>OZ005654.1:176975772-177163272 GCA_963930645.1 Salticus scenicus
TATATATATGGAATAAAATAGAAAACTGTAATGTCAACTTTCGTGTTTCGTAGTCATAAATCTTTCAAAAACACTTACGGAAAAAGAAATAAATCAAAGAAGAAGCGCGTTCTTTCTAAATCGATCTTCATATTTTAAGAAAGATAAATGAAAAGTCACATATTTTATTTTTTTATGTGAACACCGTTTTATCTTTAGTATCGCTGTAAATAAAGATTTATTTGTTCTTCTATCATCTCTTAATAAATTTATTTATGACCACAGACAATTGTATATTGTGTGGCTTTTACATCATAGATATAGCTAAGCGCATTGTGCAATTTAAACAATTGTATAGACACTTTTAATCTATAAATGAAGCATAGACTAGTTTATAACAATTTACCTACTATGGGTGGCATATGCAGGAGAGAAATAAATTTCGCTGGAAGTGTACAGCACTAAAAATAAAGTTAAAATTGTTCAATTAAATATGCTTATTAACACTCAACTAAATATAACATAATTTTAAAGCCTACACTCTTGAAAAGTCACATTTTATCATAGTGTATTCAACAAAATACATGCGAATGGCTGCGTTTGTAGACGCACTTGCTAGAATGTTAATTATGCAGGCATAAATATGATTTTGATACCAAAAAGGTTGAGTAGGTTTTACGTCGTACTGATACCACACTATGAACAATTGGCGACGGTCAGGAACTCACCGAAGACATGCCATCACACATTGATCTTCCACTAAGGTTGATACAAAACTAATGCAGTAGCTTAAAAAAATTCTTTTATAAAATCTGAACATTAACCATATCTTGCAATATAGCAATATGCATCTTGCAATAAATCTTGCTTAATCATCTTGCTTAAAAAAATTCTTTTATAAAATCTGAACATTAACCACATCTTGCAATATAGCAATATGCATCTTGCAATAACCACATCTTGCAATAAATTGTAATAGGTTAAAATGAATGTGTCAGTCAGATACTATTAATTAAAAAATTTTTACTATAAATGGAGAATACAGAAACAATTTTCGAGAATTGGAAATATATTGAAAATAAAAATACTGAAATGGTACGACTGTCTCAAAGTTTTAAGAAATAGTTTTAAAAAATGAAATAATAGAATTGTTTTGATATTGCTTTAGTATAATACCTTAACTTTTTTTTTTTTTTTTTTTTTTTTTTGGGGGGGGGGGGGGGCTTTTTCACGTGTGATAAAATTAATTTATTATCACTTCAAGAACTTATCGATTAATTGCCGTGCTTGTAATTAGAAGATTGCGGGTTCGATACTCAAGCCGACCAAAAACCGTCGTATACATTAGTGGTGGCTCGTGCACGCAAAAACTGTCGTGGGCGCAATTTCCTCCATATCTCCATCCAAATTATAACTCTGCACTGTTGAAAATTTAAACTAAAAACTATGTGTAATGTATTATCTTAAGTCTTACGTAAAATTACAGAGAAAAATAAAAGGAGATGTTAAAAAACTTATTTTATACATTCACTTTAATAACTAATATTAATTTAATTAATTATTGGAGAGAATATATTTCGGACTCAGAATGCTTTTTCTAAAGTAGAAACAGCATTAATTTTAATTAAAAAATTAAATAATAAAATTAGGTAAAAATACAGAATAAACATTGAAAATCTCGATTCTCAACTTTTAACAAGACTTACTGTAAGTTTACAGAGACTCTGGATAAATATTTACATTAAATTTACAGAAATTTTTAACAGTGTGGAGGTCACCAAAGCGGGGAAGCCATCCCTCCGTAGCGGATCAAAATTGTGATTGCATGTATCCGGACCATCCTTAAGGGTGCGTCTCAAACCGTCACCAATTACCCATTGAGCAGTATTAAAGCGACGTTAAACACAAACAACCAAATAAAATATATAATAACCAACTAAAATATTGGAAAAATATATAAATGATAAATATAAAGGATGTTGTTGTGATATTCTATTAGCAAAGAACATATTTTTATTACATTAGTGTTAATAAAATGCTGCTGAAAGATAATAGAAAATAATATATATATATATAATATTTTTATTTCTTAAAACAAATAACAACTTCAGTAATTCGTATATTGAAGCAAAGTTTCTATCTCCTAATAAATTTTGTAATTCTCCAATTCCACTAAACATAATTCATTAAATGAAAGTACTCATCTTATAAGACGCTTTATTCTTCCTATAAATGTGGTAAATTTATAATTCAATTAAAACTTTGTTTAGTGCAGCTCTAAATAGAAAACTTCTAGAAAGATACACGGGAAACTCATTCCATGCAATTCATTGCCTCTTTAAACAAGCATTACTTTAGCCTTAATTAAATTACTGCAAACGTACTTAAGAAAATAACGACATCCCACTGTGAGATTCACTTGATTAAATATTTCTATTATGTACGTGGATCTTTATTATTTTTTTTCAGGTGCTTCTGCAAAAGTTACTGCATTCGGAAATAAAACTTCAGCGGTAAAGAGTTCAATTATTTATGCTAAATATTGAAGAAGAAACTAATTTGTTTAAAAATTACACAAGGGAATATGTGGCGATATAATGGTGTTAGAGTTGTCCTAAATTGTGTTAGATTGGTTTTGTATATATATATATATATATACTAAACACACACACACATACACATATATATATGTGTGTGTGTGTGTGTAACGTAATATAATTATAGAATGCGAGAGAAACGTGTGACCAAATGCCAAATTTATCCCTAAGGTTAAAAATTTTATATCCAGGAATAATTAAAAAATATATAAATTAATCGATCATACTTACGCTTCTATCAATAAACAATTACATATGGAAGGGAAGCAACAGATAACTTAAATAAAGCAAGATATTTTGGAAAAGTTAACCGTAAATGCCTGACTTTTTAAAAATCAATTTAAAAAAAAATTCAGCTTCCATATCTTAAATTAATCATGGAAGAAATAACTAAAAAATCATATTTTATTTTATGTATGGCTTACGGTTAAAAAAACAATTTGTTGCCAATTCGCAACATTGGGCTTTAATTGAAAAAATAATTTTCCTTGATAAAATTTTATATTAAACACATAGGAAATTTAAGAACTACGGTAGGAAATGTCCATAAAATACTTTGAAAAATAATTAATTCTTATTACGAATACAAAAACTTATTGCAAAACCTTACAAAAATAAATGTGGAATACAAAATAAATTGTTCATCTTATGATACTTGATAATGTATACAAACTACTTATTTAAGGAATTCTATGAATATTTTTGAAACAGTTATTAATTTTATTAAAACACAGTCCAACACTACATTTTTCCCATTTTTTACAGTGTATCCTTTGCAATTTTGAACTTTGCACCTCATCTTTTTCTCTGCATTTAGAGACATTTGTCCAGTTTGATCCATACGTACATATTTAGGTGGTACGCACTGTGACGGTCCTCTGCTTTTTTGCCTGAATTTCTTTTTCAATGATCGAAGGTCTTCCACACTTAGGAGTGATTTTGCTTTCTACCATGCATAATGATGCTTTTGCAAGATCTACTCTAAAATTTGATTGAGACATCATCTCCGATCCCTGACCATTAGCATTCAAAACTGTTTTGTAGGGAAGCCACGCGTTTACGACAGTTAAGTCAAGCAAATGGTAAAAGATACGTAGATACCATTTGTGACTACGAATATTAATTTTGTAGCGGAACATTAAGCTGTCCAAAAGGCTTACTCCTCCCATATGTCTATTGTACTCTTGAATTACGTATGGATAACCTACTTCAGTGATTTTGACTCCTGTGAAAACAATTGACTTTTTAACAGTATTTTTTCCAGCGAAACTAGATAGCATCGTGTCAAATTTATTGTCTTTCCAGACTAGTGTTGAAATGTCGATGCCATCTGTGGTTGTGTTATATTCGAATGAAGAACCCCGATCTGAAACTTTTAAGGATTTTTCTTCCGGTAGTATGCAACCTGGAATTCTATTACTTCTGACTGTACCTATTGTATGGATGCCACATTTGCCAAATGTACCACCATTTACTGATCTTGGTATATTTCCTGACAGCCTAATGACTACGTTGCTTGAAAGGTCAAAGTTGGGTTCGGAAATTGGTCTCGTTAGCATATTTTCTTGTCCTGAACAGTCTTTAAAGTTATAAGAATACCCAGAAATATCTGTAAGTACAAAAAGTTTAAAACCCCATTTATGGGGTTTATTTGACAGATATTGCATCATGTAATGTCGAACTTTACTAGCATACATTTGCTCGTCAATTGAAAGATTTTTCTCAAAAGGAATAGAAGAAAAAAATTGTTGTTTAAAATATCTATGATAGGTCGGAGTTTGTGTAATCTGTCATGCTTCAAATTATCTCGAGGGAGATGTTTTTGGTTGTCATTGTTTTCATTATTGGCCCAGTTATTATTCTTTTATTTCTTTCTCAGTCAAATATTTTCGAGGCATTCTAAAATGATAGAATGAAATTTGCAAAAAAGTAAAATGTAGAAAAATATCTTATATACATAAAAAACTACAATTATAAACTACTATAAATATAAAGTACTTCTATTAAATATAGAAGAAAGTCAGAAATTGGCTCATTGTTCTTTAGACTTAGTGGAACTTTATGCTTATTGTTGCCAATAGGCAACATACACATGAACCTGCATATTTTACAGTTAAATAACCAAATACAGTCATAAATATAAATTACATGCCTTATTTTACCATTAAATAATTTTTAATTGATAACTGAATGATAAAATAAGCATTCACAAGCTTCCAAAAAAAGCAAAAAAGCCCACGTTGCAAACACTGAAAAAATAAATTTATCTTTATTCTTAAACAGCAGTAGTACTGATGTTTACGTTCTGAAAATTGATTTAATAATACTGTCAGTATATATTTTATTGGTAACATTAGGCATTAGAGTTTCAATTTTATTCTGATAATATTTTAAAAGACAAAATTTGGTATGTTGCCGAACGGCAAAACACGGCATTTAAGGGTTAATATGAATTGTTTAAGACATTGATTTATAAGATCATAATGTAGTTTTAAAACCGACCAACTCCTTAAATTTAAAAAATACGTTTCGTCAGTTCTAAGTAAACGTTTCCATCATCTAAAAACAAGAAATCATGCCAAAGCTGATTTATTTCTGTGTTATTTCCGTTTCATAATCACGGTATCCCGCATAACCACTCGAATTCTCAGGCTGGAAAGTTTCAAAACCAGTTATCTCCATATCCATGAGATCACGATTCTGCTCCACCTGACTACAGCAGCTACTTGGTGATAAGGTTAGAGTTGTGTTTTCTCTCGCCTGTGACTGATCTTTTTTAGTGCACGCAAAGTTTCTAATAATTGAATTTAGTTTTTCCTTCGACTACACTGTAAAAAAATTCTGTAAAAATAAAGCATTTTTTTAACATAAATACAGCATAGGTTGCTGTATATTTTTACAGTCAGTTCTGTAAAAATAACTGAAGACAGGTTACTTCACATTGTGCTAAAATTTTTCCAGAAGTCTTCTGATGCGTATGACATGATTTATCAACCAATCAGTGCTGATGTTGACCTTATCTGTTTTTGTAAAGAAAAGTCCTTGTGAGCCCAACGGCGCGATTGGTAAAGTGCTGGCCTCTAGAACAGGAGATTGTGAGCTCGAATCCCGGGCTTTTCAAGACCGTTTACTCCGCATGAAAAAGTAAAGTAAATTATATGTGTAAAAAAAAAAAAAAATAAATAAATAAATAAGTTGCTTATGGATTACTCCCTGCACACATATGTAATAATTGCAGGAAATATTTTTAAAGCATACCATGAAAATTGCAGCACACGTGAGTAAAAATCGCAGCAAATTTATTTTACTGCACATTGTAAAATATAGCTTAATGAGTAGGGAATACTTTTACCCGCACACTGTGCTGTAATCTACTACAGATTATTTTTACAGTGTATGGTGAAGTTTGTAGAAGAAGTATCGTCTTTAATGAATCAAGGAAGGGGAAAAGTGACTCTATAATATGAAAAAGCAGCAAAGCCAAAATTCAAAGGTAATGTACTATCATTTCCTAATAAAATAATATTAATGGATAACATAATAGCACCATAGTTAGCAAAATTATGATTAATTAATCATGCGTTATTAATTTAATAACATACCTATGATGATTCAGCAGGCTATGTTTATATAAGGTAATTCCGGGACAGATGCCCCACTTAAGGAAAGAGAGCTATAAAATAAATTGGGTATTAACAATGACAACGAAAATTTGTGGAAAATACATAATATATATTGTTTATTAATACTAAGTAGTTTTTTTGTACCGTATTGTAAATTTTCCAAAGAAAAAAGTAATATTGCCGCACTACTATATTTGACCATCTTTCCCGAAGTTGCGGGTGAGATGCCCCACTCACGTGGGAGAGATGCCCTACCTGTAAAAAACATAATAAAAGGTTTTAACAATGATCAATAGTTTATAACAAGTTTTCAGTAGTTTATAACATATAAAACGTAAGCTATTTAAAAAAAAAAAAAAAAAAAAAAAAAAAAAAAACCTTAGCGTTAATTTATAAAATTAATATATATAACTAGTATATAACCCCGTCAAAAATGACGGAATGTGAATGATAAATCTTGAAAACAATGTTTAGATCATAATGGTTACCACGTGATTCTTTAAATGTATTTTCAATTTTTGTTTATAAATCAAATGTGTTTCGATATTTTATAATTTTCGTTCTGAAATTAAAAAAAATCTACCCGATCAATAAATATGAATGACAATAAAAAAACTGCTGGTTCACAAAAAAATGTAGGCCCGACAACACAACAGCAACAACACATCCCAGTGTTCCATTAAGTGCTCTATGCGCAAGCGAAGTGTGACGCCACTGACCGTCCGTGGATGCAAGAAAATGATTTCCTATGTTATTCGCCCATTGGATTTTTTGTAAAAAATTATTAAAAATCAAGGAAAATTATTTCCCGATTTTAATCCCCATATTTGGGTATATATATGTATTAGTTTTCATGTGCATGTGTTAGATTGAGTTATTTTGCTGTCAAATTGACAAAATTTTAATTTTAAATTTCAAAACTCTGTTGTTCTCGGCGTTTTTGTATTTGGCGATCAAAAACGTACTACGAAATTATACATGCCAGATGTATATTTTCGTAATATGTATTGTGAGAAATATTGTTTCATATTATTCATTACTCTCTTAATATAAGTTTTTAAAATAACCATGAATTTTGAAAGGAATTAAATTATATTCGCCAGATAATTTGGTGATATATATATATATTTTTTTTTTTTTTTTTTCTGCCAAGGATGACCGATATGAAATCTATTCCGCTGCAACATATTAGTATCTTATATCAGATACTTTATTTAGACAAAAGTGATACTTTATTAGTGATACTTTATTACTGAAAACAAATTTTACTTCAAATTATGATAGAATATTTATCATTCCCCTTTTAATTAGTATATTAGTTGGATATTTATTGTGTAAATATCCTCCTTTGAAATGAAATGTTTATGTTTTCAATGGAATATAGAAGTTTTTTTTTTTTTTTTTTATCTAGAGTTTTGAAATTTAAAATTCAAATTTTATCAATTTTAGAACAAAAACAACTTAATCTAACGCATGCACATGATAACTAATACATATCTAAACCTAAATATGGGGATTAAAATCGGGAAATAATTTCCCTCGATTTTTAATTATTTTTTACGAAAAATCCATTGGGCGTTTAACATAGAAAATATTTTTCTTGTATCCACGAACGGCAAGTGACGTCATCACTTCGCTTGCGTATTTAAAGTCTTCATAATAAGAAAAAACGATTCACTTCATTTTACCAAAATACTCTTTTTTAAGACTATCGTAGATCCTGTTTTCAAATTTTCTAACTAACTATCCAATAACTACAGACACTCCATGCTAACCCAAATTCACCTCTACTCGATACCTCCAACCAGCTATCTCACCCACAACAACCACCCAAAATATCCAGGATCCAGCTAGGGACTTTCTCATTCTCAACCGAACATTTTACCTTGACTCGACATTATCACCTTAGACTACTCTACTTTCAATACTCATTTCAACTGGTGACTTTTACTTGCCCAACCAAACATTCTATCCCAACTATCATTTTACACTAATTTCAAAACTAAAATCAACTGGAGGCATTTACGTACTAAACTCGACGCCAATCATACTTTACAATGTAAACAAACAATGAAGTTTGATAAAAATATTTAAAGGCTTTAATGCGTGTTTACAAATATTTTAAGATTTTTAAGGCTTTAATATGTTTTAGAAATATTTTAAGCGTTTTTTTAATGAAACAGTCGAAGAGTCGTTCATTCGGAATTAAAAAGTAATCCATTTGGAATTTGTATTTTCTGAATGGCAACAGTTTTGGTTTGTTTTTATTTGGTATTGCATTGTTTATAATCATGAAGTTACATAATTCTATTTATAGGTTCATGTTTATAATAGCCAATGATTCGTTATATTTTATTTAGACATTTAAACATTACAACTGAATAGTTTTTCAAGGTTTTATAGCAAATAAATAAGAATATGTGCGATACAAAACATGTATGAAAATGATATGTATGTTTCCTAAGTTGAATTAAACAAACGGAAAAAAAATGGCTGCCAAAAGTTTCTGTTTTGAAGCGGTACTAACCGGATTCGTTCATGACAGATGAGGATCATTATATATATTAATGATCCTCATCTGTCATGAACGAATCCGGTTAGTACCGCTTCAAAACAGAAACTTTTGGCAGCCATTTTTTTTTTTCCGTTTGTTCAACTCACTGAGCTGGTTCAACTTACAGAAACATACATATAATATGTTTTGTATCGCACGTATTCTCATTTATTTTCACAAAAACCTTGAAAAACTATTCAATTGTAATGTTTAAAGATCTAAATTAAATATAATGGATCACTGGCTAGTATAAACATGAATCCATAAATAGAATTATGTAACTTCATGATTGTAAGCAACGGAATACCAAATAAAAACAAACGAAAACTGTTGCCATTTAGAAAATACAAATTCCAAATGGATTCCGAATGAACGACTCTTTGACTGTTTCTACGAAGAAAAAAAAAAAAAAAAAAAAAAAAAAATTAGCTTAAAGTATTTCTAAAACATATTAAAGCCTTAAAACTCTTAAAATATTTGTAAAAGCATATTAAAGTCTTTAAATACATCAAGCTTCATTGTTTGTTTACATTGAAAGGTATGATTGGCGTCGAGTTCAGTACGTAAATGACGCCAGTTGATTTTAGTTTTGAAATTAGTGTAAATTTATAGTTGGGATAGAATGTTTGGTTGGGCAAGTAAAGGTCACCAGTTGAAATGAGTATTGAAAGTAGAATAGTCTAAGGTGATAATGTCGAGTCAAGATAAAATGTTCGGTTGAGAATGAGAAAGTCCCTAGCTGGATCCCGGATATTTTGGCGATGTTGCGGGTGAGATAGCTGGTTGGAAGTATCGAGTAGAGTTGAATTTGGGTTAGCATGGAGTGTCTGTAATTATTGGATAGTTAATTCGAAAATACGCAAGCAAAGTGATGACGTCACTGGCCGTCAGTGGATGCAAAAAAAAAAAAAAAAGATTTCCTATGTTAAACGCCCATTGGATTTTTTGTAAAAAATTATTAAAAATTGAGGCAAATTATTTCTCGATTTTAATCCCTATATTTCGGTATAGATATGTATTAGTTATCCTCTGCATGCGTTAGATTAAGTTGTTTTTGCTGTAAAATTGATAAAATTTAAATTTTAAATTTCAAAACTCTAGAAAAGAAAATGGCAAACTTCCATATTCGATTCAAAACATAACTATTTCATTTCAAAGGATGATAATTACACAATAAATGTCCAACTAATGTACTAATTAAAAGGAAAATGATAAATATTCTATCATAATTTGAAGTCAAATTTGTTTTCAAATGTCTAAATAAAGTGTCTGATATAAGATACTCATATGTTGCAGCGGAATAGATTTAATGTATCTGTCATCCTTGGCGGAAAAAAAAAATATCGCCAAATTATTTTGGCGATTATATTTAATTCCTTTCAAATATCATGGTTATTTTAACAACTTATATTAAGAGAGCGATGAATTATATGAAACAATATTTCGTACAATACATATTACGAAAATAAACATCTGTCATGTATATTTTCGTATTATGTTTTTAATCGCAAATATAAAAAACGCCAAAGATGACACAGTTTTGAAACTTAAAATTTTGTCAATTTGACAGCAAAATAAATCAATCTAACACATGGATACTAAAGCATATCTATACCCAAATACAGGTATTAAAATCGGGAAATAATTTTTCTCGATTTTTAATAATTTTTTACAAAACATCCAATGGACGATTAACATAGGGAATCTTTTTCTTGCATCCACGGAAGGTCAGTGACGTCACACTTCGCTTGCGTATTTGAAAATAGGATCTTCGATAGTATTAAAAAAAAGTATTTTGGTAAAATGAAGTGAATAGTTTTTTACTTTCTCTTACCCAAGGGTTGAGAAGGTATTGTTTTAGGGTCAAATTTTCAAACGTGGGTTTTTGTTATACTTACATGTTCTGAGGTCTCCTGAATACGAAAATCATGTTTTTAGCAAATGGTCTCTGTGTGTGTGTGTCTGTCTGTCTGTGTGTCTGGATGTCTGTGTGTCTGTTATCAGCATACCTCAAGAACAAATAGTAGCAGAAATTCCAAACTCGGTATTCTGAATGTGTATCATATAGGGATGCTACAGTAAGATTTCGTTGAGATGAAGCAAATGGTTCGTGTACAGGGACATTCAAAAGTATTTAAATACATTACGTCTATGGGGGAAATTGCAGGTAAGTAGAATTTAACATCTATAGACTGCGCTAGACCAAATAAAACGAATATATATTTTTTGTAATAGAGATAGTCAACTGGGAAATTTTTTTTGTGTATGTAGGAGCCTCGCCGCCCCCCCTCGAGGGAAGTAAATTTTCATAATGGGTATCTTTCAAAAGAGCTCGACAATACGTTTAAAACGAATGGTTGAACCATCGATCTGCGATAATTTAAAATAAAGTTATTGATTCTTTTCAATTTTAACAAAAAAAATGTAACATTTTTTTTTTTTTTTTTTTTTTTTTTTTTGATATTTAGTGTTATACTACTTCTCTAATATGAAAATCGTCTGTATTATTATACAAGATAAGTTTCTTAAATAATAATTTTAATAAATAATTTTTTAAAAACGGAATTATTTTTTAATAACCGAATTAAATTCTGTATAAATGTAGGTGCATTAATGAAACGAGGGGTTGAGGAGGGCCAGAACTAATTATCATATAAAACTCTTCCGAAGCCTAATTTGAATTGTTCAACATAGGTTTACATAACAGTACTCGTTATCTTACCTTTTAATCTCCAACCTGTACTTATAGTATTAAATTTCAGTGTAAGAGAAAGTCGTGTGAGTGACACACCAGATTATTCTTATTATGATGACTTTAAATAGAGCACTTAACGGAACACTGGGATGTGTTGTTGCTGTTGTGGTTGTCGGGCCTATATTTTTTGTCAGCGAGCAGTTTTTTTATTGTCATTCATATTTATTGATCGGGTAGATTTTTTTTAATTTCAAAACGAAAATTATAAAATATCGAAACACATTTGATTTATAAACAAAAATTGAAATTACATTTAAATGATCACGTGGTAATCTTCATGTTCTAAACATTGTTTTCAAGATTTATTGTACACATTCCGTCATTTTTGACGGGGTTATATACTAGTATTAAAATATTTAGCTACCATAGACAAGATGTAAAAATTAGAATAAAACACATAAACTATTGAAAAATATTTCAAATATATATACATATATATATATATATATATATCTTTAATATATGGGAAAATTTCATATTTACAGCTTAGAAAGTATAATAAAAAAATATTACGAAATATGTCGAATTTATTCAGATAATATTTTTCTTTTGCTCTTCTCTAATTTTCGCTTTCCGCAAACATTGCACAGATCTCCGTACATTGTGCATGGTTAATGCAATCATTTATGGCACTTTATGCAATTTATCCAATCTACTGTTTCTTTTGTAAAATAATAGTTCTCCTCACATTCGAGGCAATTGTTTGTAAGATCACTTTCGTCATTTTCAATAGGCATGTCCATTACCAGCTGTTCTGACGCTTTGCTAAATTTAACACCGGTTTCTAGCTTTTTTTCTTGGATGTGCTCTTCGGATGTAATGACCTTAGCCGACTGTATCTTTCTTTTTCGGCATCTTTCCTTTAACTTAGGTACAGGGAGTACCTGTTGCAAGATTTTTGTGGGGGAGGATGTTTGTTCAGTTTATTCAGAAATTTGGGACTGTTCACACGTCTTTTTAAATTCTTCACTTATGGAAAAGAAGTGGTTTGGAATCGCTGCTTAGTTTAGAGGAAAAATTCCCGTCTCCCGAAAACCATTAATAGCAGTGTCAACAGAAGCTGCCCTTTTCCAGGCTATACCAATCAGTTCTGCAGCTTGTATTCTCCCAATGGTCCTTCCTGGATGATTAACAATCCATGTCCTTGCTTTCTGTTTAAAGTTGTGTTTTAGTGGCTTAAAAAAGACCGGTCAAGAGGCTGAAGAGCTTGTGTCATATGGCTGGGCAGGCATACAATTATAATGTCATTGTTGTCCGTAAATTCCAGCCAAATTCCAAATTGAAATATTGTCCTTCTGCATTGCAACAGGCAATGGCTGTAACATTTTCTCCTCTCTCTGTAGACGTCAAAACATGAACATCTTTTGCCCCTTTGGTAGCCACGACCTTTCCTGGAACTTTAACTGACAGCCGGTTTCGTTCATATTATAAATACTCCCCTATCTGGTAAAGAATTGATTTTCTTCAAACACTCTTGGAAGAATTAAAAAAAAAAATGATCAACACTTTCTCTGTTCATGCCTTCCCCAATTGCTAAAGAGAGCCCTTGGGCTTATCTAGTACTTAGTTCTGGGTTTCTCTTAAAAAATGATGACAGCCAGGCGTACCCAGCCATTCTTGCTTCTAAATTAAATCGATTCTTGAGACCTAGTTTTTCAGCAAACTGAAATGCAACTGTCCTAATTGTCTCTCTGTCAGGTGCAAATCCACATTTTTCTAAACGTTGGATGTGCTTGACGAAATGTTTTTCGTTTTCAACTCCAAATACACCTTGTGGCCCCAAAGAAATTGTTTTGGTATTATTACCCGTTTTTCTTCGACGACGACGAAGTGTCCCAGAAGGAATTCCATAGTACCTAGCAGCTTCATTGACACCAATTTCCCCTGCTTCTAGTCTCCTGAGAGTCTCTTTTAAATCGTCTTCTGTCCAGGTCTCACGAACTGCTCCAGTATTTTTTCTTTTGTACACTGTAGGCATCTTTCCTGAAACAAACAAGAAGCACTGAACAACTGCATGAACAAATACAATAATATTCACTCACTGGCACAATTAACCGCCCACCTACAGTTTCGTTAGCGCCCAAGTTTTATTTATGTTATATTTTAAATGTCAATATTCAGTTTAAATGTCAAAGATCAGTCTGACATACCTGTGGGTTTTCTGTTTTCTTATCTGTGTTTAATCTGTATTTTTGTGATTTCGTTTTGAGTTGCCACTTCTAGCGATCACGCGAATTTGAACTTTATTTGAAGAATTATAATCTAAATTTATAGTTGAAAAAAATATTTTTAAGTTGAAAAATTTTCCATTTACAAATATTAAGCATTTTATAAAAACAATATGATTTAAAAAATATCAGTTTTAAATTTATACAATTAAAAGACTTTTCTCCCTGAAAATGTATGTGGGGCATCTCACCCGAATATTATCTGGGGCGTCTATCCTTTTGGTATGGGAGAGATGCCCCGGAAACTGCCCAAAGTACAAGACAGCAAAAACGGCCACACAATGCCCGAAGTCGACTGATCAACTTCTTACTACATGTTTTTAAGCATATATAAAAAAAATCCCTACTTATTAAATAATGCCTGCCTTACAATGCAACGTCACTCTTATAACAGAGTAGAAAAAACACGGTACTTACTTGAAATATTGTTGTGGTAGCAGAAAACAAAGAAATGGCTTCACGTAACTTCCACAGCACACTATTCAACATCTATCTGAAATAATAATCGGACTGGCAGAGCCATCTAGCGCTACTTCTCGAAATTACATAAAGTGGGGCATCTCTACCGGTGGGGCAACTCACCCGGAATTACCTTAAGTTTGTTTACAACTTGAATAATTTTTCCACTGTAACGACTATCGGTTAAAATCCAAATATCATTAAAAACCAGTCCTTCTGCATTGTCAATAAATTGAAGTCCTTTTTTAATTGTTATAAGCTCAGATCTAAGTACTGAGCAGTGGTCAGCATTTTTAGACGTATTTTTATACTTTGGTGATTTAGTTAGAATTAATTATAAAGAATCTACATTCTAGGTGATGTTAAATTTCATATTGAACCATTAGTGAATAACAAAGGAACAATAATAATATTTCTCCTTACGGTTTAGCATACAAAACCCAAAAAATTCAGAGAGAGAAAGAACCGAAACGCTTATTTGCTGAGATTTTTCTCAATTTAGAAGAAGGTTATATTTCAGCTTCTCGTCTTACGTAATTGCACAAAAACTGATATTGTGAAAAGGCTATTATAACTAGTATGTTGTGGCCACCACAAGACTTTCTTCTATATTTTCCTATACAAATTCATTCAGTAACAACATTAAAAAAAAAAAAAATCCCAGTTTTTTTTCGTTAAAAGTAAAAATTTAAATTATCACATATTTATAGTTCAACCATTCGTTTTAAAGGTATTGACGAGACCTTTCGAAAGATACCCATCTTGAAAATTTACCCCACCCCGGGACGTAATTCCCCCCAGGGGGGGGGGAGCGATGCCCCCACATGCACAAAATTTTTTTCCTAATTAACTACTACTATTAACAATAATTCATATTAATTTTACAATCACAGGTTAAGAATAACTCTCATTATGTACATTTATGCGAAATTTTGTCCTATACTACCATATTAAAAATTTAGAAGAAATACGATCACAGCGCCTCCTGTTGTGCGATTGATCCCCAAATCTAATCAGCACCAGTTTATGTCAGGAGCCAAGTAAATATCAAGTTTGGTTAAATTTCTTTAAAAAAAAAAAATAAATAAATAAGATTTTTTTTCTAAGTTTTTTTTCGTAAAAAGTAAAAAAAATCGATAACTTTGTTTTAAATTATCACAGATTTATAGTTCAACCATTCATTTTAAAGGTATTGACGAGACCTTTCGAAAGATACCCATCTTGAAAATTTACTCCCTTCGAGGGGGGACTTCCCCCCCAGGGAGGTTCACGAGGCTCCTACACGTGCAAAAAATTTTTCCCAGTTGACTATCTCTATTATAAATAATTCTTGTAAATTTCATAATGATTACTAAAAAATAATTCTCTTTATGCACATTTATGCAAAATTTTGCCCTATATCACCATGTTAAAAATTTAGAAAAAGCTGGATGGCAACGCAACCTGTAAGACGATTTTTACCAAAAGTTGATAGGCACTAATTTATGTCAAGGTGCAACTACATACCAATTTGTATGAAATTCTGTGCAGTAGTTCCTGAGATACAGTTGCCACAAAATTTTGTCACACACACACACACACACAGACAGACAGACAGACAGACAGACAGACAGACAGACAGACATTTTCTAAAAATGGTCAAATCGTGTTCTACAGCTCTCAAAACATGTAAATCCATCAAAAACCCGAGGTCGAAAATTTTTACGAATCCAAAACTTTCTCTATATTACATATAGAAGAAAGTAAAAAACTAATCGATTTGTATGCATTCCGTTCTATAAATGACGGTAGCATACCCACTGTAAAAGAAAATTATATCCCAGCTTCCACAGCGCACAAACATCACATCCTAATATATGAGAAGACCATTATGAAAAAAAAATGCATATTAAATTTTAGATAATGGCGATAAATGGTACTACTATTGCTCACCTTTTGTGATTTTCCATAAGGCATCTAGCATCTAGCATAAGGATCCTTAGCATCTAGTGGTTAAAACTGAACGGAAAAGCATAAGAAAAATCTTTATTGTTAGAAACTATGATAAAATATTTGTCATATTAACCAGCAAATAGCGCTCTTATGTATAATGATCGAGAAAAAAGTTTGTAAACCACAGAAACTGTCTTTTTTCGTCAAAGAAAGTACTTTCCGATAAAATGTTTTGCTGACGTTTTATCCACTTTCACTTACGTTTTTCAAGTTAGTGTGTGTTAGGGATTGCACTTTGCTGGATTCCCCATCCAGCAATTCAGCTGAATCCAGCACAGTTTTCAGCTTTCTGGATTCAGCGCCAGGTGCTGGATTGAACGATGCGGATCAGAAAATAATAAACTTCGCAAGCAATTATGCATGCAGTGCACAAAAGTCCACATTACCGCTTTTTTAGGACCTCTACCTCTCAGTTTGAGTTATTTGCTTACACTTTGGTTTTCTTTCTGCTGATTGTCAGATGACTTTCGGCGACAAGAGAGGCAACGCGCGAGAATTAAGCGCTTATTGGTCGAGAGTAAAAATCGTCCACCAAAGACGATAATGTAATATTTTTCCCCATTGATTTAGCATTCTAAACGATTTTGAAGATATATTAACTAAAAGATTTTTAAGATATTAAGGTAAAAAATGTATATTTGCTTCCATTTTTCCAATCTAGAATAAATACTTTAGCTAATTGTTTATTTTTAAATGTTAAAAATGGCCTCAATAAGGTTAATTTGTTAATGGCGCACGAGTGTTATGGCAAAAATTGGTGAACTCTTGCATTGCTATCAGCAATTGTGTTTTGCACATGGAATCCATTTAATTGCGATAGACGCTTTGTATTAAAAAAAAAAAAAAAAAAAAGAATTTACACAGATAGATGAAAGCAATTATGATGAATATGATGGCGAATACACAGAGAATAATAAGGGCTTAGAAGTAGTAATTAAACCACATCTGATAAAAGTGATTCGCAATACAGCGATATTCTTAAAAGAGTGCGAAAATTTGTTTAGATATTAAAAATATCAACTACCAAAGATGATATGTTTTTGCAAAAATACGTAAATGAAGTAAATGGTAAAGAATTGAGTTTAATTCTTGACTGTCGCACTTGGTGGAACTGTCTGTTCAGTATGATGAAACGTTTCTGCAGAGTAAAAATTTGCATCGACAAAGATATTGGCTCAGACATTCAATTTTCCGCTTACGACTGGACATAAATCAATGAGTTCGTTGCGAGCCTTCAGCTATTTCCGCTGACTTTAGAACTTTTTGTTGAAGAGATTCCAAAACAAAAATTAGTAATAATGTGTCGGCCAATGAAAACAATGTTAAATCCAGTAAGTACATATGTAGTAGAACAAGCAACAACAGAAAACAATATAATTGCAGTAAAAAATGATAGAGCGTATTCTTTAAATGTGAATCTCACATTGGAACAAAAATTGGAGATACAATTAAATCAGGTGAAAGAAAACTTTATAAAACGGAAAGAAGTAAAAACTTTATAAAACGGGTATATACGCAGTTCTTTGAGAAGTACGTTGGAAGACAACACGATCAATACCATTTGTTTCTTGAGATCTAAGTTTACTACCTAAATGTTTATGAAGTTTTACTAATCTAAATGTACTTAATAGTTTTACTAATCTAAATGATTAAAGTTTCTTGTGTATTTTTTATAGATAAAGTAAAGTATTTCATAGATAAAGTAAAGTAAGAGGCGTTGTTAAACAAACAAAACAGAGAAAACCATAATAGAGTGTTTGACTATTTTTCTCCATATTGTACATGATGTTAAATTTAATGCAGTTGAACTTTGAACCCAAAAATCATAATGATAAAGAGTTTCTCGTCATGTTCTTGTAAAAACCTATAAATGCTAGATTCACCAAAATGTTTATAGTTAGTGCAATGGCGACTTATAATATTCATATAAATTTTTAGCTCAATTGAATCAGGCGTTTAGACGCTATAGCATTTTTGAAAATTTGGTCCCATAGGCCATAATGATAAAGAACGTTTCTTTGTGTCCCTGTAAAAAAACAACTGTAACTGCTAAATTCACCAAAATCTATATAGTTCGTGCAACTGTGACATATAACACGTATATAAATTTTTTGCTCAGTTTAATAAAGCATTTAGACGCCATCACACTTTTAAAAATTTGGCCCCATAGGTCATAATGGTAAAGCATTTTTCTTGGTGTCCCTGTAAAAAAAACTATGAGTGCTAGATTCACCAAAATCAATAGGGTTCGTGCTACGGTTGTTTACAGCATACGTACCAACTGTCAGCTCATTCCGGCAAAGCGTTTAGACGCTAGCGTGTTCACTGACACGCAGACATACACACATCATCGTAAAAATAGCGAAAACGGACTCAGGGGACCTCAAAACATATAGAGACATTAAAATCTCAAATTCGGTTTTTCGACATGATTACAATACTTTCCTTACATGTGTATGTTCGGAAAGTAAAAATGGTCATATATCCGATTTAAAAAATCAAAATGTTTGGAAATATGTTTTGGTTTAATTATTTAGAAAAAAAAAAGTAATAATATTTTAACACTAATAGTGTAACGTAATAATGA
The DNA here is from genome assembly GCA_963930645.1 of Salticus scenicus. Lineage (NCBI taxonomy): Eukaryota > Metazoa > Arthropoda > Arachnida > Araneae > Salticidae > Salticus > Salticus scenicus. The sequence goes on from OZ005654.1 coordinate 176,994,547, forward strand.
AGTATTTTTAACAAATTAATTTCTAACATATTAATAATGCAATAGAATTTTTATATTAATCATAAATACAAATATAAAGTTAAAATTAAATACTTGATTATAGCATTAATTACAGTTTTTGAAAGAAATTTTATCACAAAGGATTTTTGGCATCAGTATTGTTGGTATATAAGAAAGAGAACAAATTTATGAAACCTTCTAAAAGTACATTTTTATTACGCAGCTATCCCAAATGAAAACCTCTATAGATCTGAAGATTTATTCCAAGCAATTTTCCACTTAATGCTTGAAATCGTTTTGACACAACAATAATTAGTTTTAAGCTATATCTGTTTATAACACGAAGAAAGACAACCCCTAGGGGATTCCGCAAGACACAGAATTAAGTTAAGAGCGTATAAACAACATATTATATTAAAGAATGTGCATAAATATATAAGATAAATATTTGCCTTGGAGAGAGTGTTTGTCGCATGAATATTTGTAAATTAGAATGTATGGCATGTCATATTTATATAGGGATAATAGCGATTATTTACTTAAGATGTCAGGAAAGCATAAAGTTACTTGCAGAATACCAGTATTTAAAATTTAGTTGTTTTATACGTCATACACCATTGAAAGTAATGGTTTATTTATAAGTTATATTGTACAAATTGTTTAACTATAAAATTAAGAAACAATCTATATAATATTTCTCTAACGTGGTCCAGTTACGATTATACTTTGTAGAAACTTTTTTTATAAAAAAGTTCACTGTAAAACACGTATAAAATGATACATTTAATTAAAATCATTAAAAATACATTGTGTCAAGGCCTTTCGCCCTGAACATCAGGGCATCATCAGGACAGAGCCATTTTAACTAGAAGTACAGTAACATTTGATTTATATATACAAAAGAACCATACTGCGGTTACAGTTATTATACATGAAATAGATGAAACAGTTGAACACAGATCAATCACAAATGAAACGGTCTGAAAGTGTAGAGACGAGCTTCACTTGGTTTACTATGGAGACACTTTTTTGTGGAACAGTTGAAGTCATGCATTAATTTGTGTTGAGGAACTTGCATTAATTTAGATCTTTACAAGAATAAGGTTGGTTGGTTTTTTGGGTAAAGATCTAAATTAATGCAAGTTCCTCAGCATGTTCCTCAACACAAATTAATGCATGACCTCAACTGTTCCACAAAAAAGTGTCTCTATAGTAAACCAAGTGAAGCTCGACTCTACGCTTTCAGACTGTTTCATTTGTGATTGATCTGTGTTCAATTGTTTCATCTATTTCATGTATAATAACTGTAACCGTAGTATGGTTCTTTTGTATATATAAATCAAATGTTACTGTACTTCTAGTTAAAATGGCTCTGTCCTGATGATGCCCTGATGTTCAGGGCGAAAGGCCTTGACACAATGTATTTTTAATGATTTTAATTAAATGTATCATTTTATACGTGTTTTACAGTGAACTTTTTTATAAAAATTGTGGATTTCAACAAATATGCGTGTGGTTATGATGTCTCTGTATGAGATGTAATTTTATATTTTGTAGAAACGATACGATAGTGACAATAAAATGCGCGAGGATAAAAAATAATATACAATTAATATTTAAGCATGCGGACTCAGTTCAGCGATAAAAAAAAAAAAAAAAAAAAAAAAAAAAAAGACGACATTTGTCTGATTGAAAAATTTATTTTTAAAAGTTGCATCTTTACAGTCCTTGCAAGCATCATTTTAAACCCAGCAATACTTTAAAGATATAAACAAAATATGAATTATTGTCATAAATTGACTGAAAAACGCAAGAATAAAAAATACAATCATAATAGATACTAAGTTTTTTAAACAAAAATTATGCCATAATGAATAAATAATAATAATAAATAAATAAATAAAGGAGATCTCGCCAACATGCTAAAAGTCGCCAAATATGGCGACTTTTAAAGTACCCGTATAGGGGTCCTTTATTAAAGCTGTCTTGCCTGGGAAAATATGAAAACTGGGTCATCAAACACGAATTTTATTTTGAAATTTTTCTTTGAATGATTTGGTTTAACTATCATTAGTGTTTCATCGTCCAAAAACTAATAATAATTTGGTTTCTGGTGAATTAAAATTTTAATTGGATGATGAAATTGGCATAAGACTTATAAGTTTCAAATTTTAAAGGTAAATAAAAATAAAGAAATAAACTGCGAAAAATTCGCATACGTTTGCTAGTATAATGATAAAATCGTATGAAAGAACTAAAGAAAGGTAGCGAATAATCATGCTTTGTAATAAAAACCATTAAAAATGTTCAAAATGAGAAAAAATAGTATAAACTTGTAAAACATACTAAAATCAAGCCGTAGACTGATGTAGACTGAAAAACTGGCTTTCTTTCAACATCTAAACGTACACTATTCTGAGTTAAAGGTTGCCTTCGTGATAATGAAAAATAATTTTGATCCAAAAATAAAATTCTACATTTCACCATAAAAATGGCTCGTAATTAGCTGCAATCAATATTTTGGTGTAATTTTACATCATCTTAGTGATGCTATTTCAGTAGTAAGCACCTCTGTAACGGTGAAACTTAGCACCAGAATATTGGTTGCAGCTAAAAATGCCTATTTAGCACCATAATTTGGTGAAACAATAAACTATTATTTTTAACAGTATAAATTTATCAAAATTGTTAAAAAAAAAAAAAAAAAAAAAAAAAGGTTAGGAATGGTAGACATTGTAATTGTTCTGTGTGTAATGATTAATAAATATGATGAACTAAAGAAGTGTTCCGTGTTTTCTTTAGCTATTTTCTTTCTTCTAATCCCAAAATTGTATTGGGTCGCGGTAGCCCAGTCGGTAGAGCGCCGGCCTTGTAATTGGAAGATTGCGGGTTCGGTACTCGAGCCGGCCAAAGATCGTCGTGTACACTAATGGTGGCTGGTGCACGTAAAATCTGTCGTGTCCGCAATGTCCTCCATGTTCCCATTAAAATTATACCTCTGGGGGTCACCGAAGCGGGAGAGCCATTCCTTCCGTGGAGGATCAAAATTGTGATGGCATGTCTCCGGACCACCTCTAGGGGTGTGTTCCAGACCGTCGCCAATTGCCCATCTGCGCAGCACTAATGCGACATAAAACCCAACCGTCCATCGCAAAACTGTATTATTCCGTTTCCATGTCATACTCGTTGTAAACAATCTTTAATCTTTAGCTCTATCTACTGCAGGAAATTAATTTATATCAATCCCACATCAGTTTTAAAGCAATGAAATTAATAAAAATATTACGGCTTTTTTTTTTTTTTTTTTTTTTTTTTTACAATTCCTGATTTTACATTTCTAAAGATTTCCAGTATGAAGAAAAGCAATATTGAAGTATAAATATAGACTAGTATGTCGCGTTGGAAGTGTTTGAAATCACAACTGAAGCTTAAATTTTAGCGGTTTCAATTTACTTTTTATATTTTACAAGAGTCATTTTCAAAAATAAGCAGTTAATTTTTGCTTTTAAGTTTAAAAAAAATTAAAAAAATCAATAGCATGTTTGGTTTAACACATTGGGGTAATAATCAAAGCAGCAAATTTTTTTCCCGTTTTCTTCTTCTGTGCATAATTTTTAATTATATGAACGTGCGAACATAACGTGTTCGTTATCAAATTATTAATAGAATTCTATAGAACTTTAAGAAAAATAAGATTTTTTGGATCAATATTATTATTATTATTATTATTATTATTATTATTTTTAAATAAACTTTGGAAGAAAATAGAAATTTAAACAATTTTAGAAAAAAAAAAAAAAAAAAAAAAACCTCAATGAGAAATAGTGTTAATGATTCATTACATATAGACAAGGATATACATGCTTCCAAGTGTTAAACTAGAAGTCGATTTTTCTTTTTCTTCTACTAATTTCACTCTCTCTCTCTCTCTCCCCACAACTGCCAGTTTTTTTTTTAAATAAAATTATTAATTTGTAAACTACGGACGTTGCCAGAATGATAAAATGCTATTAAAAATTTTTTAAACAAACATCTTGTCCAATTTTCATATATGTATGTATATTAAAAAAAAAAAAAAAAAAAAAAAATGCAGCAAGAAAATACTGGTTTTAATTTAATATTTGGAGGCATCTTCAACTATCTGTAATGTATTTCAACATAATATTTCACCTTTAGATCTTTTTTTTTTTTTTTTTTTTCTAAAATTATTAAAATTTTCCTATCTTCCAAAGCTTAATTTTGGAGAAAAAATGAATTAATATCAATTTAAAAATTATTATTTTTACTATAAAAGATTCAATTAATGTGTTGGTAACGAACATGTCATCAAAATTTTATGTTCTTATGTCCATTTTTTAAAAATGATTTTGAAAAAAAAAAAAAAAAAAAAAAAAAGGAAGAAACTGTATTTTGCACTCCAATGCAGTTAACTAAAAGGAAAAAAGTAGCATTAATTAACTTAGCACATTATCAGTATTTAATTATTTTTAAACTTACACATTTCTCTCTTTCCTTCGCAAAATTTAATTATTTTTATTGTTGCACAAGGAAACACTTTCTTAAAATATAAATTGAACATTGTAATTAACTATTTTCAGAAATTTAATTTAAAAATCTACTCTAATCTCTCAACACAACACTATCGTAAATTAACATGTCTAGATTTTTTAATGAAATAATTATCTACATTAAAATTAACTCGAAATATTTTTATCCCAGATAACCGAGGATTTTTGTAACACTTGTGTACGAAATAATACTTATCAGGCAAATTGTTTTTTAAATGCCATATGAAGCATTTGATAAAATTTCATTGTATTCAACATAGATTGACACTTTCAAATTAGAAATAAAATTTGATTATTTGAAAAAGAAAAAATATATATATATATATATATATATAATTGTAATTAACTCTTGCAATTTCGTAAATTTTTCTGTGAGTATTAAGTACATTTGCCTTCTTTTCGAAAGTTTTTTTTTTTTCTTTTTTTAAAGTAAATTTTGCGACAGATTTCAGGAATAAATACGAAAAAGAATTACAATAATTTTAATCTAATAATAATACTTTTTAATCTAACAGCAAAAGTTCATAAAAATTTTGTAGACTATCAACATAGATTGTTAAAGTACACTAATCAACACTCATGTCTACATTTTTCGCATGTGCTTAATTATTTAGACTCGAAATAATTATCAAATACTTTTGCAATTTCTGGTGTTAGCTTATAATTTTTATTTATTCTTTTTTCATATATATTAACCATCACTTTTGCTTTGCATTTTTACTATATTTTCATTAACTCGCTTTCTTGTTTGTCCAGTACAAATCTTGCAATTTATTTTTAACTAACTTCCCGACTAGCTAGACATTTGAAATTTTTAGAATAGCTCAGAACACGATGATAATGCACTCTTTTAATACTTTTATTTAATTAATAAATGTTCGAAAATTTCTTGTAATTGCTGTTTTTATTACGCATTTGGTCATTTTCTTTCAAGTTGATGGGATAATTCATTAAATTTTTTTAAAAAGTATTCAGTCATACATAGTTTATATGATGTCAAGTTTATACGATTCAACAGAAAATTTAAATACATGGTACATAAAAAGTTCTTTTCATTTTGTAATTATTCTAAAACAATGTAACTGTCAGTTACTTCATAGTATGAATTTTAAATTTTATTTAAAAAATCATAGCACATTATCCTGTTTTCACCGTTACACAAAATACTGCACTTTACATAGGCACGTAAATCTCCATGAAATATATCTGAATTAATATCAGCGATGAATTTCCGTTAGTATCTAGAATGGAACCATCCATAATTTCTTAATACAGTTCATTAAAGTACCCCGTTTCATTACTTCTAAGAGTGGTAGATTACATTCCACAACTCAGAATCATCTAGCACTGTGGGTCGGAATCGCATTCCTAACGGGTTGGGGTACTCAGGACCATCAGAAATAAAAAGACGTTTAACATTCGTTTTAATAATAAATGTACATGAACAAATGACACATGACATGGGTCACTAAAGGTGTTTAAAGTTTCATCCACCGACTTCAATTCACATTTCACATCTACAGCCCGCAGAATTCCGAATATTCTGGTTGCACGAATCCAGTAGCCGCCAGGAAAAAACAAGATTCCGAGCATTCTGTCATATTACAGAATATTCGGAATTCCATTGTAAGGTTAGGGGAAGATTCCGTAAGAAATTCGTAAATAAGAGTTGCGAGGAATCTTCGGTTAAGAGTCACTACTCTACTGAAGAAGGTATTCTACGAAATAAAGTAAGTTTCAGATTTTGCGAACTGTAGAAAGAATTAGAATAAAGTGGTCAGCAAGTCAAATGACGTAGGAAATGCAAATTAATTGGAAAAGTATAAAAGGGGTTTTAAAATGATGCTTGGGAGTTCTGCGGAGTTCTGCGAGGTTCTGCGGAGTCTGGTGAGGTGAGAAGGGGTTTTTGAGAAGTTTAAAAAGTCTTAAAGAGTTTGAAGGAATTTTACGACGGGGGAAAGGATAGTCAAAGTCGCTCGGATTATAGTGAGGTATAAGTAAAGCTTCACGCCGTTAAGTTGCCAGAAGTATACGGGTAATATGAAACCATTTATTATACTTGAATTAAAGATATATATGTTATATTTTATAATACAGTTAAGAAGTAGCCTCATTTTCCCCACTTAAGAGATTTAATTAAATATTTGTTAAATTAACCAACAAAGTCTCGGTGTTTATTCTCTTACACTTACAGCAGGTTAAACATGGAAGACGGAGGTGCCACCTTATCACTAGGGTGCCACGACACGTCTTTACAGTGGCGCCCAACAAATTTCGATACCCCTCCCTCGAGAGTTTATTTTACGGGATCAGATAACATAAATAACTTTTTAGATAAATTGGAAGAGTACTTTATTGTTAATAAAATTAAAGATGAGGACAAATTTTCACTATTGAAATATAGCTTAAAGGGAGATGCAAAGATTTGGTTTAACACCATAGCATCGAGAAGTTTAAGTGAAAATCCTACTTATAAGGAATTAGAAGGAAAAATTAAAGATGCATTTTTATACGTAGTAGATAAAACAAAATTACGTCAAGAATTGTATAGCCGCAGTATGTCTTTCTACGACAGGCCTACATCCTTTCTATTAAGAAAATTGGAGATTATCAAGCAGCTTGGAATGCAATTGTCCTTTGCAGCTGTGTTAGAGATAATAAATCCACTTCTAACAATACCCCTGCAAGATTTTTTAGAAATGCATACATTCAACTCATATGACACACTCTTTCAAATTTTGTTCAAATATGAACAGCGGCATTTTTCTAGAGCGCAGAGAGGAAAGTACGAGCATGATCGAAATCACTCCCCCCCTCAAAATTTTGATTGTGATTATGCAGAGAGAAATGAAAGTATACAGCGCAATTTTCCTCGAAATGATTTTCAGCATAACAATGCATATCAACTTTTACCGCCGAGGAATACATATAATCAAATTGCACAAGAACAGCCAGAACACCCTAAAAATCAAACAGTTAGACTTGGCAGTATTTCGATTAATCCTATGAACTGGTCTCCTTCATCATTGTGGACCGTTCATATTAGAAAAGCTAAGGATGTTCATTTACCCGCATCGGAGAAACCCGTTATCAAAGAAAATGAAAATATGTTAAATTGTTGTAGTAGTACATACCCTGTTGACAAAATTGATAGTTGTGTAAAAATGTCTGACATTAGTAAGGGTGATTTCAACATTGAAAATTATGTAGATGATGACGATGATATTTTGGGAGGTAATTCTAGTCAAATAGATGAAAGTTCTAAAATTGATAAATGTAATTGTGAAAGTGAGAATTATTTGGAAGATGCAGTTGATATTTTTGAAGAAAATTTTGATAATTTTAAGGAGTGTAAAAGTGATGATACAATTTCTGAAAATACCGAGGTTAAAATGAATTGTATACCTAATATTAAGCAGTTTAAATGTATGAATGGTGAAATTGTCAAAGTTAGCTGTAAGTTTGCTGACGTTAAGAGTAATATTTGCGAAAAACCTATAACATTTAACTTGAATAACTTCTGTTTAAACGGAATTTCAATAGACAAACTTGGATTAGATGATTTACGACACGAATTAAAAGTCGGCGATTGCATTAAATTTAACTGTTTTGAAATGCTTAATGATTTAAAAATAAAGCGTCACAAAATAACAATGGTATGGAAAGATTCCCTACCCGACCTTTCAAATAAGTTACACCCAGGGAAATTTGCTCCGAAAAATAAATTGTCTCAGAGTATAATGCATGACAAATGTTGTAACAAAAATATGGATAGAAAGTTTAATAATGTTGTTAAAAATAAAGTACAGGACTGCCATGAAAGAGGACATTTTTCTGTCAATTCAAAGGCGCCAAAACGTAATAAAATCAAAATGACTGTTTTTGAAAAATCAGCTGACAGTTTAAAGCCTTCCCCCTCTAGAAAAAACTTATTTCGAGCATATTCAATCGGGAATATTAAGTTACAACGGAGGTACCACATTCCATCATTTAAACGCTACAAGCAAACTTGTACTGTTCTTAATTCACCTTGTATTTTGCCTAGAAAAAAAGCAGAGACAACTATGGGAAAAAGAAAGCGCCCCTCTTCAACTAGAAGCAGCGACGTCTCCCGCTATCGACCAAGGAAAAGGTCTAGGCAGATATTTCAAGTCCAACGAAGCTCAGAGTCAGTCACCTCTCCTTATGCCTCCAGCACAGAAGGGACCTTCATCTACACATCTAGGAAAAAAGGAAAGCCCCCTTCAGCCTGTTTAATCCCAATGCCTTGGAGGATGAGTTCAGAGGTACCAGGAATTCCTAATAGTCAACGTTAGTCTTCACCTGATGTCTAAAGTCAAGTCATATTAACCAGGTGATATTGTTCTGTTATTTTACTTTTTCCTTTAAAGTATATTATTTCATCTAGAGCTCAACGAAAGAGACAGTGGACATATAAACTTTTTGCGAATATAAACTTTTCAAGAAAATTTAAATTGAACTGCATTTTTCACTTATTTAGTCTTGTTCTATAGTCTGAATATTTTGTATGTATATCAAGATATATTATAATTCATTTATTACAGCCATCATCTATAGAAAACGGTTAATCTTAAGTGTTTTTCTTTAAAATGTGATATATTGTTTCGAAGTTTAAATTTATTGTATGAAATTTTTTGAATATTTATTTCTGTAATTTTATGCTTGGGTGAACTCTGTTAAAATTTAACAAGTGCTATATTTTAGCGATATTTAAATTTTTTTTAGTGTAACGTTATTCACTAATATAATTAAGCACTAACCTAACATTTTTAACTTAAGTAAAGTTTTCTTTTGCGCTTAATAGTCAGCGAGTTTAAAAAGAGGGGGAAATTTTCTGTTTCTAAAGCACTTAGTTTTAATTATGGTTATCTTTATAAGAGATTTAAAACTGTGATAAATGTATATGGAAGCTGACCTTGATATTAATATGTGTATGTCAAAAGTTTTTTCATGTTTCAGATAATGCTTCCTAATTTTAATCTACTGTCAAAGCAATGAAAAGCTGTACAATGTAATTGCGTGGAAGTCTGGCGAAAACGATGTTTTCAAGAAAGATGTTGAAGATTTTTCATTGTAAATTTGATACTTTTTGAGTTTTATCATTGTTCATATTTTTCCCAGCAAATGCCTGGATGAATTGTGACCATATTGTACAATGGGGCTACTTAAACTAGGTTTAAAAAAAAAAAAATAAGCAGTTTCTTTACTAGTTTCACACTTTTGCATTTCGTTTAAATTTCTAAAAGTGCGCGTAAGCTAAAATTTATTCTAGTTTACTATTTGATAATTAGTTTTCTAAATATCTACAATTTTTTTAGGTTATTGAAATATACGAAGATTAAAGATTGGAGCTAACATTTAAATTTATTGAGAATCGTAGATTTAGATAAATTAGTAGTTTAAAGTAAACGTTTTAATTTCGATGCGGTATTGTGTATGTAAGAGTTTATTTTTGATAGTTGCAAGTTTAGCGATGAATTTTGTTAATTTAACGATAAATCTCGGTAGTTTAAAATAATTTAGATGAATGTAGCTAAGTTTAAAAAGCGTGATATTTTGTAATGAGATATTAAATGTATGAAAGGAAAGATTCTGATTTTATGTATAGTAAATTTTTTTCGGAGACTCGCGTAAAAGTCTCCCAACAAAATTTTTTTTTCAAAGCGGGGAGCTGTAAGGTTAGGGGAAGATTCCGTAAGAAATTCGTAAATAAGAGTTGTGAGGAATCTTCGGTTAAGAGTCACTACTCTACTGAAGAAGGTATTCTACGAAATAAAGTAAGTTTCAGATTTTGCGAACTGTAGAAAGAATTAGAATAAAGTGGTCAGCAAGTCAAATGACGTAGGAAATGCAAATTAATTGGAAAAGTATAAAAGGGGTTTTAAAATGATGCTTGGGAGTTCTGCGGAGTTCTGCGAGGTTCTGCGGAGTCTGAGGTGAGAAGAGGTTTTTGAGAAGTTTAAAAAGTCTTAAAGAGTTTGAAGGAATTTTACGACGGGGGAAAGGATAGTCAAAGTCGCTCGGATTATAGTGAGGTATAAGTAAAGCTTCACGCCGTTAAGTTGCCAGAAGTATACGGGTAATATGAAACCATTTATTATACTTGAGTTAAAGATATATATAAGTTATATTTTATAATACAGTTAAGAAGTAGCCTCATTTTCCCCACTTAAGAGATTTAATTAAATATTTGTTAAATTAACCAACAAAGTCTCAGTGTTTATTCTCTTACACTTACAGCAGGTTAAACATGGAAGACGGAGGTGCCACCTTATCACTAGGGTGCCACGACACGTCTTTACACCATGCGCGATGTGAAGCCTGAATTGAAGTAGATGAATGAAACATCGAACAACTTCATGAATCCACGTCCCTTCATTCATGTACATTTATTATTAAAATGAATGTTAAACGTCTTTCTATTTTTGATATTTCTGTGTACTCCAACGTGTCAGAAAATTACTTCGACCCTACATTTCTATATGATTCTGATTCGTGGAGATGCACTCTACCCCAACTAGAAGCCAATAAATAGGTGATACTGAAATATCTTGTATATTGAAGTGGCGCCATTCTCGGATAGATTATTTTAACTTACCGGGTTGATAATGGATTAACCTTTTGTCCAGAGGTACGACGTTGGATTTCTATTCTAAAAGTCCCAGGTTCAAATACAACCTACCGCATGCATTTCTGCATTGGTGGCCCGTACGTGCGAATAAAGGGCATAAATAACTTGCATCTGAGACGATAGGTGGCAGCGACAGACACCAGGTTCAAATACAACCTACCGCACTCATTTCTCCAGTATCATACACCCAGTATATTACTGAATAGAATGCTATTCTTGTACTGGAAACTATATTATCAGGTTAACTTGTTGACGAATCGACAAATATTTCAAAGCCATATAATTTTACAATACCGAATCATCTTCATCTTCTAATATTGAATAATAAGCAAAAAGATTTTCTGGCACAGTGAATTGGAGAAAGTATAGTACTTCAGGTCTAGCACCATTGTGTGTAATGCTATACTTTCGATAGCTTTTTATGAGTACAACTTCTAAAGTTTTGAAATTAAAAATTCTTCTTGAATCTAAAGAGGAACTTTTCATTAAAATCCTACTGTTACTACTAGAGAAAAGCAGTTGCGGAATTATACTATTAAAATTCAATTTTATGTATGACTGACTATTTCGTTTTCCCACAAACCCCTGAACGCAGAAAGACGTTGAACAAAGGATACGAAATAATCCAAGAATTACAAGTTGACCATTTTTATTAAATTATTCCAATCGGTTTAAAAGATATCAACTTAAAACCAATGCAAGTACTAGATGAGAAGTGTAACGTGCTGCTAAAAAAATGCCCACCTACTGAAGCGCCAACTGCGTGAAGCAATTGGGCGGCAAAACACAGCCAGATAGATGGCATTGGAATAGTTTAGAAAAACTTTAAAGTCGAAAATTATATATAATCGTCCGGAATAAAATTTAAAGAGATTTAAAGATTTTTCATTTATTTATTTATTTTATTTATAAAATGAGAGAAAAAATACTGATACAATTTTTTTAAAATTAATTTAAATAATGTGGTAAGATAAGTAGAAAAAGCCTGATAATATTTTAGAAAATGGTTCAGTTCCTTTTTCGTTACTGCGAGGAGCTCACTACAATTGACCGCAACCGCTTTTTAAAAATATCTTACTATTGGCCTGATAAAATTAAATTTAGGGATTTAAAATCAATCGTGTGCTCTTAACTCACTTCTTTTATTTCAGAGTTCAATGCTGTGTAACATTATTGCATTTTGTGAAAAATAAATAAATAAATAATAATCTGGTGTGTCACTCACACGACTTTCTCTTACCTTGAAATTTAATACTATAAATACACTGTAAAAAAAAAAAAAAAAAAAAAAAAAAAAAATCCCGTAAGATTACGGAGAAAGCCCGGCAGCAGAGATTCCAGACAAAGCCCGTAAAAAGAAACGCTTAGACCGTAAATTAAGTATATAATAACCTTAAATTACTTTAAATGCCTGTAAAAAAAACGTTTTGCCCGTAAAACCAATGTTTTTTTACGGGTTTTGTCTGGAATCTCTGCTACCGGGCTTTCCCCGTAATATTACGGGATTTTTTTTTTTACAGTGTACAGATTGAAGAGTAAGGAGTAAGATAACGAATTCGATTATATAAACCTATGTTAAAACAATTCAAATTAGGCTTCGAAACAGCTTTATTTGGCAAATAATTCTATGTGAGGGGGCTACCGCCCCCCTGAACCCCCCCCTTCCCCATTTCATTATTGTACCTACATTTATATAGAATTCAAATCTGTTATTAAATTCAAAATTTCATTTAAAATTATTCAGAAAACTTTCACACGCAACATTCCTTGAAACTTATCAATCTGAATCTTGAACAAACTTTTTTAATGTATAACAAATGCATTAACTTGAACAAACGTATTAACTTCAAAATACAACACTTGGATCGCCTGAAATGGTATGTGTGTCTGTCTGTCTGTCTGCCTGTCTGTTGTCAGCATATCTCAAGAACAAATAGTAGCAGAAAATCCAAACCCAGTATTCTAAATGTGTATCATATAGGGATGCTACAGTAAATTTTCGTTGAGATGAAGGAAATGGTTCGTGTAGAGGGATACTCAAAAGTATTCAAATACATTACGTCTATGAGGGAAATTCCAGGTAAGTAGAGTTTAATATCTATAGACTGCACTAAACCAAATGAAACGAATATATATTTTTTTGTAATAGAGATAGTCAATTGGGAAAAGAATTTTGTGTATGGGAAGTCCCCGCTCGACGGGAGTAAATTTTCATGATGGGCATCTTTCAAAAGAGCTTGCCAATACCTTTAAAACCAATGGTTGAACTATCGACAATTTAAAATACGACAAACAATAATTTAAAATAAAGTTATCAATTTTGTTTTTCATTTTTAACAAAAAAAAAAAAAGTGATATTGAGAATAAATTCATCTTTTTTTTTATTATTATTAATTTTTATACTACTTCTCTAATACGAAAATCGTCTGCATTATCATAAAAGATAATTTGTTTAAATAATAACTTTAATAAATTATTTTTTAAAAACACAATTATTTTTTTTATAACCGAATTAAATTCTATATAAATGTAGGTGCATTAATGAAACGGGGGGTTGAGGGGGCGATAGCCCCTCTCACACAGAACTAATTATCATATAAAACTCTTCCGAAGCCTAATTTGAATTGTTTAACATAGGTTTACATAACATAACTTGTTATGCTACCTCTTAATATTATTAAAATCAGAAGTGCATTCGCGAATGAAATAATATTAAAATATAATTACTCTATCTCCCACCAAAAGCATTTTTAATACACTGAAACTTTAGTTAATAATTAAAGAGAAATTATTTTCGACATGAAATAAATTTCAAAGAATAGAAACGGTCATCATACATTTAAAAATGCCGGTAGCATTAAACCGTAATTCATTTTATGAAAAACAATGTATTAATATTTCTTCTTTTGATTCAAATTTATCATTCTAATTTATGTGTTTGTGAGAACAAAAGAAGATTATTTTAAACCAAGTAAATAACTAATAAAAAGAAGATTGTAAACATTTTAAATAAACATGAGAATACATATTTGTTATCTCTTTATTTAAAAAAAATTTGTCGTCTTGAGGAAAATATTTTTGAATTCTCTTTATTCATTATCTAAATAATATTTACTGATACATAAAGCGTGAAAACACGACAAATATTCAATTGTTTTAAGTGTTTTTCAAGAACATTTTTTTTTTTTTTTTTTTTTTTTTTCAGAATACTGTCTTTTTATTTTATGTAAACAGATTTTATTCAACCTGAACAAAGCCTGGTTTTGCTGCAATAAATTTTCAAAAACATTCTTGAAATGTTTACTTGATCGAAATTGTTTATATATTATTATGCATTTTTCTGTTTTATTATGTAATGTTTATGTTTTACTACATATCTCAAAGCTTTATATTGAAAAAATATCTCTTATTATCTTGTCATTGTGTGGTATAATCAATCATTAAGAAAATAAATATTTTCATTTAATTTCTATCGAGGAATTATGTTAAAAATGTATTGATTTTTTAAAGAGATGTTTTACAAAAAGAGACTTAAAACTTTAAAAACACGCTCGATGCACAGTAAAAAAAAAAAAAAAAAATTCTGTAAATTGACTGAAATGTTCATCCAGAGTCTGCAAATTTACTGAAATGTTTATCCAGAGTCTCTGTAAATTGACTGAAATGTTTATCCAGAGTCTCTGTAAATTGACTGAAATGTTTATCCAGAGTCTCTGCAAATTGACTGAAATGTTTATCCAGAGTCTGTAAATTTAGAACAATTCTCATTTAAAAGTGAATAATCGAAATTTTCAATCTTTATTATGCATTTTTATCTATTTTTACTTCCATTACCCTACTACCGTAGGTAATGGAAGTATTGTATTCGGTCTGAAAATTCGATATCGGGTTTTCACCTGATTTACACGTTTTAAGGTCCCCTGAGTAAAAAAAAAGTGGTTTTTGGCAATTGGTCAGTGTGTATGTATGTGTGTGTGTGTGTGTGTATGTATGTGGAGAATCTTCTGGCTATTATAGCTCAGAAACTAATTAAAATAGAGCTACGAAACTTTAGAACTGAAATACGTCTGGTGTACAGATGAAATTTCCAAAATTTGGTGAAAATTGAAAAACCGGAAGTGGACATCGGAAACCGGAAGTCGGACCGTAAGTCCGTATCTCAAAAACGGCTCTAACGATTTTCTTCAAACTTGCTATATAAACACTCTATTAGATGTCCTTTCGAATGATGTAGTTGGTTAGTTCAGGAAAATTGATAGGCGTCCTGTATAAATAGCTCAATTTCAGGCCTCGCAAAGGCGTTCCTTTAAAAACGGTTGTACGGATTTTTTTCAAACTCCTCATATTAACTCCCTTTTAAATATCCTTTTGTATGTAATTATTTTTTTCCGGTCAATATTTGATTTTTTGTAAAAGTTGGTATCTCAAAAACGGCTCTAACGATTTTTTCTTTAGGTAACTTTTACGTTTTCTGATA
Organism: Salticus scenicus; assembly: GCA_963930645.1. Taxonomy (NCBI): domain Eukaryota; kingdom Metazoa; phylum Arthropoda; class Arachnida; order Araneae; family Salticidae; genus Salticus; species Salticus scenicus. The sequence goes on from OZ005654.1 coordinate 177,010,244, forward strand.
ACATTATCTCTCAAAAATGCATATAATACGTGTAATAGGGGGTAATGGAAGTCGTGTGGTTGTTACACACCAGATTTTTATTATTACTTCCATTACCCTACTACCGTAGGTAATGGAAGTATTGTATTCGGTCTGAAAATTCGATATTGGGTTTTCACCTGATTTACACGTTTTAAGGTCCCCTGACTCCAAAAAAGTGGTTTTTGGCAATTGGTCAGTGTGTATGTGTGTGTGTGTGTGTGTGTGTGTGTGTGTGTGTGTGTATGTATGTGGAGAATCTTCTGGCTATTATAGCTGAGAAACTAATAAAAATAGAGCTACGAAACTTTAGAACTGAAATACGTCTGGTGTACAGATGAAATTTCCAAAATTTGGTGAAAATTGAAAAACCGGAAGTGGGACATCGGAAACCGGAAGTCGGACCGTAAGTCCGTATCTCAAAAACGGCTCTAACGATTTTCTTCAAACTTGCTATATAAACACTCTATTAGATGTCCTTTCGAATGATGTAGTTGGTTAGTTCAGGAAAATTGATAGGCGTCCTGTATAAATAGCTCAATTTCAGGCCTCGCAAAGGCGTTCCTTTAAAAACGGTTGTACGGATTTTTTTCAAACTCCTCATATTAACTCCCTTTTAAATATCCTTTTGCATGTAATTATTTTTTTCCGGTCAATATTTGATTTTTTGTAAAAGTTGGTATCTCAAAAACGGCTCTAACGATTTTTTCTTTAGGTCACTTTTACGTTTTCTGATCACATTATCTCTCAAAAATGCATATAATACGTGTAATAGGGGGTAATGGAAGTCGTGTGGTTGTTACACACCAGATTTTTATTATTACTTCCATTACCCTACTACCGTAGGTAATGGAAGTATTGTATTCGGTCTGAAAATTCGATATTGGGTTTTCACCTGATTTACACGTTTTAAGGTCCCCTGAGTCCAAAAAAGTGGTTTTTGGCAATTGGTCAGTGTGTATGTATGTGTGTGTGTGTGTGTGTGTGTGTATGTATGTGGAGAATCTTCTGGCTACTATAGCTCAGAAACTAATAAAGATAGAGCTACGAAATTTTAGAATTGAAATACGTCTGGTGTACAGATGAAATTTCCAAATTTTGGTGAAAATTGAAAAACCGGAAGTTGGACATCGGAAACCGGAAGTGGGACCGTAAGTCCGTATCTCAAAAACGGATCTAACGATTTTCTTCAAATTTGCTATATAAATACTCTGTTAGATGTCCTTTCGAATGATATAGTTGGTTAGTTCAGGAAAATTGATACGCGTCCTGTATAAATAGCTCAATTTCAGGTCTCCCAAGGGCGTTCCTTTAAAAACAGCTGTACGGATTTTTTTCAAACTCGCAATTTTAACTCACGTTTAAATATGCTTTTGTATGTAATTATTGTTTTCCTGTCAATAATTGATTTTTTGTAAATGTTGGTATCTCAAAAATGGCTCTAACGATTTTCTCTTTAGGTCACTTTTATGTTTTCTGATCACATTATCTCTCAAAAATGCATATAATACGTGTAAGAGTGGGTAATGGAAGTCGTGTGGTTGTTTCACACCAGATTATTTAATTTTTAAATTAAAATTAGAAATGAATGTTTCTACTTTAGAAAAAAACATTCTAAGTCGCACATTTATTCTCGCCAATAATTAATTCAATTAATATTAGTCATTAAAATGCATATGTAAAATACATATTTTAACATCTCTGCTTATTTTTCTCTGTAACATTACATAAGACATAAGATAAATGATTATCAGTTTTTTTTTTTTTTTTTGAAATTTTTAAAAGTACGGAAAAATTATCTACGTTAATAAAATGAGACTTTTGCCTGTAAATTTGTCAGAATAAAAAAAATTTGCGATACCTTCACGTTTCACACACCATAAAAGCCAAAAATGACTTCAGATTTTGTGTGTGTGTGTGTGTCGTCGTGTCTGTATGTCTGTAATGCTATATTTGTCCGGGTATCACGTGAGACCGGCTGGATGGAATTCAATGGCGCTTTGCTCTACTAAGACCCTAAACACTTTTTAGCAAGATATAAGCTCTCAGGGATAATATTAACCCGCGCCGAATTGACGGGAAAATCCTAATATAGATATCAGAATTTTTTCCCGTCAATTCGGCACGGGTTAACATTATCCCAGAGAGCTCATATTTTGTTAAAAAGTGTTTAGGGTCAAATAGAAAAAAAATAGAGGGTATGTGCATCGAATTTCAAAAAAAAAAAAAAAAAAAAAAAAAAAAAAATTCCACCCTATATACCGGGTGATCCAAAAGTCAGGACAAACTTTAAAAATGAATAATTCGAAAACGAATCAAGATACAAAGATACGGTTTGCACCAAACGGATGAAAAAGAAACCGGCTTTTGTGTTAGGTGCATTTCACCAGCCCGCACACTTTTGAAATTAAAAAAATCAATTATGTCATTCGAAAGTACTTCGTTAGTACCGGTTAGTACCGCAAAAATTTTCGTTAGTACCGGCACCAGTACCAAGTACTGAAGCTTACAAAAATTCGGGCAGGTGAAATGGTAGCCCGCACACTTTTCAAAAATCAAATTTCAACGATGTCATTCGAAAGTACTCCGTTAGTACCGGTTAGTACCGCAAAAATTTTCGTTAGTACCGACACCAGTGCCACGTACTGAAGCGTACAAAAATTCGGGCTGGTGAAATGGTAGCCCGCACACTTTTCAAAAATCAAATTTCAACGATGTCATTCGAAAGTACTCCGTTAGTACCGGTTAGTACCGCAAAAATTTTCGTTAGTACCGACACCAGTACCAAGTACTGAAGACTACAATAATTCGGGCTGATGAGTGGTAGCCCGCACACTTTTAAAAAATCAAATTTCAACGATGTCATTCGAAAGTACTCCGTTAGTACCGGTTAGTACCGCAAAAACTTTCGTTAGTACCGACACCAGTACCAAGTACTGAACAGTACAAAAATTCGGGCTGGTGAAATGGTAGCCCGCACACTTTTCAAAAATCAAATTTCAACGATGTCATTCGAAAGTACTCCGTTAGTACCGGTTAGTACCGCAAAAATTTTCGTTAGTACCGACACCAGTACCAAGTACTGAAGCGTACAAAAATTTGGGCTGGTGAAATGGTAGCCCGTACACTTTCGAAAAATCAAATTTCAACGATGTCATTCGAAAGTACTCCGTTAGTACCGGTTAGTACCGCAAAAACTTTCTTTAGTACCGACACCAGTACCAAGTACTGAAGAGTACAAAAATTCGGGCTGATGAATGGTAGCCCGCACACTTTTAAAAAATCAAATTTCAACGATGTCATTCGAAAGTACTCCGTTAGTACCGGTTAGTACCGCAAAAATTTTCGTTAGTACCGACACCAGTACCGAGTACTGAACAGTACAAAAATTCGGGCTGGTGAAATAGTAGCCCGCACACTTTTCAAAAATCAAATTTCAAGGATGTCATTCGAAAGTACTCCGTTAGTACCGGTTAGTACCGCAAAAATTTTCGTTAGTACCGACACCAGTACCAAGTACTGAACAGAACAAAAATTCGGGCTGGTGAAATGGTAGCCCGTACACTTTTCAAAAATCAAATTTCAACGATGTCATTCGAAAGTACTCCTTTAGTACCGGTTAGTACCGCAAAAATTTTCGTTAGTACCGACACCAGTACCAAGTACTGAAGCGTACAAAAATTCGGGCTGGTGAAGTGGTAGCCCGCACACTTTTCAAAATCAAATTTCAACGATGTCATTCGAAAGTACTTCATTAGTACCGGTTAGTACCGCAAAAATTTTCGTTAGTACCGACACCAGTACCAAGTACAGAACAGTACAAAAATTCGGGCTGGTGAAATGGTAGCCCGTACACTTTTCAAAAATCAAATTTCAACGATGTCATTCGAAAGTACTCCTTTAGTACCGGTTAGTACCGCAAAAATTTTCGTTAGTACCGACACCAGTACTAAGTACAAATTTAGTTATAAACTTATTCTTTTTGGTTATTGTGGATTTCGGTGACATTTAATCTTCTGTTATTTTAAATTTTAGTATGTTAATATATATATGTTGTTGTTGTAGTGTTTTATGACCGATTGACTATGATAGGTTCCTAGGCCAATAATGGAATGCCCTCTGTGGGGGGTCTTTCTAAAGGGTCCTAGCCAAATTTACGCTAGTTTCAGAGAAAACCGTGGAAAACTGTGAACGGCTAGGTCGGTGAACGCGGACTGGAATCAAACTAGACACTTCTCATCTACCAGCTTCTATATATATACGTAAAAATGAAATTTGTCGTACATTTTTACATATTAATTATAGGTGTAGAGGATTGAAAGTGCTATCATTCGAAAGGAATATTCAAAAAATACATATTCAAAGAATGGATTTTAAATTAATAGACTTATTTTTTTGAACATGTATCTCTGAACTTATATATATGTTTTAATGGAATTTTTATTATAACATAACTCTGATGAAGACTCAACGAGATGAGTCGAAAGCTATGTATGAATACGTAACTAATTGGAATGCTTTACTAAGAGAATGTTTTTATAATTTTTTTTAATACTTTATAAAACTTTTTTAAAGCACTTATATTGAGGAAAATTTGAATTGGTTGTAAAAAAAATATATATATATATATGCATTGTTTAATATGCATACTATAATTAAAAATACAAAATATTTATCTTTTAAAAGGCACTATTGAACCAAATACCTTCATTTCTATTTTTCTATAGCTGTGAAAATTGATACATATTTCCTTTCATAGTAGCAGAAATTTTTGTATCTCTCTGCAGCAAACAAAATTTGTCTGTGATCCAGGAATGCTAGTCCATATCTGGTCAAGAAAATAAATTACGAATATACAATAAATACCGTAAACTAGATCTATAATATAAATTATATTTGTATTTTCAAGCCTGGCATATCTCTTTGAGTCAGATTTAAAAAATCTGCAATATTCGCTGCCATTTTACATTCTTTTTCTACTACTTTTCTGTCAAGTTCTAGGGTCCTTTAAAGCTAGCAAGAAACGATATATAATAGTCGTTCATGCTTTGGTCAGAGAGGATACTTGTGAAAGGGGAAAGAAGAGAATGTGCAGCTGTGTTATTTATTACAAGTGTTTTAATTTTACGGTGCCGCTTTCTTTGTCGTTACCGGTTCACAACATCATAGGCAATCATTATTACTTACAAACTTTGAATAAACACCATAAAATGCAATAAACTCGCAACAATTGTTTCGGGTCGAAAAAACGCACGACCCTTCATCAGGCGAACAAAGTAAGCACGAGTGCTGCAGTCAAAGCGGCAACGCACAAAATCGTTTAAAATGAAAAGAAAAAGTTTATAAAGTAGAAAATAAATATAGCTACTGGTGTGAGTAGAATTGTACACAAAAAAAACAAGAAAATAAATAAATGAGTGAGATTAAACATATAACAATCTAAGGATAACAAAAATTAAACTAAAATCTAAGTTACGTGAGTAATTTCCAAGCATCAGAGAAGAAAGGAGTGGAAGAAATATCATTAACAAGATTTTTCGAATTTTTAAATATGTAAAATGCTTCATAAATATCCAAATGGGAGGAACAGACAGGAGATGAAATTATGTTAGTTTTGGAAAAATAAAAACGATGACCTTGAGACCAGCAGTGGGAAGCAATAGAAGATTTGGTAATCTCTTCATTACGAACATTCCGACGGTGCTCATTTATTCTGTATTTCAAACGCCTCCTAGTTTGACCAATATAACCTAAGTTGCAGGACGAACACGGAATTAAATAAATTCTAGAACGGTTTTCGGTGGGAATGGGATCCTTAAGAGAAGATAATTTAATTTTATTGACGGGTTTGTAAATAACTTTGAAACCAAACGGTGAAAGAATTTTAGAGATTTTAAAAGAGAGTGAAGAATAAAAAGGTAAAACAACTGGGATGAGACTGTGATCGTTTAATTTGGGAGCAGAACGTTTAGGATTCTTAAATTTATATAGAGCTTTATCGATGATAGATGGGTTATAGCCACGAGAGAGAGCAAGAGATTTTAAATAATTAATTTCTTTCGAAAGATTAGACGGATCAGAACAAATGTGTAAGGCACGGTAAACATAAGTGTAAAAAGCAGACATTTTTTGTTGAGGGGCGTGGTTAGAGAGAGCATGCGAAGAAATTAATTATTTAAAATCTCTTGCTCTCTCTCGTGGCTATAACCCATCTATCATCGATAAAGCTCTATATAAATTTAAGAATCCTAAACGTTCTGCTCCCAAATTAAACGATATCAGTCTCATCCCAGTTGTTTTACCTTTTTATTCTTCACTCTCTTTTAAAATCTCTAAAATTCTTTCACCGTTTGGTTTCAAAGTTATTTACAAACCCGTCAATAAAATTAAATTATCTTCTCTTAAGGATCCCATTCCCACCGAAAACCGTTCTGGAATTTATTTAATTCCGTGTTCGTCCTTCAACTTAGGTTATACTGGTCAAACTAGGAGGCGTTTGAAATACAGAATAAATGAGCACCGTCGGAATGTTCGTAATGAAGAGATTACCAAATCTTCTATTGCTTCCCACTGCTGGTCTCAAGGTCATCGTTTTGATTTTTCCAAAACTAACATAATTTCATCTCCTGTCTGTTCCTCCCATTTGGATATTCATGAAGCATTTTACATATTTAAAAATTCGAAAAATCTTGTTAATGATATTTCTTCCACTCCTTTCTTCTCTGATGCTTGGAAATTACTCACGTAACTTAGATTTTAGTTTAATTTTTGTTATCCTCAGATTGTTATATGTTTAATCTCACTCATTTATTTATTTTCTTGTTTTTTTGTGTACAATTCTACTCACACCAGTAGCTATATTTATTTTCTACTTTATAAACTTTTTCTTTTCATTTTAAACGATTTTGTGCGTTGCCGCTTTGACTGCAGCACTCGTGCTTACTTTGTTCGCCTGATGAAGGGTCGTGCGTTTTTTCGACCCGAAACAATTGTTGCGAGTTTATTGCATTTTATGGTGTTTATTCAAAGTTTGTAAGTAATAATTTTTACAACGCCAGTTTTGTGATGCTTCTTTATTAAAAATCATAGGCAATCGTTTTTCGTTATCCGGGGCATAAAAACACGAAAATAAACAGAACAAAAAATAAGAAATTGTGACCATAGTTTTTAAATATCAGGCATTGTATACATATCATGCAAAATGTAGTTTAATATACATGAAAAAAAAAAAAAAAAAAAAAAAAAAAAAAACATTAATTTTGCCGAAATGGTTATCCAAAAACTTTAAACTTTCATCAGTTTACAGGTTAAAAAAAAAAGATACTCAATTATTTATCTATATTTTACCTTTTATTAACTCGCATTCTTGTTTGTTTGTTTGTCCAGTACAAATCTTGCAATCGTTTTTTAACTATCTTCCCGACTACCTAGATATTTGAAACCTTCAGAATAGCTCAGAACATGATGATAATGCATTCTTTTAATACTTTTGGCCATCTTTAAGCAGAATTAAATTCGATTTTAGTAAATTTTAAAAATTCCGCAAGGTGGCGCTTCGACCGAATTCAATGCTTGCACTTTTGCGGAACGACGTTTGACGATTTTAGAAACAGAATACATGCAAATTAGTTTGTTTACAAAAATATTGCTCGAAAAATAAAAAAATGTGCAAAAATTAAAGTTTATAATGTCTATGAATAGTGGAAACGACTGAAAAGTGATTAAAATTAAATAAACGGAAAATTTCCGGAATATAAAAAATTCATTTTATCTTGTAAATATTTATTTTTTCAGTCTTTTATTCCCAATAAAATTTGAATGAATTTCTCCAGATAAAATAATATAAATCACTGATATATTCATTAAATAACATCTATATTAATAAAAATTATACTACCCATAAAAATATACCTATAAAATAGTTTTTTGAATTTCCCCTTACTGTCCTGAAATTTTACATGACTTTAAATAATTTGCAGTAATTTTTCTATCAGTTTTAGTCAGTTAATTTCTAGCAATATTTCTTCAGAAATTTTTATCACTAGATAAGCATTATAAAATTGATTTTTAATTTTTACTACGATTTATCGTAATATAATTCAGTTTAAATTGTCATTATTTCTAGTTAAATAGTGTGCTTTTTCTTTTTTTTTTTTTTTTTTGGATACCAAGAGATATAAATATATGGATACCTTTTCATATACCTTATACTTTCTGCTCATTTCAAAATCATAAATTCATATATTATTATCATTATTATTATTATTATTATTATTATTATTATTATTATTATTCGGGTATTAAATTTGTTCAGTTCCGTACAGTAAATGATTTCAATAAGGGTGAAAGGGAGCCAATAACATGCTAGCTCTTCCCCTTTTAAAAACCGAAATGACAAAAATTAATTCATATTATTTATTTATTTATTTATTTATTTATTTATTTTATAGCAATAATGGGCAGAAAATTCATTTCAATCTGTAAACAAAAGATGAAAATATTTAAAACACTTGAACATTTTTGACATCTGATTTTTAATGGATTTACATGTTTAGATGTATGAAAGTGATATATAACTTTGTTGTGCGGGTGGTGTCAGCTAGTTTGAGGCACAAAATTAAAATGGCTATAGTAATAGCTTAAATAAAAAAATATGCGTTAATTAATACTTTGGTACTAACGAAAAATTTTCCGATACTAACCGGTACTAACGGAGTACTTTCGAATGACATCGTTGAAATTTGATTTTTCAAAAGTGTGCAGGCTACCATTTCACCAGCCCGAATTTTTGTACTCTTCAGTGCTTGGTACTGGTGTCGGTACTAACGAAAGTTTTTGCGGTACTAACTGGTACTAACGGAGTACTTTCGAATGACATCTGTGAAATTTGATTTGTCAAAAATGTGCGGGCTACCATTTCACCAGCCCGAATTTTTGTACTCTTCAGTACTTGGTACTGTTGTCGGTACTAACGAAAATTTTTGCGGTACTAACCGGTACTAACGGAGTACTTTCGAATGACACCGTCGACATTTGATTTTTGAAAAGTGTGCGGGCTACCATTCACCGGCCCGAATTTTTGTACTCTTCAGTACTTTGCTACTGGTGTCGGTACTAACGAAAATTTTTGCGGTACTAACCGGTACTAACGGAGTACTTTCGAATGACATCGTTGAAATTTGATTTTTTAAAAATGTGCGGGCTACCATTCATCAGCCCGAATTTTTGTACTCTTCAGTACTTGGTACTGGTGTCGGTACTAACGAAAATTTTTGCGGTACTAACCGGTACTAACGGAGTACTTTCGAATGATATCGTTGAAATTTGATTTTTCAAAAGTGTACGGGCTACCATTTCACCAGCCCGAATTTTTGTACGCTTCAGTACTTGGTACTGGTGTCGGTACTAACGAAAATTTTTGCGGTACTAACCGGTACTAACGGAGTACTTTCGAATGACATCGTTGAAATTTGATTTTTTAAAAGTGTGCGGGCTACCATTCATCAGCCCGAATTTTTGTACTCTTCAGTACTTGGTACTGGTATCGGTACTAACGAAAATTTTTGCGGTACTAACCGGTACTAACGGAGTACTTTCGAATGACATCATTGAAATTTGATTTTTGAAAAGTGTGCGGGCTACCATTTCACCAGCCCGAATTTTTGTACGCTTCAGTACTTGGTACTGGTGTCGGTACTAACGAAAATTTTTGCGGTACTAACCGGTACTAACGGAGTACTTTCGAATGACATCGTTGAAATTTGATTTTTGAAAAGTGTGCGGGTTACCATTTCACCAGCCCGAATTTTTGTACGCTTCAGTACTTGGTACTGGTGCCGGTACTAACGAAAATTTTTGCGGTACTAACCGGTACTAACGAAGTACTTTCGAATGACATAATTGATTTTTTTAATTTCAAAAGTGTGCGGGCTGGTGAAATGCACCTTTTTGTGTTGCAAAGGGAAAAAAATTAGTTCTATTGGCGACCAACAGATGGCGCTATAGTGTTTTATTTCACCAAAAGATGATTTACAAATGAAAAAAAAATGTTGACAACTAACAAGTCAGCTTAATTACAGTTAATTAGTACTACTACAGTAACTGTTCAATGTCCATCATTCAGAAGTACAGCTGTGAGATGATTCACCACATCGTTCACAGCATTTAGTAGCATTTCTTGCGTTATGGCAGACGCATTTTGGCGGATGGCATCTTTCAGTGCTGCTAGTGATGCCGGTTGGTCGCGGTACACTTTTGACTTCCAAGAATCCCCACAGCCAGAAGTCACAGGGTGTCAGATCGGGAGATCTTGGAGGCCATGCGTGATTAAAGTAGCGACTGAGAATGCGATATTTCGATGCATATAAGCTTCGACTATTATTACCTGCTGTAGTTGTTCCTTTTTATATCTTTTGTTGCTTTGCATAATCCTACATCAGAAATACGACAGCGCCATCTGTTGGTCGCCTACAGAACTATTTTTTTTTTTTTTTTTTTGCCACACAAAACCCGGCTTCTTTTCCATCCGTTTGGTGCAAACCGTATCTTTGTATCTTGATTCGTTTTCGAATTATTCATTTTTAAAGTTTGTCCTGACTTTTGGATCACCCGGTATATATATATATATATATATATATATATATATTACTGTTGTAAACTGAAACAAATAAATTTTGAAACTTAAAAGTGGTATTTCTTTTGATCATTCAATTGTGCAATATAATGATATAAAGGCAGTTTGACAAATTAAAACTCGGATAAAAATGTAATTTTCACAACTCTTCAAATGTAAAAGTTGAAGAGACAAAGAATTTTACTTAGTGTTTAATAGGATTAAATAATAATCACCGAGCCTATTTCTAAACAGTTCCTTTTGTTAAGTCAAAGATTAACGGTGATATATTCTCTGTATACTGTGTACCAGACAAAGCGAGAATGGAAAGCATTATTAAGGTAAAGTAATTACTTTTTTCGGAAATTCGAAACTCATTCTTTCCTTTTAAATGGTATTCTGATTTTAAAGTTTATTTTTTATAGATTTTAAAGTTAAAATATACAAGTTAAATTTTCTTTAATTTTGATGAAATAGATTTATATTTTCGTACAAAAGGTTTACTATGTGGTTTTTAATTCTTTAAATTTTAAAATTATCATTCTTCCCTTTCTTTTTTTGTGTTTGTAAATGATGCGTTTACTCAAATGAATTAAGTTATTATTTAAAATTCAGTAAAATAATTTACATAATTCCTATGAAATCTGTATATCAGATAGTAATAATAGGTGCCTTTCCATTCACGGACCGCTCTTTGGCGATTCTGGAGGTTTTTTTTTTTTTTTTTCGTGTTTCCTCCTTTCCGATAAACTTTCAAATTATTTAATGAAACACAAATATAATAATAATAATAATAAATCATTGTGATAAATTTAAATAAAAAATTAATAATAATAATAATAATAATAAAATAATAAATGGATAAGGATAATAAAACTGGGAAATGGTTCCTGAGTTCTGGAAGAAAAGAAAATGAAATTTTGAGAATAATTTCAAATTATTTGGTCCGCAGATAGGATTGTCTTTGGGCCTGGCTTTGTTCACGAGATGCCAAATCCGCCAAATAGCGTGGAGGTCCTGAAACGGAAAAGTTCCTAAAAATAAAAAATTATCCAAGCAATAAGTAATTTAATGTGAATAAAATTTTGCTAGAAACATACCTGACATAATGCAATTAAGGTAATTTAAGAACTAATTACTAAATAATATTTTAAAATTAACATTATTATTTATTATTATTCAATTAATTACAAAAAATCTAATATAGAATTACAGATTTAAAAATAATAGTTTAAAAAAATTAAAAACGTTTTCGTCACTTGTAGATTTTAAAGCGCTTACATTATATGGATGACATTATTATATAAGTGCTTATAAGTTATCAAAGCCAACTTCTGTTCCAGTCAACACATTGTGTTGATGATTAAGAAACGCTTGTACCAGTACTTTTACAGTAACGAATGGGGGGGGGGGACAAGAATTCTATAGTTATTATTTACTTTGTATGTTTTATAAATTTTCCTTTGAATTTAAAGGGTGTTGGTGTTGGTGTTAGGGATTAAGGCCGATTGACAACACTGGGGTCCTAGGCCTGAGGGGGAGTGCCTTCCGTGGAGGTCTTTCTAAGGGGTCCTAGCCCGTATTTACGCAAGTTTCGGAGGAAACCACGGAAAACTCCGAACGGCTAGGCCGACGAGCGCGACCGGGGATCGAACCCGGCACCTCACGTCTACCAGCTTTGAGCGCAGAACCGCTCAGCCGCTGGTGGGCTTGAATTTAAAGGGTGATACATTAATGAGAATGAAGTAGCATATCTTATATAGAGGTATTTATTAACTATGTATACCATTCTAAAATTTATAAAAAGACACTATACAAAGACGTAAAAATTTATAAAATATCTTTAATTAAAAGTCATTTATATTAAAATACATTTTTCGAAACTTTACGCCTTGATCAGCAGGGCATCATCAGAAAACGTTTAACAAAATTTAGTTTCACAATGTGCAGCTATGCGTTCAAGTTTATATACAACATATACTATATTATCAGGTGACAAATACAGTTAAGCTTGATATGAAGAAAGTGAAAAGTATTTTACTTGTTTTTAAAGTGTCTTTTATAATATATATATATATATATATATATATATTAATGAGAATGTTAGGTTGTGATATTAAAATCGATGTTTTTAAAACGATCTTAAGACTATTGATAACACATGTTTCAGAGAGTATAAACAAAATTTTACTCAGTTGAAAACAAACTATTATTTAAAACTTAATCATGGACTGAAAATTATTTAGTGACAGTAATGTGAACTGCATACTTGCATTGTATGATGTACACTGGTAGTGTAACTGAAAGTTACACTGATAATAAAATTAAATATTCTGGAGATTTATTCTTTATTTCATAATAATTAGTAAGTTACTGTTACTATATGTACTTGCTTTTTTCTTAGGAATTAATCGATGTATTGCTTTGTTTGTACTGCATAGTGCATCATTTTTTAAACACAACATTAAGAAAAAGAAATAAAACCTACACACTACTTATTATTAATTTTTATTATTTTATTTATTTATTTATTTATTTTCACAAACCTATATATTAATCTACACTACATATAATAGATGTTTTTCAATCAAAATAAAAAATAAAATAAAATATCCTGCATCTAAGGGTTAAATAATACTTATTACAATTAAAACAATTAACTTTTAATTAAAATAAATACAAAAATTCTTTTACTGACTTCATGTATTAAAAAACCCTCCTTAAAGTTTACTTCATTCCCTATGATCGCGGAGCCTCCAATAGAATTAAAAATATAGCTAGTAAGTACGGCGTTAACATCCCTATCAAATCCAACAAAAATATTTTCAGTTTATTAGAAGTGACAAAGACCCCATTCCACCTCTAGAAACCGCAGGGATTTATAAAATTCGTTTTACTAATCAAAACAATCAACCAGGATCTTATATTGGGGTTACCAAAAGAAAAATTAAAACAAGAATTAACGAACACATACATGATATAAAAACGGGAAAATTCAACGCAGCCTTAGCCAAAACGTTTAGTAAACAAGATATTAAAATCGATTGCGACAAAACTACTAAAATTGCTAACTATGAAGATTATAACTACGCGATGTTTCGCGAATCCATTGAAATCACAACCAATAGGGAGGCCTGTAACGACAGCGGCGCAGTGGCACCCGATTGCGTATGGCGCCACCTTATGGTGACAGAAGATACATCACTTCGGTCAAGCTCAAATCCCACACAGAGGATGTGATCTGAGGAGAGCCGGGTACCCGGCAGAAAAATTTAATGACACAACACGAAGTCAGTAAAATGTTTTTTTGTATTTATTTTAATTAATTAGCTTGTACTTCGTTCTTAGTTATTATATTTAAAATTAACTTTTATCTAATTTTTATTCAACTGCATAAGAAAATTTTTTTAATTTATTGCTATGTTTCAATATCTTTGAAAAGCAGGAATATATTTGAATAACATTTACCTTAAAATTGAGATAATGTCTCTATTTCACGGAAACTTTGAATTTTATGCTTATAAATTAAGGAAACTTACTTGTGAGATGACATCACGTCTCTAGTGAGTGAAATCTCATGCTAGCCTACGGGGAAATTTAGAAAGATAATTACTCATTACCAAATATAATGACCAAACTACGCTTTTCACCATTAGAAAATAGCCGTCAATTTTTGATGTATTGTTTTATTAAAAAATGTATTACTAAATTAACTAGTATGATGTGGCCATCACATGACTTTCTTCTATATGATTTTACACAAAAGTTATTCAATACAAATTATTTATTAAATTATCAAATTATTTTCCATTATAAATGCTGACGATTTTTATTTGACAGAATTATAATATCACAAAATGCCAAAAGATGTCAATTTTTTGCAAATCAGGAGAAAATGATTTTTTTTTTTTCAAAAATTTTTTTTCGTTAAAAGATAAAAAAAAAAAAAAAAAAAAAAAAAAATCGATAACTTTGTTTTAAATTATCACAGATCTATAGTTCAGCCATTCGTTTTAAAGGTATTGACGAGACCTTTCGAAAGATACCCATATTGAAAATTTACTCCCCCCGCAGAGAGGGGAAGCGATGCTTCTAGATGCACATTTTTTTTCCAAGTTTACTACTACTATTATAAATAATTCATATTAATTTTACAATCACACGATTAAAACAACTCTCATTATGTACATTTATACGAAATTTTGTCGTATACTGCCATGTTAAAAATTTAGAAAAAATGCGATAACATCGCCACCTTTTGAGCAATTATTCCACAAACCTAATCAGCACCAGTTTATGTCAAGGTCCAACTAAATACCAAGTGTGGTTAAATTTCGTCTATTTGTTCGTGAGATACAGCGTCCACAATATTTGCGATACACAAACACATTAACACAGACAGACAGACACTTTCTAAAAACTGTCAAATCGTGTTCAGGACATCCCAAAACGTGGAAATCCATCGAAAGCTGGAGTTCGAAAAATTTTCACGAATCCAATACTTTCTCTTTGTATATACATATAGAAGAAAGTAAAAAATATTTTAAATATTCTAATGCGACATTTACACTTCTTTCTTTTATTACCTTCTAGTGTATTTTAAAGTGAATTATAAGCAGTTCCAAAAATAGTCTTATTTGACAAAAATGTAAATACTGCGGTTAAACTTATAAAAAAACATTTAAGACTGTTTCTAAATTTTAATATTTGTTTTGAGCTATCTGGCTTTTCTCTCTTCGTTGGTCATTATACAGTAGAGCTTCACTTATCCAGAGTAATGTAGACCGAGGCTACCTTGGATAATCGAAAACTCGTATAAAATAGACTCTGTCGTAAATCGAGGGAGAAACATACTTCAAGGTTTAAAATGGATAAAAACGTAGTCAATGAAGTAAAAGAATACAATTCAATGAAGTAAAATTATTGCATAGGGGAGAGTGGGGATGAATGGGACATTTTTCAGATTTTTATTAATAACCACCATATGTAATTCAGAATTTTGTAACATTGCTCATAAGTACACTTCAGTAATCAGTTACACATAAGCATACTAACTTTAATAAAAAAAATATCATTTTTAATTAATAATAATTTTTTGGGGATGAATGGGACAGGACTGGAGTTAATAAAGAAAAGAAAACAAAATGAAAAGTAAATAAATTTTTAAAGTTAAATTGGTTTATGTGATTTTATTACACACTATGAATTTACTGAACAACGAATTTACTGAATGAACATAAACTGATGTATTGACTCAAATTAACATCAAAAGGTAAAAGTCCTTTGGTTCGCACAGTTCCTAGTGTTCTAGGCTTTGGCAATTTAATCTAATAAGATCTAATCTAAAAATAAATAAATAAGACACTAGAAAGATATAAATCATTATAATAGAGTACAAATTATCCAGATAAAATTTTGTTTCAAACTGATCGGGAAAAATCAGCATTCTATTCTGTATTACATTAATAATCACCAGGATTTATTTAATTAGCTTGATTGAAATTGTGATTTTAATCCAATTATTATTAGTTTATTTATTTATTTTTTTAATTATTGATATCATTGATTTAAGTTGTATTGAATATTCTAACTTATAATTTTTTTCTTTTAATCATAATTATTATAAACAAACATCAGAACAATTAATTTCAAACCATTTTTCTCTAAATCCATGCTACTTTTATAATTCCATGTTATTACGATTTGTTTTAATGTAATTCTTGTGTACAATTTTAAATTAGCACATAGTGGGGAATGTCCCATTCATCTCCACCACCACATGATCATATAAAACAGGAAATAAGCTTAAGGAACAATTCTCAATATTCTTGAATATCATAAACATAATAAAAGATACCTTTTCACCATATAAGAATTATATTAACTTTAAGCAAATAGTTAATTTTTAACTACTACCTAACTGAATCAGTAAAACTTACTTTGGCAGCAGAAAAAGACACTTTAATTTTTTTCTGCCCTTCTATAGATAGTACAATTCTAAAACTACACTTGATGAATGACCTCAGTACTGCCATATATCAGAAAAATTGTCAAGTTTCCAGTGCTTGCAAAACATAAAAAGTTTGCTTTTGTCCCATTCATCCTGCGTTCCATTCAGCCCCACTCTTCCCCATTTAAATACAGTCAGTTAAAAATGCCATACATTATGTACATATATAAATCATAAAGGATCTAGAGGAAAACCATGAGAGAACATGCTGAAAGACTGGACTAAAATGAGTCAAAAACCAAGAAAGGAAGCAGTGGCGTTCTTTAGAATTAAGACTGGTCACGGCTGGCTTGCTGGACATCTTCACAGTGTAGGGTTCCTACCCATGAAAGAGTACCAAATCTGCGGTGAGGGTACTCTAAATGCAGAGCTCTTAACATCTTGTAGTGGACTAAACCGCGATTCTCAAATGAGAGGCGGACCTGTGTCAATTCTACTGGGAAGCCAGGACTCATCTTCTTAACCTCTTGCGAACTGTCCATGCCTGATTTTAATCTTTCTGCCTGTGGCTCTTGCTTTTATTCTGCTTGTGTTGTTCATTTTGTATGGATTAACACGTTGAGCGCCACGCAAATTCTTAAAATCCATTAAAATTCCATAATGATTACTCCTGTAATAAGTAAAAATTAAGCAAATTTTTAATAAATTTTCGATCATTAAATGTAATATTTTTAGTTTCATATCCTATTTTATATCCGCCACCGATGGTTGACGCGGCTTTATATCATATTTGACACTGTCAGCCACCGATGGCTGACAGGGCGCTCAACGTTTTAATTTTTTATTGGTACTGCTTTTACTTTCGGGGTAAAACTTTCACTGAAATGTTTGAAGTATAACATGTTCTGCACACTCCTAAAGTTTCAAGATGATTCCTTCAATACTTAGAAATATATGACAAAATGTCTAGAATCTAGAATGGCTGACATGGCGCTCAACATGTTAATCTTTTTTTTTCCAATAAAGCCATATGAAAAAAAAAATCATTAAATGCAGTATTGTATGTTAAAATTTGTTAGAAGTTACTTCTTGAAAAAAGTCTTTAAGTGTCTTGTATTTAACAAATCTCTCTGACTTCTTTACCGTCATTTCTTGCAATCGTCATTGCAATAGAAGGTCTGTTGAAGTTGTCTCTGACTGTTGCTCAAGGTACTCGATGTTTTTTCCATCGCTTTGCATCCTTCACTCTCACTGATTTTTATCATTCTCTATTTCAGTGTCTTGATTGGCACTTTCACTTTCTCCAGACTCTAAATTCAGTGCTTGTCAGTCACTTCCAACTCTTCATCTGCGTTGATCCATTTGGCTACATTGTTTTCACTGATTGTTCTATCTTCCAATCTTTGGGATAGCTGTGCAAGGTTGCGGTCGTCATCATTGTCATATTCAGTTGCAGGCTGTTTAATTACTTCCTTCACGACTTTTAAATGTTGAAATTTTCAATTCATTCTATGTCTCAGCTGACATGTATTTTTTCGGGACTGCCTCGATTAACACGGTACTCGGTTAGTCCAGGTTCGGACAACCGCGGCTCTACTCTATTTAAGTGAATAACTTTTATAATAATAAGTCACAAATTTTTTATTCCTATATTTATTAACAAGCCTTGAAAATATGGGCAGTTATCGTGTGCTACACAATTTACAAATGAATTATTTTTTAAATAATTCATTTGTAAAACAAGACGATAGAAAAGCAACACTCTTAAAATAGAAAAACTGCTGTTCTTAAAAAAAAAAAAAGCTTGTTTTTGTTACATGCAGATGATTAAACCACTTTATTTGTAACATGCAAAAGTCTTCTGATATTTTCTTACTAGCTGCCTACGGCGACCAGCTGGTTCGCGATCCTTGAAAAATCTGATCGTATTAAATTTCCGGTTGGTGTTGGTAGCGTCTGTGTCCTCTTCCATTTCGTGATCTGAAGTAGCCTGTTCGATCACCGTACAAACGATCTTTGAAAATTCTGATCATAGCAAACTAACACCCGGTGGAGTCTGTGGTGCCCTCCTTTGCCCCTTACTCTAATAATTTTACACTTTCAAAAGTATGTGTAATCGATTCGTTATCCCCAAAAACATGAAACACGTAGTTAAAAGGCATAGCCTTATTTCATTTTATATTATTTATTATTATTATTTTTTTTTAATATATATTTTGCCCGCACCTCTATAAATATTACATTTCATTTTTAGCGTCCCCTCATCCCACCCTAATGTTTTTACATTTTCAAAAGTAAGCATAATCGCTTCCTACCACCTAAAGCCATCTACATAGTTTTTCAAGGCTCTAGATTTATTATATCGGCCAATAGGTGGCGATATTGTGCTAAAATTTCCCGGAAAGGTGACACTGCCATGCGATAATTTCTTACATTTTCGAATGTATGCGTCCTGTTGATGTATAGAATATTAAATGTAATACTTTGTTATAAATTGCGCAATAGAAACAAAACGGATAAACATTTTGTCTACTTTAACTATTTTAATGTAAAAACGTGAAATGCAGGTGATTAATTTATAAATATTTACAAAACGTTTCCTGCATCTGTTAATCTCAAACTCTTCACTTTTCAATGTAAATTTTACAAACAATCAGAAAATTTAGCCATGGGTTCTCTCCCGCACTTGTTTACCTCAAACTAATTTTATTTTTCACGGTAAATTTTAACAACAATTAGAAGGTTTAGCCATGCTACTTTTCAAGGTAAATTTTGCCAAGAATCAGAAGATTTAGCCATGGACTAGACTCTTTCACCAATTCTCACTGATACATGCATTATTTCGAAAAGTCTCTCGTCGATAAAATACCTTTTCCATTTTGGATTCACCGTGGATGATACTTTCACTTTAATAGATATTTCTCTTAACAATATTGATGCCCTAAACATTTGCTCTGATCCTGAATCCCTCAACTCTGAAATCAAATATCTAAAAGCGGTTGCTGTTGACAAAGGTTACATGTCTTCAGTTATTGATAAAGATCTTTTTAAATTACAACATGCCCATAATTTATGTCCTTCTACGTCTAAATCCTCTTCAAATATCAGTACTGTTTTGACTTTTTGCCCTAAATCTAGTTTTGTCATAGTTAAAGGTTTCAAACAATATGACTTTAAAGTATTTTTCGCACCTACAAACAAATTATGTCTTTCTATGTTAAAAGACCCTCTTGGGGTATTTATATTTCTTGTCAATGTGGACAATCATACATTGATCAAACAAAACGGAATCTCAAGTTTTGTCTTAAAGAACACGTGGGTTATATTCAGAGGCAAGAAATAAACAAATCAGCCATTGCTGAGCATTGTCGGGAGAATAACCATACTTTTAAATTTAATTCAACTAAAGTAATCTATCGGCCTAAACATTTACAGGAACTCGATTTTCTAGAAGCTTTCCATATCTATAAAAATAATAAAAAGTCATTAATTGTGATTTTACTGTATCTTCTCTCTCTCTGATTGTTGGAAATATTATATTAAATTCACATATTCTTGATTTTCACGCACCACCCACCCTTTACTTAACTTTCTATATCCCAATTTCTTATTGGCTAACGCTACCAGTTTCTTAAATTCTTATTGGCAGCTATTCCAACTCTGAAATTGGCTATCCCATCTATATATAAGAGCAATCATCCGCCTTGTCATTCTGCACTGGAGTACTTCCTACCAGTTACCTTACTCTTAGGAACCCTTCTTCCAATTGTATATGCATTATTGTATTTTCTGCATTTACACCTTAACATAAACTTTTTCTTTTTTGCAAATTTTATCATACATTTATTATAATCGTAAATATTGTAAATAAACATTCTTAGTATTAAATTGTTAGGCAAAAATTTAGGAAAACATGCAGGTCCTTATCCAGAAGTTCCAAAGGTGTCATTTTCAAGGCAAATCTGTCCTAGACAGGCCGAAGGGGCTATTGGTCAGGACTGTGTGTAATCCACCCAGGTCAATGTTAAAAAAGAGGAAAAAAGAATGTATATATATATATATATATATATATTTTTTTTTTTTTGGACAGAGCGGACTTCCGGAATTCCATCATGTAATTTATAGCTGTCAGATCTCTACCACCCCCCTCAGTTTACTCTGCCTCTCCTCAGACTGATTTGATCAGAATGTTTTTTTTTTTTTTTTTTTTTTTTTTTTCCCATCATATCATCACGCCGAGCTCCTGTTGAGCTCACCTTAGTTTAAGAATACCGACTTGTTTGATCCTGCAACCCATCTTCAGGCTACTACATATTCAGGTGGAGGTAAGCGGTGGTTTCGATCACTGCAGACACGCCCTAAGCTCCCGTGATGATGATGATGATGATGATGAACTGCACTGGAGTCGGAGTTTTGTGTGAACTCACCCAGCTTATGGGTACGATCATCTCGATCATGCAAGCCCCATTTCTGTGTTTCTTCTCTTCTCTGGTGGAGGTAAGTGACGGTCTCGACCATTGTAGGTATTCCTACAAGCCCCGTGATAATGATAATGATTTGCACTGATGACGGTACGCTTAACGGTACCGAAACTGCAGTTAGCTTTTAATATGTTTTACACTGGCGTTTTCAACGTTGTGTACATATTTATATTTCTGTTCAACGGCAAGTCTGCTTATATATAGGATATTGATTTAATTGTTTGTTTAAAATTACGCAATTGAAACAAAACAGATAAACATTTTGTCTACTTTAACTATTTGAATGTAAAACGGTGAAGAGCACCTTTTTCCTGTAACTGGTTGTTATAAATGGAAACAAATCGGATAACCATTTAGTTTATTTTTATTCATTGGTAAAACTGTTAAGTTTAGAATATTGATTATAATCCATCGTCAGAAACAGCGCTTTGGAAATGAAACGAATAATAATCTTGTTTGTTAACTGAGAATGTAAACTGAATTGCAAAATTTATTATGAAAGGTCTATTACTTTAAAAAGAAATGTTTTTAGAATGGAATTAGGAGAATGTTTCAATTTTAAAAAATGAAAGTTAAAATACTCTTAAAAATTCTTTTTTTTTTTTCATAACAGAAATTTTAGACAGGCTAAAAAAATGACGTTATTTGAAACTATAATTTCTTTAATTACGTTATAATACACGGATTTTGTTAAGAGGACACCATTTTATCGATGCATATACGAAGTAACGTTAGTATTATAAAGAGCTTTCTGGAGCATTTACAGCCGTTGCTTTGGAAACAAGTCATAAAAATGCTGTTAGTGTCCCTGTGGATAAATTTATGATTCTAATAACAACCTCGTTAATCTATGATGTGTACTTTTATAACTCCTCGTCGTAAGAAAAAGACGATAAAACGTCCGTACTTTGATGGATTTCTAAACTAATTAAATTTTTTGGGGGGAGAATAATGAATTGAAGAATAATTTTACTGGATTAAAAGTGTTTTCAGTTTTACATATTTTACAATATAGTCTAATAATTACTAACAACTGTTACTGTTTGATAATGTTTACATTTGATAAGATTCACTGAAATGTCTTTAAAAATTTTACGAATCACAAAAATAATGACAATAATGTATAAATTTGACAAAAAAAAAAAAAAAAAAAAAAAAAAATCCATTCTTTATATTAAAAAATATAGCATATATTCTTAAGAATCAATTATTTATTATGCTTATTGAAAAAAAAAAGTACATATTGTCTTCTAAATTTTAAACAAAAGCCTTTAAATTTGCACTTAAATATTAATGGTAATCTATACTATTAATTTACTATAAAATTTGGTCACACATCTCTTTTTTGCCAATGTGCCCTCTCCGCAGCTATTTTATTAATAAATTTTATATCAGAAATATGATACAAATCAATAATGAAAACACACACAAACACCCACACTGTAAAGGGAAAAAAAAATCTATCAGTTAAACAAAGAAATCAGCCAGTGTGCCAGTAAAATACTGTATTTTTGATAGGGGAAAAAATGTTAACTTTTAACGAACTTTTTTTTTTTTTTTTTTTTCTAACAGTAAAAGACAAATAACAAACTGTTGTTTTAAAGAATTTAATTTTTTTTTTTTTTTTTTTTTTAATGGAACAAAAACCATAATTTTAACATACTTCTGTAAATTTTAGCAAAAACGAATTTGAGGCATTTTGCCTTAATGGGTTCCGAAATCACAATCTTACTTATTTTTATTTATTTATTTATTTATTAACCAGGTGCTTTTGTTTGGCACCCTGCTGTACAGAGATAGTAGTAACAAGTTTGGTTACAATACATTTATAGAATATACAAAACTTATTCTTTATAAAAAAAAAAAAAATAAATAAATAAAACCAGTTAAAATAACAATTTTTTTCTATTAAAAACGTAGTTTTTTTACTGGTGCACTAGCTGATAGTTTTATTTTTGTTAAATTGATATACTTTTTTTTTTTCACTTGTACGATATATATATATATATATATATATATATATATATAATAGATAACGTAATAAAATTTAATCTTAAAATTTAGCAATTAATAGAACTAAAACAATAACAGCACACTAAAATATAGAACTGAATTTAACATACAGGAAAGAATGACACAAAAATTTGCGATATAGATAAGGAACCAATGAGTTACCATAGTAACTTAAAATACTTACGCCGACCTGAAGGATAATAAAAAAGGACCATTAAACTTGTGAAAGAGAAAAAAGATAATAAACCTCATAATCAATTGGATATAAATGCTTAAAATTAGAAGCATACTTTTCAAGGGGCGCATACTTCATAAAGCAGAGAAAGCTGCAACGATTTCGTAAAACGATATTGCTAATCATAGCAATTTATATCATCTCACGCCCCGATCAATGCAGCAAAAAACCATAAAGAATGAGAAAAAAGTGAAAAATTAAATTAAAACAAAGAATAAATAAATATTAATTAAAATCTTAAAGGAAACCAAAGTGATAACATGAAATAATCAGAGTAACCACATGGAAAACAGTTAACACAAACTGGAAAAATGGTTGATGCCAAAACCTAAATTGAAGTTAAAATAAAAGCTCGACAGATATCGATTAATCGAAAATACTTCAGAACAATTACATTAAAGATAAAATACACAGAGTAAATATTAAATGATAATATTAAAATTAATACTAGTAGAGTTAAATTAAATCGTACCAAAAATATTAATAATTAAATCGTTTAAGATAAGGACTGAAGAATGAAGGTATAAGACAACTGAGTACAAGCGCCATCTTTCGGTAAGCTATAAAAACATTAAGTCAGTTAAATAAGATGTATTGACTGAAAGATTAAGATAATTTAGAAGTATTAACAGCAAGGTTAAGATAATTTTTAAGATTTTTATTTTGAAGTCAAATTATTAAGTGTTAAGTTTTAAGAAGACATAATTACAAGCAATAATGCCAAAGCGCACACATATAAGGATAAGCATTATAATGCGGTCATCAATAATAATTAAAATTAAAAATTAAAATAAAAATATTTTTATTTTGAAGTCAAAGTATTAAATGTTAAGTTTTAAGAAGAGTCAATTACAAGCAATAATGCCAAAGAGCACACATATAAGGATAAGCATTATAATGCAGTCATCATAAATTAAAATTAAAAATTAAAATTTAAAAGATTTTTTTCTTTTATTAATATATATAAGATTTTATTTTTGTTATGCAAATAGATGGATTGTTCAAACTTAACAAGGGAAGCCTCAAGTAGCCAGAAGCACATAGTAAAATTTAATGATAAAAGAGTACAAAATTCATAGTATCAACCAGAAAAATAAGAATGTAACTTACAGCAATCCCCCCACTTTTTTTTTTTATATATAAATTTTATTCAGCATCAAACCCTCCCAGCCAACCAGCCAACCAACACCACCCTTCCTCCTTAATCAAACATCTGCCCACCCATCCACCTGATTTTTTTTTTTTTTTTTTTTTTTTTTTGTGTGTGTTAGACAGAGACCCTTTATGATAAACAAGTGAATAAATAAATTTTTTAGGATAACCCATTTTTGTAGCAACATTAATTATGTGAGAGATATTTTTGTTTTTAAATATATCTGAACAAAGATTATGTATACGAAAGAGGTGATTGAGAATAATATTTCTGTAGACAGAGATATGAAGACAAGAGGTAAATTGTGTAAATAAATTTACTTTGAAACTAAAATCTTGTCTTTTGTCATACAGATCGGTATAGATTTTACTACCATCAAGTTTAAGTTTTAAATCTAAGAAACTAATACAGTTATTGTTGAGATGATTATAAGTTAAGGTAAGGTGAGAAGGATATTCAAATTTAAATAAATTAGGCGAAAAATTATTGACATAAAAAATTATAATGTCATCAATGTATCGGTAAAAATAGACATTTTCAATACCTAATCCCTGTTCATAATGGTAAAGGTATAAGTCAGCTAACATACTCGAGCTACATCCTCCTTGTGGAATACCGACCTTTTGAATATAAATCTTATTACAGTGTAGAATGTAATTGTTATGAATAATAAAATTTAAAAGTGTCTTAAATGAAGTTGCCGAAAAGCATTTTGGTAAAGAGATTTGACTTTTAAATTTTTCAAAAAGGTTAAAGATGATACGATGAAGATCTGTTAAATTAATATTATTAAATAGGTCAGCAAAATCATAAGTCATGATATCAGTCACATTATTCATAGATAAGACATTGGCTTTAAGTTGATAACTATTTTTAAGGCAAAAGAAATTTTTTGATTTACTAATTAAGTCATAGATTTGTTTGAGAATATCAAGGAGAATTTTGTTAGCATTATTGTTGTAAGTATTACACCCTACAGTGACAGTTCTAAATTTAATAGGATTTTTGTGAAATTTAGGGATAAGTTACAATATAAGGATATTTAAAATTATTAAATGGAAGCTTTAGCAATTTATAAAAGCAGTGAATTTTGCGGTTATTGATTTTAAGATCATTATTGGTAGTATGAAAGTTAGTACTATTAGATATAGATGAACTGAGTAAAGAAAGATAATAATGTTTACAGATTATTGCACAATTATTAGGAGATTTATCGACATAAGTAATAACAAAGTTTTGTTGCAATTCTTTGATAGATTTAAAGAGATTTGATTTATTGTAATGTGTGAGATTTGATCTATGTTGAATTAATTCAGCTTTAAGTTTTGAAATTACTAAAAATTTCCATTGATTGAAATATTCAATAGGTTTATTATAAGAGATGGAGAGTTTATAAATAAACAAATCAATATCATAAGAAAACTGTTGTATAATCTTTGAAATATTAGTTTTTGAAGGGAGTCGATATTTAGTACCATATTCCATAAATTTCTTTAAATTAGAGTCATTAATAATATTAAGATCACCAGTGATAATATGTGCATGATCTCTGTCAACATATTTTACATTTGAGGGATGAGCACAACTACAAGTCACATGAGAAGATAAATTAGACTTAGAGACTGAATTATAGTTAAAAAGCAGGCGACCAAGTGTAATAGGATATTTAAAGGTACGAGAAATATGAATGTCTTTAATAGGAAACATGCATGATTTACCATTAAGAATGGATGAAATATTAATGCTATTAAATATTTGATTAGAATAATTTAGAATAAGCTGTGAATTTGATTGGATTTTGTGAGGTTTTTTAGAGATATTTAAATTGAAGAGTTTTAGTCTGTATAATATTAAATCATAGAAAATATCAGAAAAATGTTGATTATAGGATTGGTTTTTAAATACACTTAAATATATATATATGCCTGAAATTTATATATGTATCTATCTATCTATCTATCTATCTATATGTATATTGGGAGTAGGGGTTGCATTTTGGAACTTAAAAATATAAATCTTGCAATACTGCTCCAAAATAAAAAAACATGGAGCTGGTTGGGTATTTAAGGTTGATAAAGGATTGGAATTACATTTTTTTTTTTTTTTTTTTTTTTAATAAATTCTTTTTTTTTTTTTTTTTTAAATATGAATCTTTCTGTCAGAATTTTTTTTTTTTTTTTTTTACAGTGCACGCTTACGTGAAGCGTTCCATAAAAAGTCACAATCGTCTCAAAATTTTAAAAATTAGTTTTACAGCACCAGACTAGAACGAGGACTTCTGGTTTATAAATATTTTTTAATAAAAGACAACACGACATCATTAAATAATTATAATAATAATAATAATAATAAATTATATTAAAAAAAAAAATTTAGGGTCTTTGCGCGCAACAAAAGAAGTTCTTAAACAACAACAAGCCGTTACAGCATACTGCTAACAACAAATCATTAACTCTTTTCGTTTCAGTTCTTAGCACTGGCAAAATATCATCAGATATTTAGATATTTTGCCAAGAATGGAGACAACGCCTTCTATTTGATTATTAAAATTAGAGAAGATGGCTCAAAATTTAAGAGCTATTTTACATGCTCATATGTATATTTACCCTTTTACAATTTGAAAAATTATATAGTTAATTTGTTTTGCTATTGCTATTGTATAATACTTCATTTTCCAAAATTATATTCTAAAGCAATTACAAAACGATTTTTTAATCTTCTAAATTATTTAAAAAAATTGTGACGGGTATAGCATTTCATGGAATGCTCTCTATAATCTTAAAATTTTATTTGGAATTCCTTGTGATATGTGTTGATGATAAATTTGGTGACAATTCGGTCACCCGTTTTAGTCACAAGAAGCCGTACATAGCGAAAATTTAAATACAACCATTCTGAATACGGCCATTCTATATCATACATAAAGTTTTTGAAAGGGGTATGTTAACTATTGGATCATATAGCTTGTACAGAAAACATTTGATTAAGTCGTTTAATATTTTGTATGTTTAATTACAGCGTGTATTAGAGCAGGTATGGTCACCATGTGGCCCAAAGTGTAATGTTTCGAGGTCCATAGCAAAATCCAAGGAACTTATAACTTAACATTGTCAGTATTAAAACAATAAAAATAAAAAATCATGTTTTATACTTCGAAGTGAAATCTCAATGATCGGTTATGGTAGCCACAACCTCCTTTAGTAGCTAAAGAGGCTATGTGGTAGCTGTACACGAAAAGTAGTAAGTTTAAAAAAAGAGAGAGAGACAGTCAGGGATAGAAAAACAAATAACTCAGTGATTACTTAAATAAAATTTTCGACTGTTTTATCGATTATTATTGGTTAAATTATTATGCGTTGTCCAAAATATTTAACTATCCTACTTCTAATTTATAAATAAATAAATAACACTATAACAGTAATAATTTACGTTTGAAAATTTTACCTTAAAATAGAACACACACACACACGATGCGGCCCGCCGAGCGACCAGCAAAAGCATTCGGGTTGGATAGCGATATATTAGAGAATGTTCAATAAAAAAACGACTTGATGTTTCTGGATTTGAATCACCAGATAAATAAAGCTTTTTTGTCCGAATATTATCTTTACGTTATCTTCTATTATTTTCAAAAAATGAACGAAATAGGTGAGCTAGGAGCTAATTGTAACACTTTTTAGAAAACTAAATGTATTTTTTAATGTATTAACTTTTTTTTTCTTGTTTATAATTGCTATTTTGTATAGAATACATATTTATCTCTGATATTCATAAAAGAAACATTCGTTAACTTTGTTGATTTTTGCATATAAAATACTTTTTGAAAATTTTTAAATGTTACAATTTGCCTCCGATCTGTGGCAAATTGTAGCAGATATGAGGGAAATGCTAACAATAAAAGCAACAATATTTCAAAATGTTTTGTGTTATCAATCATTTATTAATTTAATGAAAAAAGAAAATTAATAAATTATACTAAATTATACCTTCTTGTTATAATGACAAAGAATTGCGTCAAATGAATTACAGTAAAATAGAGAGAAAATTAAATAACTAATCAACATAACTGTCAGCCTTAGTTAGAACTGCAGTTAACAAATGATAAATTGTTCCCTATCACACATTTAACGTGTGCCCACACTTTGCAAATTAAGCATTGTACCCATTGCTGCCTCAGAAAGACTGTAGCTTTTCTAGAAGCTAAATGTAACTCCGCCTCTGATTCAGAATCTGTATCTGGAGTCAAACTCATGTTTTTTTTTTTTTTTTTTTAATAAATATTTTTAACTTTTTTTTTTCCCTTTAACCTTTTTTCTTTCTCTTTCCTTTATTTTTACGTTTGTGCTACTTTTTAATGATCTCTTTAAAATATTTTACCAATGCTTTTCTTCTGGGTGTGTCAGTTAAGATGGCAGTTTTTCTTTTGTGTTGGCCACTGTTAGACTGTTTCCAAGATGAAGCCTAAGGAAAAAGGCCTAGTCTTTCATGAGTGTCCAATACTTGTACCTCTCTCGGAAACTTCAGCTGTAGCCAACTCGTATATATGCCTTCACCCTATGAAGCTCTTTCAGACCTCATTTTATAGTTCCTCATTATAAAACAAGAAAAACAAATTAATATAATAAAGTATAGAAATAATTTGCTTCTTAACAGTTAAAGTAGGACGTTTCATTACATGGACCGAAACAGAAGGGTTACAAGTTGTAACATGTTACAACTTGCCCAATCATATGATTTTGCACATTTTGTTTATATATAAAAATAAATAACGTTTTATACGAAAAATTAAACATGCATTTTATAACTTAACACATAGACAAAATAAATAGCTATAAACATTTCTTTAAAATATAAATTAACACAAATTTTATTAAATTTTACGAATATTTGTGTTTTTTTCCACTAACTAGCTAAAACGTAGCACATGTACAGAATTTCTGATGAACCGTTTCTGCAAAACACTAATTGTGCTTAATAAGGCGCGTCATAAAAAGTATGGTTACTTTTACATATTACGAGACGTAATATGTAATCAAAAACGTAGCAAACTATTGCGTTAATTGCGTGTTACTTCTTACCCCTGTTACAACTAGCCCCTAGCTCCCCTATATATATATTTTTTTATAATATTGTTTGGATTATTAAATTAAATTATATACATTTCTACAAAAGTTAAGATTTTTTCTTTCTACCAAATAATTTTTTTAAAAACAGTTAAACGTTATTTCAGTATGTGATGATATATAATATTATACCATTTCAGAAAGCTTCCTTTGTAATACCTAATTTTATATTTTTTAACTATTTTCGCCTTTCAAACGTGGTATTTTGTGATACGACAAACTATTCGTATAACACAAATAAGACATTACAATATCTGTACTTGAGGGAATAGGAAGATTCCTTCATTTTTATCATGATCTTGCTTTTAAACATAACGTTGATTGAAGGTATTAGCTTTAATGTTAGAGGTAACTTTAACCTGAAGAAAAATGTCATTTCTTATGTCCTGAGGGAAATAATGATAGAGTGAGGGACATGTAAGAACTTTTTCCTCTCACTTACTAAGAAAGAAGAAAAAAAGAAAAATGTATTGATTGGTACTTTTAGGAAACTTGTATTAAAAGACAGAAGTGAAAGGAATTTTATTTGTCTTTTGCAAGGATATATTTCTGTTATAATACATAGAATTATTTTAGGTATGACTATGTATTAAGGAAACCGAATAGAAACAAAATTATTATAAAAATTCCGAGGATATTGCTGTTTTAATTATTATTAAGTTTTATGAATGATTTTTTTATATATATTGGTGTGAAATAAAAGGTGTGGCTAACGATACTACGGAATATTAATTAGGATGTTGGCAAGTATGCGTTTGCTTAATTTTCTTCGCTACTTCTTAAGACTCTTTATTTTCAAATGTAATAGGTAATTAGTCGGTAACAAAAGTCTCCGAACACTAGCAAAAATTCCTATGTAAAAAAAGTACGCTTAATACAGTTTTGTTAAATAAATCCTTGTCGAATCCTGTTTTTAGACTGACTAAGAACAGGATTCGACAAGGATTTATTTAACAAAACTGTATTAAGCGTACTTTTTTTACATAGGAATTTTCGCTAGTGTTCGGAGACTTTTGTTACCGACTGTATATATATATATATGCTGTTTTATTTATTATTTGTATTCAGTAGGTTCATATATAGAATTTTTCATCAAATTGCCGTTACAGTAGCTTCCTTATTAATTACCCTAAATATGACCGGAAATAAGCCGGTTTAAAAAACAAAAATAATAATAATCGATAATAGAAGGATAAATAACGATAACTGATGGAAATGCATTTTTTTTTTTTTTTTTTTTTTTTTTCAGATTTAAAATAAGCTTTTGTTAAACACGTCAATTTATTACCAAAGTTTTACAATGTTTAACCCTTTCGAGGGGGGGGGGGCGTTTGCATAGTGCAAATAAAGTTTAAAAATCGTTTCTGAGTATTATTCTTAGAAACGATTTTCGTAGTTAATGCTTCAGTTATTTTCAAAATTATTTTATGCACGAATACTGTATTCCACTCAAAAATTTGGCGTCGATGGACAATGTAGATTCTTGGATATAAACGTAGCCCAAATTTTTTTTTTTATATATAAAAAATATAGCGTAGAACAAAAGTTTAATCATATCGAAAATTTTGAATAACATTTTCCAAAATGTTTAAATAGTAAATTATTCATACATCACTCCAATGCTATTTTATCGTTAATAATTGTAGAATTAAAGCCATATTGAATAAAATTCTGTTTTAAACTTTTTTTCAATCCATGGAGTTAAAAATAAAACAAAATTAATCATGTCAAAAATGTAAGCAAAAATTATTTTTGTATACAAATTTTACAAAAAGACGGAAGCAGTTGCGTACACAAATGATTTCTAGATTCAAATGGAGTATCAAGTTGTTGTTTCTGTACCTTTACACTATTTGAAATTTATAAAAATTTTATATGAGGTTGTCCACAAATTCTATAACATGAGGGCAAAATGCAAACCAGTTTCTAAAATTAAGGCTGCATCAGAAATATCGAAACAATGAATTTATAAAATTTTGGACCATAGTGAAGTTTTTAAACAAAAATCCCGTTCAGGAACACTCCGATAACTTACTTATCGCGATGAACAATATTTATCAGTTTCAAGGCATTATAACATTATTTATGGAAATGAGAGTTTGAACGGGTTCTTTGACAGACAGACTCATAAACACTTTTTAACTTTGTTAAAAAGAGTTAAAAAGATTTTTTATGGAAATATCAAACGATCTAAAGACGAAATGTTAATATTTTTAATTTTAAAAATAGGGGTATGTCTCCTGTTATGGGCATTCTCTGGTTATGGGCATCCCACAATATTTTTTAACAGACAGGATTTGGTGGATTTGAGTACTGCCAAACTTGTATTGTGACAGTACGAAGTTTTTGCGTTAACACCGAAGAGAATGGACTCATTTACTTAGTAAGTGCAAGGATCGAAAATAAATAAATCTATATGTATAAAAGAGCAGAGTCTGTCTGTGTGTCTGTCCGCTATAGAAACCTAGGCCGTTTCACCGACGGGGACAAAATTCGGCACGGTTAATGTTTACGATATGAGAAACACAACGCCGCAAGCGATTTTACAAAATTCGCCCCCCAAGGTGGGGAGGGGAGGGCAAAACGTAATTTCACAAAATCCTTCATATCTCAAACAAAAAAACAGATATCCGTAAAATTTTTGCTTTAAAATATAGCTAATACAAATGTCTAAAAATCGGTTTCTGGAATTTTTGAAATTTGGTCCCCAAGGGGGGCGGGGGGGGGGGCAAAACGTGATTTCACATGCGTAAAACGTGATTTCGCATAATCCTATATATCTCAAACAAAAAAAATAGATATACGTGAAATTTTTGCTCTAAAATATAGCTAATGCAACTATCTAAAAACCAATTTCTGGAATTTTAGAAATTCAGCCCCCAGGTGGGGCAGCAAGGGGGGGGTATGGAGCAAAAACAAATAGAAATACAGTTAGGCCGTTCAAAATTGGTACAGATAGCCCAAGTAGCACAGGAACGTTCTGTGAACGTCTAATAACGGTTTCAATAGTTCAAACACCGTGTTTCGTGTCAAAAGAACGTTCTAAAACACGTTCAGAAATAGTATTATTTAGAACGTTCTGAAAATGTTTGATTTGTACCATCTATAAAACGTACAATTCTAGTTCTATATAGAACGTTCAAGTGTGACACCGTCATAACACGTTCTGTAACAGTGTAATTATAACGAATATGACAAAATGACTTTTTAGTACTATTGGTTGGGAAACTAGGTTAACCTTTAAAATTTTTGACTTCAGCTTTTGATTTTTTTACACGTTTTGTGGCGTGAGGAATCCGGAAGTCAAAAGGTTGGTATGGTATCTGTTAATGTGTATCGGCACCTATTAGTGTGATAGCCCGTTAGTTCATGTACACGATATCTCAAGAACAAATGATTGCAGAGAGATCGGACCAGTTTTAAAATATCAATTATGATATTGATAAGAATCTTATTGAGAGATTTGCAACATTCTAATTTAAAAACTTCGTAAGTTATTCGAAATTTATAATTTTTAGCATGATAGAGAATAGAGCATTTTTTACATTTTCAGTTTAACGTTTTGTTAGCACGTCAGTAAAGAATGCTTCCCAATAATCAGTACGGGTGAGGTGAAAAAAAATTACAAAATTTTAAACTCATGGAAAAATTTTGTAGATTTTGTATTTCAGGAATCAATGTATGGAATTCGACCAAACTTGTTACAATATTAGATCTTGCCCTAAATTGGAGTTTATTTGAATTTCATTTGGGATATATCGCCCGATAGATTACGGTGCTATGCAATGAAACCCTCCATTTATGGGACGGCTATATCTCAGCTTCTATAGTGTACAAATGTATTAAACATGATATATTGGCATATATCATCATATCCTCTGCTAATACAATTTGGATGTATACATTGTCCAACAGGTGGCGTTGCTAATCTGCAATTTAATCATTTTAACGGAAAGGCAATATTTTAACTCTTGTGATTTAACAATAAATTTTGTGATACACTGAAGTTATAAGTGAAATCAATTTTATGTAAAGCTTTACTGGTCCATTTTGGATGCACATCGGCCAACAGGTGGCGTCGCTATGTTGCAATTTAATCTCATAACAGAAACGAAAAATCTCAACTTCTGTGATTTATAAATATTGTAAATTTGGTAAGTGAAATTAATATTACGTAAAACTTTACAGATTGCCTTTGGGTGCATATCGGACGACAGGTGGCACTGCCACGTTCCAATATTTTCCATTCACAGAAAGGCTATCTATCAGCTTCTGTAATATATATACTCACCAAACCTTCTGCGTGGCATACATTTGATATATAATATTGATTCAATTTGGCTGTATAACGAGTAATAGTCAAACAGTTTTTTTTTTATTAGTATCATTCATAGGACATTGTTTTTTCCCCTAGGAATAAGTATGCATCATCCCTGGGGGATGGGGGAAGGGTGGATAAAAATTTTCACTATAATTATCTTTCAAAAGAATTCGATATCACCTTTAAAACGAATAATTGAAACATCGTTTTCTGATGATTTAAAACAAATTTACCGTTTTTTTTTTTTTTTTTTTTTTTCATTTGTAATAATAATAATAATAAACCCTTAGAAAAATACATTTTCTAAGATCTTCTATACAGCATAAAAATGATTGTCTTCTGTCATGAAAATCTATGCATTCCCCAGACCCAAAGTTTAGATACAAAAAGCTAATCACGGATGTTATTGAATAAGTAATATAGTGCTTTACGCGAGTTTCAAAGAAAATCACGGGAAAACTCCGAAAACCTAAGTCGACGAGCGTGACCAGGAATCGAAGCCAACACTTCCCGTCTGTAAGGTTCGAGAGTAGGACCTCGCGGTCAATACTCATCGGGAAGTTACAGAATGAGTTTTTTTCTTCTTTTCTTTAAGCATAATTTTAAACTTTTATTATATTTTATTTATGATTCTATTTAAGTTTAAATGTTACTGATAAATTATCAATATTGATAATGTTGTTAAATCGTTACTCTGTTTGATTGTTCTTATTTTATTTTATTTATTTTCACAGAATATTTTATTCCATACTAAAATATACACTAAAACAAAATATGCTTTTCCGTTTAATTCGAGATTTTAAAATGGAAAAATAAAGTGATCTCATAAGTTTTTCAAATACTTTATAAAAATTTAAATAATTGTTTAACTCAGCTCCATTTTTCCTTAAAATATTGACACTTTGTATTTCCTACAGCTATAAATGCTTAATAAATTTATGTTTCAAACGTTGAACTTTGAAACATGATTATTCCGGATGTAACAAGGGAAGAGCAGATGAAACTGACATCTGTGGATTGCATTTATTTAATTCTCGCTGACCCAGCAAATTCAAAGGTCTTGGGAATGTCGTGCAGTTATGTGAAGCGGTAATTTTAAAACGTGTAATGTAATCTGTTTTGTTCAGTTTTCACGTTATAATGACTTGGATAAGCTTTAGAAAAGGTAAAAATGTAATATTTTTAACCTGTAATAGTCTCCATTTTCTAGTTATTAAAGTCTTATTTTAATATCAATTAAACAATCATTTTCATATCTGCGTAAGTTCTTATGCCTATCATTTGATACTTGTAAGTAGCATTGTATCGCAGAAAAAACTGCTCCTGTTACAGAAAACCGCTTAGAAATTATGGATTCATTTTATTAATTCAGTCTTCTGAGATGGAAATTGTTAAATTGACTATTTTTGGTTATTATGCTTCTGAATGAAGTAACATAAAGAATTTAAAAGATGAGAGCTAATTTTAAGTGAATGCCCTTCCAGACTGGTCATTATGTATTTTAAAATGCTAGTTGGAAGGGTGTTTTCTTGGAGAAATTCTTATGAAGAAAATGAGGAAGGTATGTAATTCTTTTTTTTTTTCTTTTCTTTTTAAATTCTGAAGTATTTATTTAATGTTTATATGATAATATATATACAATCTAGGTTATGCAAATTGCATATTTTTAAAATAATATCCTAAGTTTCACCGACTTACAATTTTAAATATCTCTTTACTATTATTTATTAAATTAAATATATGAAATTGTTTAACTGCATAATAAAACAAAGATTCAATTCAATTTTATTCCACATCTTTATAAAAAAAGATATTCTGCTTAAAAAAAAGGACGATTTACTATATTATTTATAATACTAATAATATTTACATTTATCAATTATTTAATATGCCATGATCGCATAATTACATCAAATGAGGTAAAAATTGCGTTGACTCAATTTAAAGAAATTTAAACATTTAAAAAATACCAATTACATTGCCATGTGGAATAAATTTAAATACCTGCAAACATCATTGTTGTAAACTGCTGCTGTAAACTGAAAATATGTATGCACACATGCACTGAAATTTAAAAATATGAAGTATGTTAAATATTTTAGAAAAATATTATGATTAAATATATATATATATGTATTTAAGTATTTGGACATTTTAAAAATTTCCTCCTTCTAACTAATTTTTAATTTTTTGTTTCAATTTCTTATTATTATAAATTAACAATATATTCTAAACTCAATTATATATTATTTTAGCGGTGTATTGGTACATTCATTTTTGAAATTATTTTTTATGTTGAAATATTAAAACTTTCTATAAACTTCAGCATTCAAATATATTTATAAACTATCCATGGACTTACAAAGTAGTACCCAGAAATGTTTAGAATATACAGGGTGCAAAGTCGAGAGCAGGCCTTTATTTGGGCAACAATTGGTTTCAAACGTCCTCCAATAAGAAAATGTATTTAAAAAAAAAATGTAAGAATTCATTATATGACATGTTTAAATTTAAAAAATCAATTTACTAAAAATCACAAAAACTGATAATTTTTATACAATTTTCATGACACTAATAGTGTAAGTTGAGTTCTAACCTAAAAAATATAACACAAAAAGTTTCACTTTTGTGCACCCAAAATTGTCTGAGATAGTTAGTTTCAAAATTTAGGATTATTTCGCATTTTCTCGGGCTTTATTAAAAAGTCAATGAAAAATTCTTTAATAAACCCAGGGAAAATGCAAACAAAGTCCAATTAGGATTTTTAAACCGATCCCTTATTGAAGGCCGAAATATGTTAGAAAAACCAAACTTTAAATATCATGTTCCATTTTGGGAGAATAGAAATGAAACTGTTTGTTAGGATGAGTGTCAGTTTTCTAAATATGATTATAGGGATCTGGGACTATGTAAAAATTTAGTTTTTGCAATTTTGAAAAAATAGATATTTTAAATTTAAACATGTTATACCACAAATGCTCATATTCTTTAAAACATTTTGTAACTGAAACTATATATTTGCGACCAATAGTTGCGGAGATAAAGGTATTCTCGTCACAATGCTTTGCACCCTGTATTAAAAAAAAAAAAAAAAACACGTATATATATATATATATATATATATATATATATATATATATGTATGTATAAATGAATTTTTAATCTTAGTTAAAGCCAAGCAACAGATATAAGATCCCTGAAACCACATAGGTCAATGAGAAGAAAATTACAACAAATTTAAATAACCTGGGGAGACTGATTGTGATTTATTGAAACATTTATATTTTATTTATTGATTTTTATTTTATTTAACTTCAGTCTAATCTTAAATTTATTCCTATATTGTTAGTTGCAATTTTAATAATTTTGCCGGTGCGTAAAAACCACATGAAACTCAAATCAAAAGATACAAACAAGCAACGAGGAAATAAAAAATTAAGACAGCATTTTAAACATTTTTTGTAGGAAAAGCTTAGAATGGTAGAAAAAAAAAAAAAAAAAAAAAAAACTCGTCAAGGGTGACCCTTTTCGTCGTTGAGCACCAATATACGATTTCGTTCGTTAGCAGCTATAATAGCAAATTGCTAGCGGGCACCCTATCGTACAAGAAATTAATTGAAGTTAGAAATGAAGAATAAATTGGAATAAATTATTTACTTCAAGAAATCAGAGAATCAAACAGAAAACAACCATGAAAAACAAACATTAATCATAGGATGACGCATTCGGAATCACAAGGATTAAAACAAGCAAAATAAATCAAGAGTTTAGTTGTATATAGCAGATGAAGAATAATGATACAACACAGCAACAGGGATATAAATTACTTTTTTTTAAATTCAAATATTGTTTGAGAAATTTTAACATACTTACTATTCCTTTAATTTCAACGTATATGCATGAAAAATTCCATATTTTATGACTGTAATTCCCAAAAAGTGTCATAACGTGCCTATATCCCTTTAAAAAATTCCTTAAATTTTTGCATTTTTAAAAAATTTCTTTTTTCCCCTAATCTGAAGATAATGGCGTTATAGTATTAATTAAGAAACTTTGAATAAACACCATAAAATGCAAGAACTCGCAACTGCTACAAACAAAGCACGGCTGCTACAAACAAAGCGGCAACGCATTCCACACACTCAACGTGCTTGTTTGCAGCTCTCGTGCCTACAATGTTCGCCTGATGAAGGGTTGTGTCTTCTTTTGACCCGAAACAGTTGGTGCGAGTTCTCGCATTTTATGGTGTTTATTCAAAGTTTTGTAATTAATACTATAACTTCATTATCTACAGATTAGGGAAAAAAAAGAAATTTTTAAAAAATGCAAAAATTTAAGAAATTTTTTAAGGTATAAAGAGACGTTATGACACTTTTTGGGGAAAGCTGTCATAGAATATAGAATTTTTGATGCATATACGTTGAAATTAAAAGAATAGTAAGTATGTTAAAATTTCTCAAACATTATTTGAATTGAAAAAAAAAGTAATTCATATCCCTGTTCATGTGTTGTATCATTATTCGTCATCAGCTATGTAATTTTTACTTCTAAACGCTCGTACTGAGGGGATTTTTTTATAATGACGTCACATTTTTTTTTTTTTTTAACTACACTATTTTAGAACGTTTACAGTACGTTTTCTGGAACGTTCTGAAAATGTGTATAACGTTTTGAAAACGTTCTAAAAACGTTTAGAACGTTCTGAGACCGTATACATAGAACGTTCTCAGAACGCTTCTATAACACCGATGGTGATAGTTACACGTTCATTGAACGTTCTCTGAACCGTACTATTGTACGTCTTCAAGATGGACAGATAGACGTCTATAACACGTTCAAAGTGAACGTTCTTAGAACGTGTTTGCAGAACAATTTTTGAACGTTCAGAGAACGTTTCGGTGCTGCTTGGGAGGTTTTAAAGGCCTGCAAGTCGGATGGGGATATTTTCGATCGTGTAAAGTTATTAGGAGGGGCGAGAAGGGGGGAGGGGAGAGGGGAGGCAAAAAAATAAAAATGGAGTTAGATCGTTCAAAATTGGTTTATAGAGGTTTTCGATACTTACAAATCAATTGGGGATATTTTCGAATTTGTAAAATTATTAGGAGGGGCAGGAAGGGGGTGGGGCGGTAAGGGGGGGCTATGGGCAAAAACAAATAGAAATACAGTTAGGCCGTGCAAAATTGGTACAGATAGGTTTTAGAGGCCTGCAAGTCAAATGGGGATATTTTCGAAAGTGTACAGTTATTAGGAGGGGCGAGAAGGGAGAGGGGAGAGAGGGGGCGAAAAAATAAAAATAGAGTTAGATCGTTCAAAATTTGTATATAGAGGTTTTCGATGCTTACAAATCGATTGGGGATATTTTCGAATTTGTAAAATTATTAGGAGGGGCGGTAAGGGGGGGGGGCTATGGGCAAAAACAAATAGAAATACATTTAGGCCATTCAAAATTGGTACAGATAGGTTTTAGAGGCCTGCAAGTCGAATGGGGATATTTTCGAAAGTGTAAAGTTATTAGAAGGGCCGGGAAGGGGGGAGGGCGGAGGGGCAAAAAAAATAGAGTTAGATCATTCAAAATTGGTTCATAGAGGTTTTCGATACCTTCAAATCGATTGAGGATATTTTTGAATTTTTAAAATTATTGGGAGGGGCGGGAAGGGGGGAGGGAGCGGAGGGGCAAAAAAATAAAAATAGAGATAGATCGTTCAAAACTGGTGCATACAGGTTTATGATACTTACAAATCGATTGCAGATATTTTCGAATTTGTAAAATTATTAGCATAGACGGGTGGGGGGTGGGGCGAAGGGGGAAAAAATAGAAATAAGAGTTAGAACATTTTGGGAATTTTTTCCGAAGGCAGTGAGAACCCGGTGCGACATTTTTCCTAATCAGATTTTGTTTCTCTTTTTTTATCACGTGATAAAAATTAACGCAATTCTGAGAATTCAGTAATTATAGTGATTCATTTAAAAATAGGGACCAGCGAAGCGGGCGTCGCCTGCATCGTTTATGAACGGGTAAGCCATTGAGGGACGGGTTAGCCATTGTCGCAGGCAGTAGGGCCAAGCACAGGAGGCTGCGAAGACGAACAAGTCGCTGCCGAAGGCACCGGCAACACAAAGCGAGCTTTTAATCGATTTCAGTTTTTTTTTTCCATAAAGCAATATAAAAAAGAGGTTCCTTTAAATATAGTGAGCAGCGAAGCTGGCAAAGCCTGCTAGCAAATAAATAAAATCTGAAAAAAAAAAAAAAAAAAAAAAAAAAAGCAACACAAAAGTAATTTGTGAATATTTCAGAATGCTATAAATCAAAGAGAATTAATTCAAAAATGTAAATGTAATGTACTGGGTGAGTGCGAAAGTTCTACCCATATATTGGATATGCAAATTTGCAATGGAATTGACGCCCCACAATTGTAATGACGCAAATCGCCGGCCAATCAAACGTGTGGATGCCTCACATATAAATGCATCTTGTCTCACAAA
Organism: Salticus scenicus; assembly: GCA_963930645.1. NCBI lineage: Eukaryota > Metazoa > Arthropoda > Arachnida > Araneae > Salticidae > Salticus > Salticus scenicus. Next base: position 177,050,633 of record OZ005654.1, read on the forward strand.
GTTATCTCATAATATATCATAATATCATAATACATCTCAAAAAATATATATATCAGAGGGTGTAACATGGAAAGCGAGAAGCAGCATATAAGATATACGAGTTTGTTATACGAGTTCGATAAAAAGTGTACGGCAGCCGATGCATGTCGCAAGGATTGTCAAGTTTATGGGAAGGATGCAATGGACGAAAGCACATGTCGTTGATGGTTTCGTAAATTTAGGGAAAGAGACAGAAGCTGCCAAGATCAGGCTAGGAGTGGACAGCCATCACACGTTTGAGACGACGATAGTGACCAAGCCATACGAAACAACCCGAACCCAACAATACAAGAATTAGCGGAGACTTTCAGCGTACACCGGACAACGGTCGAGAGACGGCTGGTTAAGTTGGGTTTTACGAGAAAGTTGAATCGTTGTGTTGCACATAACCTGACAGCTAATCAACGGGATGACCGAATCGCCACTTGTGTTTCCTTGTTTTCCCGGTACAAAAATGACCCATTCTACACGAATTGTGACAGGAGATGAGAAGTAGGTTATGTACCGTAACGTAAAGCGTCGTAGAACTGTATGCCGCCCTTCTGATCCACCTGCATCGACTTTGAAAACAGAACTTCATACCAAGGTGTTATTGAGTGTGTGGGGGTATGTGCAGGGAATAATCCACTGGGAGGTCCTGCCACTCAACCAAACCATCAATGCTGCCTTCTACTGTCTACAGTTAGACAGGTTGCATTCAGATTTGGTAGCAAAGCGACCAGGTCTTACCATTCGTCGCGGTGTTATCCTTCATCACGATAACGCCAGGTCACATGCTGCTGTCATCACTCGCCAAAAGTTACACTGTAAAAAATAGTTTCTTAAAAATGAGCTAAATTTTCTCAAAATAGCTCCAAAACAATATATACTTAAATTTGAAAACCCGTGTACTCATTTTTGAGTATATTGACATGCTCAAAAATGGCGTTGACCAATAATAATCTCAATATCTCGATGTTTGACACGTCAATATTCTCAAAAATGAGTATATGAGTTTTCAAATTTAAGTATATATTGTTTCGGAGCTATTTTGAGACAATTTAGCTCATTTTTAAGAAAGTATTTTTAACAGTGTATACTGGGCTTTGGTTGGAGGTTTTACTCCACCCTCCCTATTCTTCTAACTTGGCACCAACTGACTATCACCTATTTCGTGCGTTGATCAATTCCTTCAGTCAGAAAATCTTTGATGATCTTGTTGCTGTGAAAACTACCATCCAATACTTTTTGGAATTTTACCACCGTGGAATTCATCTCCTACCAGAAAGATGGCAATAGGTCATAGATATAGCAATGGGGATTATGCACAATAATAGGTATTGTTCATTTTGCGTTTATTTGCTCTTCTTTATGGGTAATAAAAACGGGTAGAAATTTTGAACTCACCCAATAAATTCATGCAGTATATTCATTATATTTAGTGTTACAATATCGAATTCAGCCAAAATGTGGACCGAAAATTGCTTTTTCTATCATTATAAAAATGGCTTCCATTCTCAGTTGTAGCCACCTTCATAACCGATTGTGGGCACACTTGTTTTTCTCCTTTAAAGCGTGTGTTTGACTTACAAATTGTCAAATATGGTCGTTTGTGTCAACATAACATATTTTATTATTGTTTTTATGTATTTTTAGGCATTTTTAGCCATGTCAACCCCGGAAAAGTCAACCGATCGAAAGGAAATAGGTTTTAATCCGCTGGTTAAAGCCATTTACGATTGCATCATTGTCCCTCCAGAAGAATCCTGGAAAAAGTAAGGCAACTCCGCCTGTCAACGTGCCAGCCAAGTGCGCTAAAAATAGGAATATTCACAATCTGGTGATGATGTCGATTCTCTTTACCAGAAAATACCAATAAATTTAATATAAATAACTGCAGATTTATTTATTTGAGTATGGCAACAAAGACTATAGCAATGTGCTTGCAGAAGAATAAAACTTTTAATTAAATTTTCTGAAAAATAATCTTTTCAGTTATTTTTCTGCAATGGAAATATGATTATTCTAAAAGTTATTTTAAGTTTTTTCTATACATTTTTATACATTATTGTACACGTTTTTTTTTCTATTTTTAAACTAAAAGTTTGTCTGTACACTCTAAAAATAAAATAAATTTAAATAAATTAAAAAAATCTGTTAAAAAATATAAATTTTTTGTACCTTTTCTACAGAAAATTTTTCTTTTTCTAAAGTTACAGAGATTTACTTGAAAATTACGTCTCAATCTGTCAAAATAAACATTATTTCTTCAACCAGTTAAAATCTGTAACTACTAATACCGACTTCATTTAGTGGTAAGATATTTTTCTGTTTTCCATACGCAGAATTTTGTATCAAAGCAGTACTGGGAAGTACTAAGAAGCTGAATAAATTTTGTCACCATGACTGAGAGGTAGCGTTGTCGCCTACAATCTTGTGGACTCTCGTTCGATCCTGGCTGAGACAACTGGAGAATTTTATTTAGTACAAGAAATTTTACAGAGAGTACTCTTACTCTTACTTTTACTCTACGGAAAAAAAATCTGTTGTGTACAAATATTCCCTGTACGTTTCTCTTATAGAAAATTTTGTCAATATATTTTTTGCTTTGCATAAACCGAGGAAAAAATATACTGTATTCGTATAGAACGAATAAGAAGTCATTTTCTAATTCACTAAACTAGAAATATAGATTTCCGAGTGATGCGTATAAGGTAAATAAATGACCTGAATAGATGAAATGATCGAGAATTTCTAGTCCATACTTTTCTAGATGGTGAAACAATATTATGAATTCTTTGTATAGCGAGAAATTCTCGCTTGACTTCCTAGAATTGGGTCACAAACCAAAATTATAGTTACTAAAACTCGCCCCTTCTGTTTCCATTTATTTACAGAGATTTTTAAATAAGTTTGGCTACGGTAATAAGGACAACACTCTAGAATTCTAACAGGGTTTTCTAGAACTCGTTAGCTAAAGGGAACTAGAATTAAGGATAACATGAAACTATTTTTACTAGATAGTTTTTAGATGTCAGTGACAGAATTTTTTCTCAGTGTACGGGTATTTTACGGCAACTTTGCTGGTAGGAACGTTCTGTAGTATAACAGGATTTATTTTATTTTATTTATTTATTTATTTATTTATTCTTTTTTTACAGCATATTTGAAAAATTGGAGATTTTTCTGTTGTTTGAATGTAATATAATAACATTTCTCTTCGTAATATTTTTTTTTTTTTTTTTAAACAATTTGACATATTTTAGTGAATTTGAGAAATAACACAAAAACCTTAGTTCATCGCACACGTTGGTGTAAAGTGAAATTTCAGAAAATGTTCAACAGGTGTAAGATGTTATCATTTACAGTATAATCTTATTATTATTTATTATTATTTTTAATATCTTATCTTATTGACACTAGCAGAAAAATTTAAACTGAAATATTTTGAGAGAAATGAGCTGTACCAGAGTTTGGCATAATTGCAAAGTTTTGCCTAATTTTTACCAACAAAGAAAAAAAATTTAGAATCTTTATGTGAAAATGAAATTTTTATTAAGCTGTTTTTAAATTCTTTTTGATTTTATAAAGCAATAATTGAACATTCCAATATAAAAGTTCTAAAATGAAACGAAACTTTTGAAACGAATTAACGTATTTTCTGAATAATAAGTATCTTCTAGAAATCTTATAAAACATTGAAAGAATGAAGATTTATTTTGATACTGATGGAAAAAGAGAAAAAATAAAAGAACCTTTCAGGTTTTAATTTTCAAGAACTTTTCTCCACCGAAAAGAATTTTATGAAATAATTTGTTCTTTTGAAAATACAGAAATTATATGTTAGTCAAGCGTTTTATTATACTAAGTATCATAAGAAAATTTATTTAATAACAAAAAAGAAAGAAATATATTTAACATTAAGACTTTTTGATGAAATGCTTATTTATTTAAGATACTTTTTCAAATTGAAACCCAGAAATATTCTGAAAAAAAGATAGAACATTGTTTAAATCATGATTGAATTTTTTTTTTTTTTTAAGTATATGAGAATCTGAAATTATCGATTTCAGTTCAGTTAAAGTTATTCGAAGTGGAAAATAGAATTAAGGATTAAAATTTTTCTGAAACTGATAAAAAGCTAATATATAAAAAACTTTTTGTAAATTTGCTATCATTCATGCATTTAAAAATAATATTTTTAAAATTTTGAGATAAAACTAAGTCGCTGTAAATACATTAATATTTAGTATGGATTATCATTAAAGAATTTCTGGCATGTGTTAAAATTTAATAAAACTAGAAAACGGATAAAAATAGTGATTTAAAAAAAAAAAAAAAAACAAGAAAGAAAAATCATGCAGTACGCATTGATTAGTAACACTTTCCAACTTTACGTAGATGTTGTATCGAATAACTTTTAATATTTTTGCTTACGTTATCACACAACACACAGAAGGACTCAAAAATATACAGATAGACTAATTGATTTTAAAATCACTCTTAGGCATTTTGGAAAGTGTTAAAAAGGCTTAACGCAAAATAAAATGCAGCCATTAGACTATAAAACAGCTTTTGATCTCTCTGAATATTTTAGTGTAGCCCTGTAAATCAGAAAGTTAATCATATCATATTCTATACAAAACTTTATTTTAGAATATTAACAATACATTTCAATATTTTTATGATTTTTACAGTAGAAAGACTTTTACATATAACTTTGAAAGAATTCTGTCCTAAAACTTAATGCATTTGCATTTTTTTTTTTTTTTTGTTCTTGTTGTTGTCCCGGTAAACAAACTAGTTGTACAGGACCTATTAATGTCATTTTAAATGGGGAACATTCTATAGGGAAAATATTTATAAAAATAACTCTCATAGAACACAATGCTTTCGAATGCTTTTGGCTGTCCCTGTACACAAACCAGAAGAGATATTCACTCCATTTTCAATATGGTGAATCCGATAGTGAACTTCAATAAAATATATCAGTTTCGAGAAATTCCATAAATATTTGCAGGAGTGAGAGCGCGGGCAGGCAGACAGATAGATACACAAACTGAAATCAAATTCACACTTAAAAATGTTAGAAAGTGTTACAAACGCTTAATGTAAACGAAAGTACAATTCTAGCAATTTTTTATTAATAGCTCTTAATATAAATGGATATTTTTATGTCACCCTGTAAATCTAATGCTAATCATGCTATACTCTATGCAAAGCATTTTTTTTTTTTTGTGTGTGTGTGTGCATATAAATAACATATTTCAATTTCCTAAAACTTCGTGGAAAGTAAAGTCATTAAAATTTGATTTATAGAAATATCTGTCATAGAATGCAATGCTTTGGAATACTTTTGAGGGTCCCTCTATATAAATCGGTGGTGGTATTTCCCCCATTTTATACAGGAAACATCCAATAGGGAATCTGAATGACATATTTCAATTTCATTAAGATATGTCTACAGTAAAGGTATGAAAATATGGTTGATAGAAATACCTCTCATAGAACACAATGCTTTGAAATACTTTCGGGTGTCCCTGTTCAGAAACCAGTAGAAATATGAACTCCATTTTCAATAGGGAACATCCGATTGTCAACATGAATAACATATATCAGTTTCAAGAAATTCCATAAATATTTACGGGAGTTAGAGCGCGGGCAGACACACAGACAGACAAACCGAAACTGCGATATAATTCTAATACTGATTAATAATTAAATTACTTTTCTGCAAATAATATTTCATATAATGCCTTATACAACTCTACAAATAATCGCTCTGTTTGTTTATTTTATAAAATTTTCTTTACTGTGTTAAATTTGATATCAATCCCTCAAAACAGGTTAGATTTTTTTAGTTATCTCCTACCCATATATGGTCGAGGAAGTATTGATTTAGGATCAAATTTTCAAAATTCAGTTTATTTTGTAGATACACATTTAGAGAGTCCCTGATTTCGAAAATCATGTTTAACTCTTAATCTGTGTCTCTGTGTTTGTGTCTATATTTCCCTGTTTGTGTACACTCCGCGACAAAAAGATAGGTACAAAGGTTTTTTTTCTTTAATTTTTCATAAAATAACATTATCTAAATTGTGCTTATCATTTATTATTATCATAAAATAACACTATTCCCGGACTAATTTAGAAAAATTTTAAGACTAAAATTTTTCTAATTTAAGACTACACTCTGCGACAAAAAGATAGGTAAAAAGGTTTTTTTCTTTAATTTTTCATAAAATAACATTATTTAAATTGTGCTTATCATTTATTATTATCATAAAATAACACTATTTCAAGACTAGTTTCTTTTAAAGACTAATTTAGCAAAATTTTAAGACTAAAATTTTTCTAATTTAAGACTACACCCCGCGACAAAAAGGTAGGTACAAAGTTTTTTTTTTTTTTTTTTTTTTTTAATAATTTATCATAAAATAAAGTTATCTAAATTGTGCTGATCATTTACTATCATAACAAAATATTATCATATCAGAAACATACTAAATATTTGTATCATATTCAAAATATTCATATTCAAAATGATCATATTAAAAAAAAAAAAAAAAAAAAAAAACTTTGTACTTACCTTTTTCTAGCGGAGTGTAGTCTTAAATTAGAAAAATTTTAGTCTTAAATTTTTTCTAAATCAGTCTTTAAAAAAATTAGTCTTGAAACAGTGTTATTTTATGATAACAATAAATGATAAGCATAATTTAGATGTTATTTTATGAAAAATTAAAGAAAAAACCCTTTGTACCTTTTTGTCGCGGAGTGTATGTGTGAATCTGTTATCAGCATAAGTGAAGAACAAATATTAACAGGAAATTCAAACTCGATATCCTAAATCTATATCTATTGGAGAGAGTAATTGAAGTTTTTACTGAAATTGGATAAATGGTTCGTGTGCTGGGATATACAAAGTGCTTAAATGCATAATGTTTATGGGCGAAATATCTCGTAGGTACAGTTTAACACTGAGAAAAGAATTCTGTCACTGAAATCTAGAAACTGAAGTTGTGGTTCTAGTTAAAATAGTTCCGTGTTATCATTATAATTCTAGTGTTCTTTGCTAGCGAGATCTAAAAACCCGTATTAGAATTCTAGAGCATTTTCCTATATTATCGTGATCCATCTCATTTAAAAATCTCTGAAAATGAATGCGAACACAAGAGGTGACTTTTACTAACTATAATTTTGTTTTATGATCCAATCCTAGGATATCAAGTGAGAATTTCTCGCATTGCAAATTATTCATAACACAGGTCGACATGTAAATTTTTGATCTTATAATTTTGACTGATCTTTATGTTTTTTTGGTGTGCTAAAACCGAAAATGAAGCCAGTTTTTCTCTATCACGTATAGATTTTTGTCAATACAGGGTGCCTACGAAATTGATTTCTTCCATTACTCTTCCATCAATATAATTATATGGTATGTTTTATACTACGTAAAACCATACTAACCAACCAACCAACCTATTGTTATGATGGTATATGTAAGAAACTGTGTCGGTAAGCAAGCACCCTGTATTGACAAAAATCTGTACGTGATAGAAAAAAATGGGTTGCATTGTCGGTTTCAGCACACAAAAAAAAGTAAGCTCAGCTAAAATCATCAAATAAAATTTTGTCAACTTCAACTTTGTAGGTCTGTGTAATATTCACAATATTCACAATGTTTCACTATCTAGAAAAGGGTAGTCTAGAAACTCTCAATCATTTCGACCATCCAGGTTATTTGTTTACCCTATACGCATAACTAAAAAATCTATATTTCCAGTTTAGGGATCAAGAAAATTATAATTTATTCGTTCTAGATGATGGCGGTATATATATTTTTTTCTCAGTGAACACCTTTAGACTTTAGACATATATTATTGAAAATACTGTTAAAGTTAGATTACACTGTTTATTTATTTATTATTATTATTGTTAATATTATTATTATTTATTTATTTTCGTTTTTACTATGCTAAATTTATGTACACTATTTAGGGCGCATACAATATGTATACAATATACATGTCTGCTCAAAATTAGTTAAATAAGTGCCAAAAAGTGATGTGAATGAAATTTTTTCTAATAACTTATTAATTTAATAACAGGGACTTAAATATTTAATGAATGTAATTACAATAATTAAACTTAGAGAGCTGTAGTATTCTCCCACAAAAATGTATAGGAAATAAAACTGTCTTTACTTCTTTTTAAAAAACACTAGGACTGTTTAAATATACTATTATATATTTTGTATCTTACACTGATATAATTAAATATCTAGTGATATAGGGTAATAGAAAATATTGACATTTCCGAACCAGATTATTTTTAATGCACAGTGATTAAGGAAATATGCATCGCCTGAAAATTAATGTATAATCCAATGTCTTTTGATAAGCTTTTCTTCAGAAAAAAACAATGTAGTATGATTACGGAAATATTAGATTGTTATACTCCTCCCCCTCCCCCAAACCATTTTGCGATGCAAAAAACTGTACATATACCTAATGAGAAATCATAATATCTTTTCTTGTGGGAATAATATGATGCTTTTTCCCTTATATTTTTTATCATGATCTTGGTTTTTAACATAAGGTTGATTGAAGGTATTAGCAGTAATATTATAGATATCTTTTACCCAAAGAAAAATGTTATTTCATGTATCTTAAAAGGAAAAAATATTACAGAGAAGGGTATATGAGAACTTCTTTCCACATTATTTTCTGAAAGAGAAAAATGGATATTCGTAGAAAGTTTTAGCAGACGTTTGTTGAAGAACATAATTAAAAATTATTTATTTATCAATTTTTAGGAATGTTAATTATTACTTTGAAAATAACAAAATACATCAGTAAAAGAAAAATAATCCCAAAATTGTGGTGGTAGGGAGAATCATATCTTCTGAAATATGTATAGGTTATTGATATGTTGTAGAAATTATTTTATTCTACATATTAAATTAAATTAAATTAATTCGCTTATATGTTAATTTATTGCAACGGTGAATAAACTGCATAGACTTAGACTAAAATGAAAATTGTTAGTTAGATAAGAACTAAGATATGTTTCAGGAAAACAATTTCATATGATATATTATTATTATCATTAATCAAATTTTAAATTAATAAGAAATATATTAATGAAATTTTTAAGTACTTACTGTAAAGCTTTAATGGAAATGTACTATTTTTAATATTAACATACTATTCAATTTTTGAAATACTAAAAACCTTAATCGTGTCCTTCCATTTTTGGCATTTAATACATATAAAAGTCTTGAAAGATTTGCGTGTGATACAGAATTTGTGAACTCTGTTTCATACTTTGTTTGAAATATTTTGGTAACTTTATTTCTGAATACAATTACATTTCAATGCTTTGCAAGAACATTTCCACCTTTTCCGATTACGATTTATATAAGAAAAATATTTTTTTCGGTGTAAATTTAATTTTAACTACATAAAAGGCATTTATAGATACAGAAGTTTTTTTTCCATAAAAAAAAAAAAAAAAAAAAAAAAAAAAAACAGTACACGTAGGCTTTACAATTTATTTTCATTTTCATTTTTATTTTTTATTTTTTTCATCTGTGTAAAACGAACAAAGGTTTGAGAAATAACTTTGTAAATCATAGATGCAAAAGAAAATTGTTGCTGTAATGAAAACAAAATATCGGAAAGACTTCAATGACTTGAATTACAATTACATAATTTTACTCCCACTAGAAAAAAAAAACTTTATGAGTTAATTTCTATGCATAAACGACATATATCCTGTAGTATTGTAATTTGACAGCTGGCTTTTATTCTTGACTAAAGATGTGGCTCAATTTTTTTTTTTTTAATTATGCGAAAGATAAATGCCTTAAACTGTTAAACAACAAAAGATAAATTATTTTAAAGGAACATGTAAAATAAATGAATAAATAAAATCGAAATAAAACTCACGAGTTATTTCTCTTTTGTCTAAATGAAGCATATATATATATAGTAATAAGTCATAGGTTGATCTTCGCAGCGGAAAATGTTATTCCTTTTCATTCGTTGAAAAACGAACGTTTTGCCGTCTAATGGCCGTCTTTCCCTGGATGAATACACACGGATAATTAAGCAAATAAAATTTATGAATAATTTATGTACTAAAGGTGAATGAAAATTCTTAGATAAAATTTAAAATTCAGTTTTCTTTCTTTTCTACTATATCTACAAACTTAATTAATATTTAAACATTTTTATACAGGGTGGTCCTAAACTATATGTCAAAAATGTAAAGGCACGTAGAGGGGACCTAAATAAGCAGATTTTGTATAAGAATGCGTGTGCGGTAATGCAGTATTGAGCTGGTAGAGAGTGCAGATGACTGCGGTGTATAAAAGCGTTTCATTAGCTGGATTCATCATTTCTCGCACGGATCTCGAGCAGCATGCATCGTTTCACCCATGCAGAGCTGGCCGACATGCATTTCATGCATGAGGCTACACAATGAATTAGCTGCTCAAAGGATGTACATGGAGCTATTTCCGGATAGGAATCTGCCGTATCGTTGAACATTCGAGCGTCAAGATAGCGCTTTAATCTGCCATTACCGCACACACATTCCTATATGATATTTGCTTATTAAGGTCCCCTCTACTTGCTTTTACATTTTTGACATATAGCTAAGGACCACCCTGTATATAAAAACTAGCAGGTTTTACCTGCACTGCTGCTAACTATATCTAAAATAATTTTGAAAATTCCATATTACTTACCAATATAAAATCTTAAAAAATGTTAAAATTTAAACAATATATTTCATTAATTATGAAAATAGTATTAATTTCATAATAATAACAAAGCAACTGATTATAAAACTTTTATTTTTCATAAATTACTTGAATATAACTTACTTATTAAAACTTATCCCATTTCCTTTCATATATTTATTAGAAGAATTAAAAGTCACTCAATATTTCGACATTTTCAAAATTCATCAACTCTCTGTTCTATTACTATTGCCGAGTTTCATACCAACTAATGGCGGATGCCAAAACTTTTTTTCGGTATAAAATATCTTTGGTCGATAATATGCGGATGATAGAGCTGTATATAAATCACTATCCGCGATTGTAATGAAATGCTCGCCCTCTGGTGGGCTAAGGTGAAATTAATAATACCACGGATAGCTTTCTTTGAGACGCCATTGCTTGCTGTATATTCGATGTTTAGTTTCACATATATTTATTGAATAAAAATGAATAAATCCGCTAAAAAGATAACATATACTGCTGTGTGCCACAGTGTAACTCTAAAGGATCAAGAAATCCGGAATTAGGCTTCCATTTATTTCCAAATGACAATTTTAAAAATTCAGTTGCTTCGGTTAATGGAAATAAAGAATATTTGAAACTATTATTTGTTCAGCTTCAGTTAAATATCTATTTCCGATCGAACTTTGAATAAACTGAAATATTTTTTCCAAAGGCAATCGATTTTCCATGATGTAGTGGCGGAGAAATTATAGCAGGAATATTAAGTAGTAACACAAATACAACAATAATAAATACACGTGGCTATTATGTTTACTAGCAACAAAAGTTGGAAAAGCGCCAACAACAAAAGTTGGAAAAACGCCATCTATCGATCATTACAAACGCGGATATCTATAAAATAAAGTAGCAATATGAGTTTTTTTATTATAATAATCGTTGCTGGACAACATTTTCTATAGATATCGTCTTTTCAAAGAATTTACAATTATTTAAATATATTTTTTCAATTTCTTACTTAAAAAAAAAAAAAAAAAAAAAAAAAAAAAAAAAAAACCTAAACACAATTTAATTAAAAATCAGAATTCTTTATTGACACGAGCTTTTCCTCTTAATTTATTTGTAAATGCTTAGCTTTCTAACAGACTATTTTTAATTATTAAAACAGGAATAAACTACTACGTCAGAAACGCCAAAGAAAAATTATTGAGGTGCATACAGCTGTTTCGGTAGCCTAAAGCGTACCGTCATCAGTGCAAAAAGAATTCTGAATCTTGAGAAGTGCTCGTATATATAGGAGAGGGACCAGATTTAGTTCAACCAATAGGAATACGGAAGAGGTGGGGAGTGTGGCCAATAGGAATTAAGGAATGTGTAGCTGTGTAAACAGTAGAAAAAATTAAGGAAATGTGGACTGAATGTAAAATTTCCAACAATCAGACAAATAGGGAACAGCGAAATCACAATCTGATTGTTGTAAATTGTGATTTCGCTGTTCCCTATTTGTCTGATTGTTGGAAATTTTACATTCAGTCCACATTTCCTTAATTTTTTCTACTGTTTACACAGCTACACATTCCTTAATTCCTATTGGCCACACTCCCCACCTCTTCCGTATTCCTATTGGTTGAACTAAATCTGGTCCCTCTCCTATATATACGAGCACTTCTCAAGATTCAGAATTCTTTTTGCACTGATGACGGTACGCTTTAGGCTACCGAAACAGCTGTATGCACCTCAATAATTTTTCTTTGGCGTTTCTGACGTAGTAGTTTATTCCTGTTTTAATATTCCAACGCCAAGTCTCCTGCTATTATTTTTAATTATGTTGTAGACTATGTAATAGACTAATTTTTATTCAAAGTTTTCTACAGCAAATCATGAAGACGTTTATTTCATGTCTAAATGAAATATGACACTAGTCCTGATAAAATAGTAATTCATTTAATTGTAATCTAATTTTAAAATATACCATGAGATAAAACACATTTAGTATTGATTAAAAATAATAATATAGTACTGTTATTTAACCATTTTTCTAATTTTTATTTGTTCAGTGCTAAATATGTAAATGTGAAAGCTAAAAATGAAATTTGACAACAAGTGATTAATTTAAAATATAAAATCTTATAATAAATCAAAACTATTATGCTATATAAAACATGGGTGTTTGACATTTTCCCCATTAATAATAAAAACAGAAAATTGAGTAAAAGTTTTAAATACATTTATTTTATTTATAAAACAATGAAATTTGTATCCTATATTGAAAAAATTGCTGTGCCTTAATTTGTTGATATGTCTTCCTTATACCATTTACCAAATCAGATTTCTTTGCTTATAATATTAATAATATTAATAATAATACTTAATAAAAATTTCTACACAGGATAACAAATTTTAACAAATTCCCTGTTCCTCTATATGCACTGGGCATTTCATTTCTTACAGATTTTAATGTGCTAAAAAAGACTATAGAAACATTTTCTATCGCTCTCCAATTCTTGGGGATTTTATTTATGAATTTTGTATTATATAGGTTATGATATAGCAGCTACAACTATATTAAATTTTTAAGTTATTTTGATCCACACATCTTTTTTTTTTTTTTTTTTTTTTTTTTTTTTTACTTTTTTCTATATGTATATATAGAGAGTATTGGAAAAATTTCAAATTCCAGTTTTCGATGGATTTATACGTTTTGGGATGTCCTGAACACAATTTGACTGTTTTTAGAAAATGTCTGTCCGTCTGTGTGTCTCTCTGTGTGTGTATCACAAATTTTGTGGACGCTGTATCTCATGAACCAATGAACAAAATTTAACCAAACTTGGTATTTAGTTGGATCTTGACATAAACTGGTGCTGATTAGATTTGTGGAACAATTGCACAACAGGTGGCGCTGTGATCGCATTTTTTCTAAATTTTTAACATGGCAGTATAGGACAAAATTTCTTATAAATGTACATAATGAGAGTTATTTTGATGGTGTCATTGTAAAATTAATATGAAATATTGATAATAGTAGTAGTTAAGTAAGAAAAAAATGTGCATGTGAGAGCATCGCTTCCCCCCTCCCCTGAGGGGGAAGTATCCCCGGGGGGAGTAAATTTTCAATATGGGTATCTTTCTAAAGATCTCGTCAATACCTTTAAAACGGATGGTTGAACTACAGATCTGTGATAATTTAAAACAAAATTATTGACTTTTTTATCTTTTAACGAAAAAAAACTTGGAAAAAGTCTTATTTCTTCTGATTTGCAAAAAATTGACATCTTAGTGGCATTTAGTGATAATATAATACTGTCAGATAAAATCGTCTGCATTTATAATGGAAAATAAATTGATAATTTAATAAATAATTTGTATTGAATAAATTTTGTAAAAAATTATATAGAAGAAAGTCGTGTGGTGGCCACATCATACTCGTTTTTTTTTTATTTATTAAAACACTAGAACATGTAACAAGAAGGAAGAAAAAGAACTTTGATAAACTTTAAGTATGCGGCCTTTAACAGTCGGTCCACAGGCGTTCCGTAACATTTTTCTTTTACTCCAAACCCACTGCTTTTGAAGTTTCTCTTTTGGCACATAAGTATCATTTCTTTTCCGCTTGAATCTTTTAGATTATTTTTGTTTAAATATAAAATATTTGCCAAAAAATTTCTGAAAAATGTCCAGAAGTTGTTTTTTATGTGCGTGTGGTGAGCTAACTTTATAAAACCACCAGTGTTCTTTTGCGCTACGAATAAAACTATCACTTGTACAGTCGATATCAAACAGGTGAAAAAGACTTATACATATATATATATATATATATATATATATAGCAACCAAATTCTTTTTGTACAAGATGTGCCGAAATATACGTGCTTGGCTGAAATGTATACAAGAAGTTGTACATCTAGGGTTCAAGGTATGCTACGAGTAGAACCACCAGCGAGTATGTTACGAGTAAAACCAACAAATACACGATTGCTACCTTTGTATGACAAAAACTAAAAGATTTTCTGGAAAAAGTAAACATAAAATTAAGAAACCGAGCTTAACCTTCCTAGGGTGTTCGGGTCTTTTTTGACCCATATCAAATTTATTTCCAATGAATATATTCGAATGAAAATACAGATAAAATACTAACTAACTAAATATTAACATTACTATTATTGATAAAATGTGATTATAAATTATTAATATTGAAAATTGCACCATGGGTCATTTTTGATCTGAACATCTTATGTGTACACATTATTGGAGCACCCTAAGAAGGTTAATAAGGCACCTAATCTTATAGTAGTAAGATACCAGCATCAAACCCTTGGAAATTTATACAAATAAAACTGATGCAGATATAGATAAGGAAATTCATGAAATTGAAAATTTATCTTGTTCGTCTGATAAGAACTACTTTTCTGATATAAACGAAATTTACTGCAGAAGAATTATCATCGTGTGAGAGATTTGGAGGAAAAAAAAAGATATATGTGTAGATTAAGGTGTTAACGTTGGAGTCAACTAATAAATAAATAAATAAACCTATATCTATTTCTTGAGATCTGCATAAGAAATATATATATATAAATATAAATATATTTAGGCGACTTATGCTGTTTTAATAATAAAACTTAGAACAATGGCGATTGTTCCGTCTGTCAACAGCATGGGAAGCATTTTCATCAGGATAAACCTGCAATAAAAATCCGATATCAAGGCAGGTGGACTCCTAATATGCTCTTTGATGACTATACTGGAATCTTATTAAAAAAAAGCTACTATTTGTGTGTTTAAGAAAAAATTAGCATTTACAAATAGATGAAATATCAAATTAAAAATATTAATGTAAAAATTTAAAAAAAAAAAAAAAAAAAAAAAAAACTCTTTGACTTTTTGAACAAATTATAGACAATGTAAATAAAAACATATAGATAGTTTATAAAAAAAATCTCCTTGATTTTTTAAAAATTTTATAGACTTGAAAAATCAGTTTTCAACTTTACAAATGATTATTTAATTCTTTATTTAAAACAAAGTGTGAAATGATAAAATTTATTTGGTAAATGGGTTGAATAAATATTAAAAATTGAGATTTTTCAAAATTTTTAATTTTTAAGAAATACGTGGGGTATGTAATATTTTAATGCCATATTCTTTTTGAACATCATCCTAAAATATAAAAATCGCCACTTAATGAGAAACAGAAACGTTGTTCACCAGTGTTAATAGATTTAGAATTTGCCGCAAGGGATTCAATGCAGAATATAAAAATTTTCGAATATGAAATACTTTTAATTTTAAATAGAATTATTTAAAAAAATTATGTATATTAAGAAAAAAAAAAAAAAAAAAAAAAAAAAAAAAAAAAAAAATGCTTCCAAAGAGTGATTTAAACATTTGTTATAATATTTTTTGGCTGATTTTTTAAATTATTTTTATGTATAACAATATAAAAATAATATAACTGATAACAAACTCTCAGATCATTTGTTGATGAAAAGTAATGAAAATTTATTTTTAAAGATATGAAAAGACGTATCAATTTCGAATGCAATAATTAAAAATTCCAATGGAAAGGTTCTAAATTAAGTTTTTTATACGAAACTTCTAGAAATCGTATGAATATTTAAGTTAAAGAAAATTAATTTTGTTATTCATTAAAAAGAAAACAAGAAAATAATGTGAGATTGTGATTATACATGAATATATATATATATATATATATATATATATATATATATATATATTATTTTACCTCTAAATAAATGGATCTGAATAAAAATATTTTATTCTTTCGAAAATTTGATGCGTTTTATGCCAGTAAAGCATTTTCTTTTCTTAAATATCTCAAGAAAATATTTTTAATCCCAAAAAGAACATAAATTGTATTTAACAATAAAACGTTTTTAACAAAATGCTCATTTTTGTAAGACTCTTTTTCTTTTTTTTTCAAATGAAAACCTAGAATTCATCGTGAATTAAATTTAACATATCTTAAAAGTTGATTGAATTTTTTTAAATATGTGAATTTCTGAAAATGAAGATGCTCAATTCATTTTAAATTATTTGGAGTGGAAAATTGAATTAAGAATTTAAATTTTCTTGAAATTTATGAATATATATATATATATATAATTTTTTTTTTACGTTTTGTATCATTTAAGTTTTTAAAATCTAACTCACACACGCGCAAACATATAAACAAATGAATGTGAGAAATATTCTAGACTTTTGAAATTTGTTCTTTGAAACATTTAAATGTAATATGATTAGTTCTTTTGTCAAACTTTAAGATACTTTTACATGCATTAAAACACAGCAATTTTAAAATTCTCAACAACGAAATTTTTGCGTTACTGATTTCTTATTCATTCAACTTGTTCTCCAGAATTTCTTTACTCAACATATTTTTATTTGCATGTCAAAAAAAAAAAAAAAAAATACACAATGAAACATGCATTTAGATTTTGGGTGAAATGGAGAATAATCATTTCAAAACATCACATATTCTTTCAGCAATGATTTTTTTACCTTTTATTTAAGAAAAAATATCAATAGTTAATTCGGTGTATATTTTGCAAATATACGCAAATGCAAATTATAGGTATATGGCAGTGTCTCATCAATCTACATCTTGGGTGCCACTATTTTTTAAACTTTTGTATTCGAGAGGTGATTCATGGTCAACACTTACATTGTTATGGCAACTCAACAAGTGATTTTCGGTCACTACTTGCTTTGTTGTGGCAACTCAAGAAATGACTAACTCAGTTACAGCTCCTAGATTAAACAGTGTAGCAAGCGCTTATAATCACAATGCTTAAAATAGTGTTAAAAATTAAGCTTCCCAAATAGTGCTGCGATTAACATTCTTGCTCAAATAGTAAGCACTGCATATAAGTTGATCGACTCTTTCCAGTTTCGTCTGCTCAATCACGTGATCAAATCACATAATTAACAAATAAGTGGTTGATCAAAATATTAGATATATATATATATTTTTTTATTTGACATTTTTTCGATTATCTAACAAAATACTAGATGAAATGGCTCGAAACTACATACATGCAAAGAACATTTGAAAAGTATCTACGATCGATTTAATCCAGAGGGCAATTACGGGACCAACCACAAATTGAAGAAAAGGGAAAATACTTTGAATCACTCTGCATCTCAAAATGCTACAAATGAGATGTAACTTTAATACACTTTTCACATACTATGCACAATATTTGTATGTTTTGGTGCGAGAATTGCGCAATTACTTAAGCAGATTTTTTCTTTTTTTAATTACTAATTTTTTTGACAAGTTTTTTGCTTATAACTAGAAAAGATTTCCATAAAATTTCACAAAACTTGCTCAAAAATTGACAAAATGTTTAAGAAGCATTATTCTGAAACATAAAATTCACATGTGTAATATTCATTGAGATATGAGTATTTTTAGTAAATATTATTTTATTGCGCCTGTGCGCAAGATAGAAAAATTTTTATTGCATAGGTTGAAGGCTAAATATATGGAGCAACTTTTGTAAAATGTTCGTTTGAATAGAGTAAAAATTAAGCAAATCGTCGGCAAAAGAATGACCTAGATTTTAAGTATTTTTCAGAGTTGAAATTTCATAAGGGTGCACATGCCGCGTATATAATACGAAGATCCAGTTATTTCAGTCACGTTGCAAAGGTTCTTTTTTTTTTTTTTTTTTTTTTTTTTTTGGGGGGGGGGGGACACTTATGAACTCACATATCTTAGTAAATAAAAAAAAAAATGTTAAAGTTAGAAGCATATAAGAGGTTTAATAAATTGCATGATTCATAAATTTGAATAAAGCATTTAAGGCCATTACTTTCAGTAATGTGCCTGAATTATATTATTCTCTAACTTTGACTGTGTCTCAAGGAAAACTTAAAAACTTTATAATTCTTGTTATATTATAAAAGCTGTGAATGATAAATACAAAAATATTTTAATTATGTAAAATTATATCTTACTTTTTGCAAAGAAATTGTATATACAAAAAAAAAAAAAAAAAAAAAAAATCTGGTGTGTTCCATTACCCACTATTACGCGTGTTATATGCATTTTTGGGAGATAATGTGATAGGAAAACATAAAAGTAACCTAAAGTAGAAACATAAAATTTTCACAATAAGAGAAATTTTATACACGTATAAGACATATAAAACGAAGCTTACATATAGCGAGGTAAAAAAATAAGAGAAAAAAATGCTACAGTTATTTTTTGAAACCCAAATTTCCGAGATCTCAAAATGACCTAACTAAGCAGGATGGCAGTTAATTTTCCTCTAATAACCACGTAATACATAAGAAAAAAATGGATTTATATAAAAATTTTCAAGAAAATCGTTAGAGCCGTTTTTGAGATACCAGCTTTTACAAAAAATCAACTATTGACCGGAAAACAATAATTACATACAAAATGATATTTTAAAGTGAGATAATATGGCTAGTTTGAATGAAATCCGTACAGCCGTTTTTAAAGGAAAGCGCTTGCGAGACCAGAAATTGAGCTATTTATACAGGACGCCTATCAATTTTCCTAAACTAACCAACTATATCATTCGAAAGGACATCTAATAGAGTGTTTATATAGCAATTTTCAAGAAAATCGCTAGAGCCGTTTATGAGATACGGATTTACGGTCCCACATTCGGTTTCCGATGTCCCACTTCCGGTTTTTCAATTTTCACCAAAATATGGATAATTCATCTGTACACCAGACCTATCTCAATTCTGAAGTTTTGTAGTTCTATCTTTATTAGTTTCGGAGATATGATAGCCAGAAGATTCCACACACACACACACTGACCAATTGCCAAAAAACACTTTTTTGGACTCATGGGACCTTAAAACGTGTAAATCAGTTGAAATCTCTATATCGAACTTTTGGATCAAATACAATACTTCCATTACCTACGGTAGTAGGGTAATGGAAATAAAAAGAACTCCAATTAATTAACTTAGTTTAATGCAAGCATATTGCAAAATAATAAAGAAACGTCCACTTTATATTAAAACCGTGCCATTTCTTTAGTTAAAACTTATAAGTATGACAAGAATATTTTATAATGTGTATTTATGCTGTTTTCAAATTACAGGAATTATTCATAAATAAAATTTTAATGATGAAAAGATGAAAATATCAGTTTAGAGCACGTGAATCTTCCGAAACGTTGGATAAATATCGTTAGTTCGAGATATAAGTTTTTAAAAGATGTAGTTATGAATGTCTAAGGTTAAACTTGAAAGTCAGTAATGTTTAGTTTTAAAACTCATTTAATATTTTCCGAACCGAAGTAAAATATTTTTTAAAATGATATTTCATTCTAAAACCTAGTAAAAATAAAAGATAAAAAAGTAATTTTTTCGTTAAATTCATATTTAAGGAGGTTCAGAAATTAATTTTTGAGATTTAAAGATTTCTGTTTGCATTAGAGGTAGAAATACACTGTTGCTTATAAATACTGGTTGATAATTTTGAGATTTATGATTTTTAATCAACATATCAGGCTAGAACTTTTTTTTCTAATCACTATTTCGATTCAGAAATCTTTATTGTATTCAATTTATACAATATTATATTTTATTTTATTAATGATATAGAGATTACTGATCGAAAATAATGGTAGCAAAAAAGTAAAAAGTTCGTCCCTGTTAACATTAGTTAGTCTTTAATAAAAATAAAACAATTAATGGTATTTTGTGCCAATATATTATTATACTACGTGCTATATTTATTATTACTGATGTATTACTTTAAATTTTTTAAATTTATTTTATTTGTTAAACATGTTTCTATGTACTGAATGCTGCTTAAGAATTATTTTACAAAATGATTAATTACAGAAAAATTATAAACATAGCAATATTTATATTTAAAGCACTTTAAAAATTATATCAATTTCTTCAAAGTCAAAATTTTCTTCTGGATCTCCCAATTTGTTGTGAAATAATATAGCATTTCTGCACTCAGTCACCCTTTTTTTACCCATCATTTGTTGTCTGTATCCTTTGGGGAAACAAAAAAAAAAATCCTCAATTTGAGCTACAGACAACGAAAAAAAAAAAAAATATATTTTATCACTTTCTTCTATTCTCGTCAATACCTTTAAAAAGAATGGTTGAACTATAAATCTGTGATAATTTAAAACAAAGTTATCGATTTTTTTTTTTACTTTTTACGAAAAAAAACTTAGAAAAAAAAAATCTCCTTTTTTTTTTTTTTTTTTTTTTTTTTAACGATATTTAACCAAATTTGGTATTTAGTTGACCCCTGACATAAACTGGTGCTGATTATATTTGGGGATCAATCGCTCAACAGGAGGCGTTGTGATCGTATTTTTTCTAAATTTTTAACATGGCAGTATAGGACAAAATTTCGTATAAATGTACATAATGAGAGTTATTCTTAACCTGTGATTGTAAAATTAATATGAATTATTGATAATAGTAGTAGTTAATTAGGAAAATAATTTTGTGCATGTGGGGGCATCGCTTCCTTCCCTGGGTGGGGGGTAAATTTTCTCGTCAATGTGATAATTTAAAACAAAGTTATCGATATTTTTTTACTTTTAACGAAAAAAAAAACAAAAAAAAAATCTTTTTATTTTTTATTTTTTTATATATTGTTACTAAGTGAATTTGTATAGGAAAATATAGAAGAAAGTCTTGTGGTGGCCACAGCATACTAGTTTTTTAATGATTTCAATACGTTTATATCCCATTTCTTCTCTATCACATAATTTTGTTAAGATATAACTTGCAAAATTTACTCATTGTTTTACTAGTTAAAAACTGTATAACTGTAACCCATAAAGAAAAAAGACAAAAAAAAAAAAAAAAATATTTAATAAATAAAATAAAATAAAAAGAAGAAGAAGAAGAAGAAGCCAAATATACAGCACTGCAAATAAAGTTCACCAAAATTTAATTAAAAACATCAGTTTTATGCAGTCCCTTTTCTATTTACTTTTACGAAAATGAGCAATAAATATTGCTTCGTTATAGTAAAGAACAACCTCAGATGTTTGGAATTTTTCATGACATAAAATGTCATCTGTAGGCTCCTAAAATATTGCTATGTTTGCTTTTGGCTTAGTGCTGGCTAAAAAAATTCTTGTTGGGGAAAAATTGTATGAGAGGCTTATTTTTGCTTTTATAAAATGTCCATTTTTATAAACACATCCTAATTTAAGGGGGTAGGGGGACAGAGACATAAATCTACGAGTAACACGCAGCGTGTTCGAAGAAAAACAGTTTTTTAATATGAATATTTCATATGTTAATGTCACCAATTTATTAAATCGGAAATCTGTTACACTTCTCGAAAGTAACTGATAATAATAATAATAGAAATTAAGAAAAAGAAAAAAAAAAAACTACTTTATATATATATATATATATATATATATATATATAAGGTAAACGCACCAGTAGTGGACGCTTTTAATTTTAAACTCGGAAAATAAGCTACTTAAAATTCTAAAGATTCGAGCAATGTTCAGGAAGGGAGTTATAGTCCTTTACTGTTAAGCCCTTTAACAAAAAATAATTCCGACCATAAGTTTTAAAATAATGTTAGTTTAACTAAAAAAAATTGCACTTTTTGTGATTTTGTCGTTTTCTTCTTATGATTTTGAATAAGGAAATGAAATTTTATTTGCTCGCTCTCTGCTTATTTTTAACTGATTTCTTTTACCTTTTGCTTTCATATGACTAAAATAAGTATGCAGAATTCATATATTGTGATATTTTTTAAATCTTGTCACATAGTATTTTTATGGGTGTCCACTACTGGTGCCAAAAAATGTCATCATAAAAAATAGTGAACATCCCTGTCCACTACTGGCTCACGTGACTTTTAATGCCAGATCCAGTAGTGGACACAATTCTGTAATCTAGCAATTTTAGAGTTGAATTTTAAAGCAAAAAATCAAAAGGGTCCACTACTGGAACAAAAACAAGTCCACTACTGGGTTTTTAGTATGCCCATTACTAGCCCATTTTAAGTTCTTCATATTTTTGATTTTTTACATATATAAATGCTACAATTAGCAATTTTCATAATACAGTCGTGTTAAGAAAGAGTTAGTAAAGGTCTGAAATATTAATTATTTTTTGAAACTCTAAAATTTAGGAAATTACACAAAAAATAGCCGGAAAATGTCCTTAAAGTGTCCGCTACTGGTGCGTTTACCTTATAATATATATAAATAATAGATATAAAATTTTGTACAAAGTAGAATTTAATCTAGGGCGTACTTCTTCCCCAACATTCCCTTTTGAGCATTATATATACATTCATAAAACATTTAAGATTGTTATTAAAATTTAAAATTTATTTTTATTTAGCTTTTCGAATAGCAGTACCCATTTTTGTCGGCATTTTTGAATTTTTGAGATCAAGGCGGTTCGATTAAATGTACGGTTTATATACTTTAAATTAATTCCTGATAGAGTTACAAATTAGAGGTAAATCCCTATATTTAAAAAAGTTAAATTAAGATCTCACACAGAAAAATATTATATTCATTATTCATTCAGATAATAACCGGAAAAGAGACAGGACAATTTTAAATATAAGATAAAGTAAAGTAATACTAATTAAGAAATGATGTGCGCATTTAAATTTATTGAAAAACTATTTTAAATCATGTGTACGGAAACGTGTAGATGACACAAATCATAACGAAATCTTCCTAAGAAAGAAAAAAAAAATTGAAATATTTCTAAGCGGCTGAAATGTCTTCCTTGGAGTACTCGGAACACATTGATACCTCTCATGACGCGAAGGACCCTGCCCTCCGTTAGAAGATGCTGTCGCAGACAAAAAAATTTGACGCCAGTGACAGTAACTTTTTTTTTAATATATAGAGAAATTATATTTCATTGATTATAAATTCTATAAATAAATGCATATATATATATATATATATATATATATATATATATATATATATATATATATATATATATATATTTCGTTGAATGAGAAGTTTTCTTTTAGTATAAATTTAAATTATGCAAATAAAAAATGAGTTTTTTAATATCTTAAACTAAAATGTTTTTATTCTGACTCTTGGGAAATACTATGCAATTGACTGTATTTTTAATTTTGATGTTGACTGATAAATGACATAAGCATGCTATTTTAAGGTTATTTAGATGTTGTTTATCTCCAGAGAGAATTTTTTTACATTACACGGGAAAAATAATTAAAATATTGAGGCTTAAATCCTAATAGACAATAATTACTTTTATTTCCCTTAAGAATCAAAGGAAATTTAAATATAATAATCCTCTTTATAGCTTTTAATGTTCGTGTTTTTTTTTTTTTCTTTTAATCTGCCCCCGTAATATTTCTTAATTGATGTCCAATTACAAAATATTAACTACGAAATTTTCTCATTCATAATTTTTTTTTTAAATTATCATAAATTAATTTCACCTCCCCCCCTCCGGGGAAAAGGGATATTGCAAAATATTTAAGTAATATATATACAGGGTCTGCCAAAAGTCTCCCACCACCTCATGTCTCGGGTATTCATAAGTATTACGAAAAATGGCGAAACAAATGTTCAAAGAATTTGACGTGTGAAAAATTTTGAACCCAGGATGAGTTGGGGTCGCTAGGGAGGACAACTTTAAAATTTCAATTGGGAATGTATGTCTTGTGTTACATCCCTGGAAATATCTCCTCAAGACAACGAATTTGATATAAATAGTTTTGTTCTGCGATGATTGTTAAAGCATATACATAAATATAAAATACACATTTCAAAATTCTAAATAATCATATGTATCTCCTTTAATAACTATAGGAGGGAACTGTGGGACTTTTGACGGATTTGACTTTCATGTATACACACTGCTAAGCAGCAATGGCTTTTTCTAAAATAAGTAATTCCATCTAATTTCTGAAGAAATGAAACTAAGCATGTTTGTAATAGAAGAGTTGAGTGTTATGTCTGTCAAGCAAAATGGTAACGATGGAAAATGGTACACGAAAATGCAGGATAACAAAAAAGTAAACACAAGTCGCATTTAACAATTTTTAGAGTTACGAAATAGGTTCTTTGCAGGATGAAGGACAAGAGATATCAGTCTCTCGGTTAAAAATATGCTCTGTTAACAGACTAGTACACATTTTGCATACGTTATTCATACATTTTACAAGATTATCGAAATGTCTTTGAAGTATATCACCCAATTCCTCTTTTAAGGTGTTTTTTAGTTCCTGAATGGTTCGCAAAAAAGGAGTTCTTTGAAAAATACATCTGCCAAGAGCATACTAGGCATGCTCTATAGGATTTAATTCCAGGAATAAGCAGACCATTCCACACGTTCGATATTTTCTTTGTCTAGTGTGTCCGATATTTCAGTGAATCTGTGTGGGTGTGCATTATCATTTGTACACAAAAAGTGTGGAACTACCACACCCCTAAGAAAACGAATATAATCCAGAATAATCTGTCTGTCTGTGATGAACGGCACCTCGCTCAAAGAAAGGAAGCGACATTCAGCTATTGGGCAGAACAGCTGCCCACACTCTCACACATTGGTAATATCGGTCACGTTCATGAACATTCTATGATGCGTAAGTGTTTATATGTATGTGTAATGCACAGAAACACTTATCACAGAGACACGGTATTTGCCAGGGAACATTGCTCTGTAAGCCTGGCTTACTGAGCTTTTGCCCCCCCCCCTCCCCCAATAATATATACACCAATACAACCATTTTCAGTAGTGGCGTGGTTGAGTGTGATGCATTTAATGAGCTTCTGTGTGTTTAAACCAGCATAATTTAATCGCCGAGAATAAATTCTAGGAAATACCTGTGCACAAGTTGCGATTAGAATATCTGCAGCTATCTTACTAAGGGTGATATTTCTGTTCCTTTTTACCGCTAGGGATACATATCGAAGCTACTGAGCTATGGATTTCTTCCCACAACCACTGGCATGCTTCCTCATGGCATGTCAACCCTTAGTGGCCTATTTTAAATCACGAAATGACACTTTTTGACGCAGCCGTAATTGTGGTCCTAGTAGGGACTCTTTGATCTGCTTCGAGCAGTTTAACTGCTCTTCTAAACTCATAAGAATACAAATGGTGAATTGCAGAGAGTTACACTTAAAGATTGCTACATCATATAGAATTTCACAGAAATAAATTCAACAGCTTACGGCACTATTTTAGTTAAACACCTACAGACTTTCAATCAATAAAAACCTTTTGTGTACTGACTTTTACACAGATAACAGACAGGTCTTTTTCTACTACACTCTCTATTTTAAAATTTTCTCTGATTAGTTGGCTGACGGAAACAATAAACTGCAAAAATCAGTTGTCCCTTAGCGATTGTCAAGGAGTATATGTGTGTGTGTGTATATATATATATATATAAATTGAAAACCTTTTCAAACATTGCAGAAGATGAAACCAAGAATTACATGAAGAACTGTACATATATATATATATATATATATATATATATATATATATATATATATATATATATATATATAATGCATAAAATAATGAAAGGAATGTGCTCCTGAATATAAGAATGAATTTAATTGTACGATTACTTGTCAAACATTAGAATAGAGTAGAATAAGGGGATCAGCCAATAGGAAATTGTAGTTGTGAAAAATGTACGAATAATTTAAAAAAGTGTGGATAGAATATAAAATTTCCAATAATCAGACTAATAGGGAATAGAGAAATCGCAATTAATAATATTTTTGAGATTCTTATAGGTGTAAAAAGCTTTATAGACATCCATTTCTAGTGTAGATTTAAGCATGCAAATTATTTTATCTGTATTAAATTTAAAATTAAGGTTTTTCTTACAACAATACTTAAAAATGGTCGATTTGTTCGTTTCTTATTTTCGGACGAGATAAATATGTTCTTTTAATGTAACCAGACTTTATTTAGTTTGACCAGTATAGGATAAACCACATTGGCGAGAAACCTCAAGAGTTATGCATATGTATAGTTTTCTCAGTTAAAAAAAATCCTATTTGAAATCTGTTTGCAGATACAGTGGTATCACAATAAGAAAACAACAATACTAAAGACCAGCCCAGTGTATATTTTTCTTTTAATATTTAAATTATTTAATAACGACTACAGTTAAGAGTAAAAAATAAGAGAACTTACGTTAAATTTTACATTATATAACAATTTAAAAAATTATCTTCATCGAATGGCAGACAAACAAATGAAAAATTCCTCATTGACACTATCCTTTAAAAGAAATCTGAATATTCACAGACTAAGATTTAAGCAAGTTTTTATTGAAGTTCTCCGTCAAAATATGTCGATAAGTCATATAGAACGATTGTTGTATTATATCTAGTATACACTTCAGTACTGTTTTACCACGCTGACTTACACTTCTACATCAATTCTTTATGTTAAAATTTTTAATTGAGTTGAATTTTGTGTTTAATCCAAAATCTTGCTTACCCTATACAACTTTTTTTTTACTTTCCGAACATTATAGTGAGGAAAGTATTGTAATCATGTCAAAAATCCGAATTTGAGATTTCGATGTTTCGATACGTTTCGAGGTCCCCTGAGTCCGTTTTTACTATTTTTGCAATGATATATGTATGTGTGTGTGTATGTGTGTGTGTACGTGTGTGTGTATGTGTGTATGTATGTGAGTAAACATACTAGTGTCTAAACGCTTTGTTCGAATAAGCTGAAAGTTCGTACGTGTATTGTAAGTCATCATAGTACGAACCCTATAGATTTTGGTGAATCTAGCACTTATAGTTTTTTTACAGGGACACAAAGAAAAATTCTTTATCATTATGGCCTATGGGGCCAAATTTTTAAAAGTGTAATAGCGTCTAAACGCCTTATTCAATTGAACAAGAAATGTATACACCTATTATAGGTCACAGTTACTCAATCTGTATAGAGTTTGGAGAATTTAGCACTTACAGTTTTTTTACAGGGGCACAAAGAAAAATTCTTTATCATTATGGCCTATGGGGCCAAATTTTTAAAAGTGTGATAGCGTCTAAACGCCTTATTAATCTGAGCAAATAATTTTTACACATGTTATATGTCACAGTTGCATTAACTGTATAGATTTTGGTGAATCTAGTACTTACAGTTATTCTTACAGGGACACAAAGAAAAATTCTTTATCATAAGGGCCTATGGGACCAAATTTTTAAAAGTGCAATAGCATCTAAATGCCTTATTCAATTGAGCTGAAAATTTATATGAATATTATAAATCACTGTTGCACTAACTATAAGCATTTTGGTGAATCTAGCATTTATAGTTTTGTACAGGGACACAACAAAAAATTCTTTATCATTATGATCTATGGGCTCAAAGTTCAGTAGCGTTAAATAAAACATTGTGTAATATATGGAGAAAAATACTCAAACACTCTATTATGGTTTTCTCTCTTTTGTTTGTTTAACAACTCCTCTTTCTTTACTTTATCTACGAAACTGTTAATTACTCAATGCTCGGAAAGTCGAGTGAAGTCACTCCAGATTTTTATTCATGAATTTGCGTTATTGATGCGCTTTCTTTTAGCAAAATCAAGCAATATAATATGAATATGTGTATCCGTTTACACTGCATATACAAAATTCCATATATTTTTCTTACATTCTGTCTGATCATTGAGTAATTCGCTGCTGATTACATACTTGCACAGGGATATTTAACTTAGAATCGAATATTAAATTAACATCTAAAATTTGAAATTATTATTGGAAAATTTTATTCACTTTTTATATTTACAGAGCAGCATGAGTATAAATCATTGCTAAATATTTTGTTAGAAAAAAGTAAATAACATGTAAGTAAGCGAACTTTTATAAATATCCCTAGATACCCTTTTAGACACATCTTTATCCATTTTTACTGTTATATTTTGGTATGAAAATCGAATACCTCACAAAGTTTGTTCCGTTTTTACTCAAAATATGCAGCGGTCTCAATAAAAGAAACATCCATTCCGTTTTGCTTTACTAATGATTTGGAAAAAATCCCACGCACCATAGAAATGGCTGATACTTTTCCCTATTTAATGTGCATTTAGTCAGTAAATGCCATGGACCCATGGACCAGATAGCCGTTCCTCTACGTCTATACCCCTAAACAACAACTCTGATGCTAACAACAGTGAAACTCAAACTCAAATTATTACACTGGTCTACAGTGGTTCGGTAACAACGGTCAAATTATTATTGTTATTATTAATTCCAATTTTTATTTAAATACCTGCAAGCAAAAAAGTCCCACCACGTCACATTTTTCTGTTAGAGTATCAAAAAATGGCAATTTTCACGAATTTTTATGATTTTCGTAGTATCACAGGTTGTAACCCTTCCTGCTGGCAACCCAGAGTCCTGACAAATCAGAGTCCCGTCAACCATGTTTGTTCCATTTTTTTTGTTAAAATATCAGAAAAGGGCAAATTTCATTATTATTTTTATTATTTTTACAATAAAGTCGACAGCAAAAGTATCCGGCACTAACAAATAATTCCGATATTGAAAAAATACATTTAATACTATTTTGTTAAATAAATCCTTATCGAATCATTTTCTTAGACTAACTAAGAATATGGCTGGACAAGGATTTATTTAACAAAGCAGTATTAAGTGTACTTTTTTTAGACAGGGATTATTGCTTCCAATACAGATTAAATAATCGTAACAAAAAATCTGTACGTGTTACAGATTTTTAGCTATTATTTTTGAATTCTGCACTACAAAATTAGTTGAAAATAGCTAATTTCATTTTTGTTACCCTCCAAAAAATGTTTTTTGTCGACTAGTGTTATTAGTGACGACAGTGATACCTTTGTTTTTGACAATAATAACAAACAAAATTTTAAAAAGGCTCAGTTAAATAATTTAATTGGATTTTTAGATATTCCTAAATAATAAAAAATAAGCTAAAAATTAAGTAAAAAAATAATTTTTTGTGGAAGGAAACAGAGAAAAATGTTCCACACAGTCTTTCTTTTCTCTCTCCTTTTTTTTTTTTTTTCCCCTGAAGGTGAGCTTGTGCTTGTATGCTACAGAGATATATAAAGACTCATTAAAAGTTACGACATCCATTAAATTGATGAAGATTTGGAACTTTTTACTGGTTAATAAAAAAAAAAAAAGAAAGAAAGAAAGAAAAAGAAAGAAAGAAAGAAAAAAGAAAAGAAAAAGTTCTTTGCAAGATCAAAATATTTTTTTTCTGTGGAGCATTCCGTTCATTTAGAAGAATGTTATGAAAATGTTGATTTGAATTTAAGTTAACTTCTTTATAACTAAAGCACATGGGAATTTTACGTGATTATCTAACTTATAGTCAACAGAGTAAAAATATAAAATCCTCATGCTTTCTGTGTCAGTGAGGCAGAAATATATAGTATATACAAGTATAGGAATGTATGCAAAAATAGTAAAAAGCATTATATTAAGAAAGAGTGGCCAGGAAAAAAATTATGACAATCTGCATTCAAAAATATTCAGGATAAGAGTTTGATCAATCTTCATAAAGTGAAACATGTGAAACTAGGCTTGGAGAAACAATTTTTCAAAGTTCTGTCGAAAGGAGAATATTTCAAATATCTTTATAAACAGTTTTTATGCTTATCTTGAAGCAGAGTTGATGGAGGGTGCTTTTATTCTGTTCAATATAAGAAAACTTAGAAAAAGAAAAAAAAAAATGAAAATGAAAATATTTTGAGTAAAATGTGATAAATGTGATAAATAATATAAATCAGAAAAGTTTTTTAATTTGTTGTAACTGACTTTTAGGGTTAAAAAAATAAATACAGGATGTCCCATAAGTCTGTAGACAATTTAAAAATTCATAACTTTTGAATGAATGGACCATATTCCTCCTTTGGGTTCGAGACTATAAAAAATCAGCTGTTTTCGGTAAATAATTCTCAACTCTACCCATTGCAAAGCATTGTGGCTTGCAAATTTTTATCTTGCAATATTATTTCTAAGAGTTACAGATTATATGAAATTGAAGTAAGAGTGATATAGTGAAAACTTTGTTTTGTTTTTAATCCAGTTTTAGTAATATACTTTAATATTAATCAACATATGTAATATTAAAAGTTGCCGTGTGAACTGTGGCGATGTTAACAAATTTAAATGGATGTTCCATTTAGTAAATTCCTTTATTAAAGTGATTGAAATTCTATTTATTTAAGCTTTGATATCTATATATATGTGTGTGTGTATAAAATGTTCTTATTAATCTTTTTTTCGTTATATATATATATGTATGTGTGTGTGTGTATACATAAAATGTTCTGAAATTTTACGATATGGAATAGTCTTAACTTTATCATTCGATTCAGTTGTTTACATTTCACTTTTGTTCTTGTTTGAACATTATTATTAAGTTTCACTGCAGAAATATTTAGGAAAATGTTATACGTAACAATAAAATGTCATCTTGAATCTAATTTGTTTACAAAATATCGGCCACGTGTTCGGCGATTTTACCTACGGTGACGTCACAGGAATATTGTCCATTGATAGAATTGAACGCGGTTTGCGAAAAAATCATTTTCGTAAAGAGGAGATTTTTTCTTCTTTTTTTTAAGATAAAAATATAGTTAAATTTTTTGACGACGATAATTAGACAAATAGTTAATTTTTTCGCGCGGATGTGAAAGAAAAATATGCGAAAGTTCTATAAATTGCATAATTTTGCGATAAGGACAGCTTATTTCTTATTTTGCCTCCTACTTGTGCATACATGAAGCTTTAATTGCGATGCCGACTTGATGGATAAAGGGTTATTGGTGAAGATGTTTCCCCTCAGATGTAAGAATCGCCGACTGAAGCAACAGTTAGCAGTGTTATAACTTGTTTCCAAACTGTAATTTGTGGTGACGACGGACACATAGAATAGGATTTATATGCCTGTAAACATTTACATGCGAATAAATACAGTTTTTCGTGAAAATGTCTGATCTGGTCACGCATAGCGCCCTCTATCGACAAATAGCTTAATTATTATTTTTTCTTTACAAATAATAATAATAACAATAATAAATTAAAAAAATTTCTTTCAAGAGAAGGATTTTTTCGCAATTCATTCCAATTCTACCAATGGACAATATTCCTGTGACGTCACCGTAGGTAAAATCGCCGAACACGTGGCCGATATTTTGTAAACAAATTAGATTCAACATGCCATTTTATTGTTACGCATAACATTTTCGTAAATATTTCTGCAGTGAAACTTAATAAGAATGTTCAAACAAGAACAAAAGAGAAATGTAAACAAGTGAATAGAATGAGAAAGTTAAGACTATTCCATATCGTAAAATTTTAGAACATTTTATGTATACACGCACACATACATATATATAATGAATAAAAGATTAATAAAAACATTTTATACACACGCACACATATTTATAGACATAAAAGCTGAAATAATTAGAATTTCAATCATTTTAATAAAGGAATCTATTAGATGGAACATTCATTTAAATTTGTTAACATCGCCACAGTTCACATGACATCTTTTAATATTACATATGTTGATTAAGATTAAAGTATATTACTAAAACTGGATTAAAAAACAAAACAAAGTTATTACTATATCACTCTTACTTCAATTTCATATAATCTGTAACTCTTAGAAATAATATTGCAAGATAAAAATTTGCAAGCCACAATGCTTTGCTATGGTAGAGTTGAGAATTGTTTACCGAAAACAGCTGATTTTTTATAGTCTGGAACCCAAAGGAGGAATATGATCCATTCATTCAATTTTTGTGATTTTTTAAAAATTCTACAGATTTATGGGACATCCTGCAACTATAAAACAGACAATAAAAGATTGTAGGTGATATGCTTCAAATTTTTAAAAGGTCGGTTGCTAGACGAGTCTGAAGAATCATTTTTTACTGAGAATTTTATTCAAGGCATCAAAGAGATAGAAAGAGGGTAAATTAAATAGATGAAATGTTCAGAGGATAGCAGATTATTTTTGAATGCTGATAAGAGGCCATCTTCAGCACATTTACAAAAGAGAAAGTGGTAAAGGAAGTTATAAAAGAATGAAGAAACGTGTCAACAAGGACTTTCCACACGTGTAGTGGTTGTAACTAACTGCATAAACACTTAGTAACAATGTAACGTAAATTAAACAATTATTTACTTTCGTTTATTTTTATCTTTTGTATTGCAGTATAAAATAAAATGTACTGATAAATGTTAAATTCCGTATTTTTGGAAAATTTAAATTCATCTATGTTGGGTAACCTTACGTAATTAAATAATCTGGTGTGTCACTCACATAACTTTCTCTTACCCTGAAATTTAATACTATAAATACAGGTTGGAGATTAAGAGATAAGATAACGAGTACTGTTATGTAAACCTATGTTAAACAGTTCAAATACAGTGCGTTAAGAAATTATAAGACCACAAGCGTATTGGTGCATTTCTGAAGAAGAGAGCATAATATACAAATTTTTAGTAGCGTATTTAAAATTGATAAGAAAACGCATCCTATACTAATTCCAATTTTTAAAATTAAATTAAATTTCATTAAAATTTATTCATTTTTCTGAAAATTAAAGTCTGTGCCCAGACAGCACATCGCCTACCCAGGATGTCTTGAAGATGCCTTCTGGATGAAAAGGCATCCCAGAAACGTCCTTAAGATGTACTGTGGATAAGTTAAGCCTAACTGTGCTGTTAGGGTGACTGTTAAGAAATTATAGGACCACCGGAGAAAATTAGCATATTATACATAACGTCAAACTCAATATAAAGCGCATGCGTCAGTATTTCGTAAAAGCATTACCTAAGAAGCAAAGGCTTAGGTTTTCAATGGGTTATGTACGATTAATTTGACGAGGCCTCGAGGTAAAGAATTATCGGAGTGTGAAGTGAGAAAAAATTTATTTTATAAAGGTTCTGGTAAATCTGAAAGAGATATTGCGAGGTTAATGAACCGTTCTAAAACTGCCATTCATAATGCCATAATTAGAAAAGATTATTAAAACAAAAAAAAAAAAACCGATCTGGTAGAAAAAATATTTTGACAGCACGTGGTAATAGACAAATTTTTCGACTGTCAACTAAAAAAGGTCTTTCAACTAGTGGAATTTCGAAACGTTTCAGTAAGAAAACGTCACATGTAACAGTCTGGAAGAGTCTTAAATTAAATATTAATACGGAATTTATGAAATTGAAGAAAAAATCAAAGTTATTGAAATGCCATCAAGAAGAAAGATTAAAATGGTCTAAAAATGCCATGTCATGGAATGATGAGTGGAAACAAATTATATTTTCTGATGAAAAGAAATTTAACCTTGATGGTCCCGATGGTTACAAACACTATTGCATGACTTGAGGAAGGAACCAAAAGAATGCTTCAGTCGACAAATGGGTGGAGGATCAGTAATGATTTGGTTATGAGGGGTTCTGTGATTTACAGCGGATTTCGGGTCATATGAAATCTACACAATATCAGTCTATGCTATATGATCATATGATACCGTTTGGACCTTTATTAGGTGGTGCTAACTGGACGTTTCAACAGGACAATGCTGCTTGTCATACATCTAAATCCACACAGGAGTGGTTTTAAAAAGAAAAAAAATAATGTTTTGCCATGGCCAAGTCGAAGTTCAGACTTGAACCCCATGGAAAACCTATGGAGTATATTATCTTGCAAAGTTTATGCTAATAATAAACAATTTTCATCTGCCAATGAACTGGAAGTAGCCATTGTAAAAGAATGGTACAATATTTCTATAACTGAACTTAATCACCTGGTTATTTCAATGAAAAATAGAGTGTTTGAAGTCATCAGGAAAAATGGAGGACCAATATCATATTAATTTTTTATACAATTTTGTTTTTTGACAAGTGGTCTTATATTTTCTTAACAGGTTATTTTTCACTTATTTCTAATATATATATTAATTAAACATTTATTGCATTATACCAAGTTATTGCAAAATAAATATAAAAAATATGCGGCAATATGTTATTTAATGCATTTAAATTATGATTATAATCTTTATTTTTCTTATAATTTACAAAATTAAAGTGGTCTTATAATTTCTTAACGGACTGTAAAGCTTCGAAAGAGTTTTATATGGTAATTAGTTCTGTGTGACCTCAACCCCCCGTTTCATTAATACACCTACATTTATATAGAATTTAATTCTGTTATTAAAATTTAAAGTTCGCTTAAAATTATACAGACAAATTTCACACGCAGCATTCATTGAAACTTATCAAACTTTTCCAGCAACAAACTTATATGAACTTCAAAATAGAAAATTTGGATCTCCTAAAATTATTCGTTTTTAAGTTACTCTAAGAGACACAAACAAAGATCAAACGTTAAAAAACTTGACTACTCTAATCAGGAAGCCTCAAAACGTGTAAATATACAAAAAAAAAAAAAAAAAACAAGCGATGAATATTTAGCCTAGACCATACATTATTTACCATATCTTTATGAGGAATTTATTTCAATTCCTGAACAGCTTTCCTGGAAATGGCAAAATAGATTTAGTAAAGCACATCCACTAACAACAAATAACTAGCGTGCTGTGGCCACCACACGACTTTCTTCTATATTTTCCTATGTAAATTCACTCAGTATAAATAATT
This sequence comes from Salticus scenicus, assembly GCA_963930645.1. Lineage (NCBI taxonomy): Eukaryota > Metazoa > Arthropoda > Arachnida > Araneae > Salticidae > Salticus > Salticus scenicus. Next base: position 177,086,072 of record OZ005654.1, read on the forward strand.
TATTAAAGTTATTATTTAAAAGAATTATCTTCCATGATAATTCAGACGATTTCCATATTAGAGAAGTAGTATAACACCAAATATCCAAGAAAAGTTCAATTTGTTCTCAATATTACATTAAAAAGAAAAGAATTTTTTTTTTTTGTTTTTTTTTTGTTGAAATGAAAAAAAAATTATTACTCTATTTTAAATTAACGCAGATCGATGGTTCAACCATTCGTATTAAAGGTATTGGCGAGCTCTTTTGAAAGATGCCCATCATGAAAATTTACTCCCCTCGAGAGGGGACTTCCCCCAGAGAGGGAGGCGAGGTTCCTACATACACAATTTTTTTCTTCCAAGTTCACTATCTCTATTACAAAAAATATATATTCGTTTCATTTAGTTTAGTGCAGTCTATAGGGCAGTTCCTTGTTTGTAAACAAACATCTCAACTTTTATGAGTGGTTGGCAAAAAGGCTTGGGAAAAGCATAGCGATGGCGGATCACCAATATAGTATCAATGGTGGGCGGGGCGCGGGAAAGTCGAGCGCGCTTTTTTGCCAACCACCAGACGTCACGAGGAAATGCTCTATAGATGTTAAACTCTACTTACCTGCAATTCCCCCCCCAATAGACGTAATGTATTTGAATACTTTTGAGTGCCCCTGTACACGAACCATTTGCTTCATCTCAACGAAAAGCTTAGTGTAGCATCTCTATATGATACACATTTAGAATACCGAGTTTGGAATTTCTGCTACTATTTTTTCTTGAGATATGCTGATAACATACACACACAGACCATTCGCTAAAAACATGATTTTCGTATTCAGGGGACCTCAAAACATGTAAATATAACAAAAACTCACGTTCGAAAATTTGACCCTAAAACAATACTTTGTCGACCCTATGCGTAAGAGAAAGTAAAAATAATAATATTATAAAAATCTACTCCAATTTTTTTAATCAATGCCAAAAATTGCCTAAAGAAAAATTATTAAAACTAAAACAATTTTTAAAGTTTCTTCGTTATTTATTTATTTAAAAGTTTGTTAAAGGAAAAAAAAAAAATTATGTTTTTTAATGTTTTCTAGAAATTTAATATTGTATTTTGTCTATTAGCAAAAATATCAATTTAAATTCTGAATATAGAAAATGGAAAATACAGCTTTAAGGGTATTTCTGTGATGGATCTTTAGAATGAAAGTTTACAGTCGCTACGTTTAATATATTTTTAAAAATTAATGTCTTGAGAAAATTATAAAACGGCCAAAATGTAATACCAAACTTTTAACTTACAAATTAATTCTCAGTAGTTATTAAATAAATAGTTTTATTTATCATCATATCTAATTAATTTGCTTATTTCAGAAAAAAAAAAGAAGAAGAAGAAGATTTATTAAAGCAAAATAAATAAATAAATAAATAAATAAAATAAAATAAAATAAATAAATAATAATAATAATAAATAATAATAATAATAATAATTTTTCATATGTTTTCTGAAACTAATAAATGCATTTTTTTGCTTTTTAAACTCTGAAATTTTCTATGAAACAGGTAATAGAATCAAAGTTTTTGTTCTTTGATTGAAGTAATTTTTTTTTCTATCTTCTTTTAAAAAAATATTTAAATTCTTATTTCTCTTTTTAAACACTCAGTTTCACGAAAAAGATATTGTATAATAAAAAAGGTAACTAAATTTATTTGTCAACAGTAATTTTTCTCTGAATATTTTTATTTTTAAACACCAGATTTTTGACAGAATACTTGTTAAAAATACAACTTAATTTTCTTACTAAATTATACTCCCCCCCCCCCCCTTCATTAATAAAATCGTACAAACTTTTCTATTTTAAGCTGTAAAAATATTAGCATTGCCTTCCCCCCCCCCCCCCAAAAAAAAATAAATAAATAAAAAATAAAAAAATCTTTATTTATCAACTGGAAAATTCAAATTTCTCTTTCTAATTATTGAAAATCACTATTCATTTACTTACAATTTATTTTGGTTAATAGTTTATTTATTTTTTCTTAATTTTCATTCAAACTATTTTGTGAATGTCAAAAAAATTTCCTTTAAAAACCCATTGAAAAGTTTTTCTTTATATAAATTATAATTCTAAACATTATAAATTCGGCAATTTCAAAATTTTCTTTATTGTCTTCCCTAAAATCTACTCAGGATTTTTTTTTATAACGTAATTAAAAAGTATTTTAAATAAAATTCTTAGGTAAAACTAATTAAAATTGTTTGCTGTTTTATTTTAAAGAATTTTTCTCGTAACAAATTTGGTTTTCCTATCCATCTGAATGAAAGAGTATGAAATATTTTCGATGCATTTCTTTAAAAGAAGTGAATAAATATTTCAGAAAACAAAAACGTCCATCCAAACTATTATAAAATTAACTGAAATTTAATTTAAAGCTATTATTTAATCATGATAATTAATTGCTTAATTCAATGCTTAATTTTCACTACTTGTTCATTAATAAATATAACGTAATTTTAAACATTTTTGCTTAAATACAAGAGAAATAAAAAATAAAATGTACAGGCAATTATGTGTACTTTCTGAATTTCTTTCAATAAATATTAATCTGTGCTCTTTTTTTTTTTTTTTTTAAATCAAATAAGATCCCGTTAAAAATGAAATAAAACAAGAAAAAGATGAAAGAGAAATAATAAAGACAAAAAACTAAAAGAAATTCTCAAAAGAGCCTCCAAATAAAATTTCTTAATCATGGTTTTATAATGGTTGACATCTAAAGATTTGATCTTACTACGAAAGCAACACGCATTGCCATGCATTTTTGTTTAAGCAGTGTTACTTTCTTCTATATTCAATAGAAGAAAGTACTGGATTCGTAAAAATTTGACCTCGGGTTTTTGATGGATTTACACGTTTTGAGAGATATAGAACACGATTTGACAATTTTTAGAAAATGTCTGTCTGTCTGCCTGTCTCTCTCTCTCTCTCTCTCTCTGTGTGTGTGTGTGTGTGTGTGTGTGTGACAAAGTTTTGCGACCACTGTATCTCAGGTACTACTGCACAGAATTTCATACAAATTGGTATGTAGTTACACATTGACATTAATTAGTGCCTATCGACTTTTGTAAAAATTGTCCAACAGCTTGTGCTGCCATCTCGCTTTTTCTAAATTTTTAACATGGTGATATAGGATAAAATTTTGTATAAATGTGCATAAAGAGAATTATTTTTTTTATAATCATTATGAAATTTAAAATAATTATTTGTAATACAGATACTCAACTGGGAAAAAAAAATTTGTATGTAGGAGCCTCGCCTACCCCCTGGGGGGGGAAGTCCCCATCGAGGGGAGTAAATTTTCATGATGGGTATCTTTCAAAAGAGCTTGCCAATACCTTTAAAACGAGTGGTTGATCCATCCACCTGCGATAATTTAAAATAAAGTTATCTATTTTTTTCATTTTTAATAATAATAATAATAATAATATATTTATGTAATATTGAGAATAAAATTGATTTTTTTTTTTTTTTTTTTTTTTTTTAATTATTTAGTGTTATACTACTTCTCTAATATGGAAATCGTCTGCATTATCATGGAAGATAATTCCTTTAAATAATAATTTTAAGAAATTATTTTTACTGAGTGAATTTGTATAGGAAAATATAGAAGAAATTCATGTGGTGGCCACAACGTACTAGCTTTTCTGATATGTTTGGGATACTTCAATAAAAAATCTGGAATACCACTTCACCACTTTCCGAGCATTTTACACTTGAAGTAACAAGCCATTAAACAAATTTTAGACAGTGAATAATTTGATAAACGCAAAAAGTGAAATTTTTATTAGTGTGTTTGAATATTTCACCCAAAAATTGTATATTTGTAGATGGACAGTAACGTGTCTAATTTCTTTTAATGCAGAAATTTTTTTAATAAAAACCCGCATTTCCAGCAATGTCCAATCTGTATCTGAAATTGAAATACATATGAATATCTTTCTTCTTTCTTTCTTTTCCTTTCTTTCTTTCTTTTCTTTTACTCATGTTCATGATCCCCACGAAATTAGCTGTATAGTTTTGGGTGTGCATTCCATTTGTAGTTCGTGTACAGGGACACGCCAAAGTTTTTCTTATCATTACGACCTATGGGAAGAATTTGTATGTACCGCGATAGCGACCCCAAAAATCACACTATTCACTGGAAATTTGGTACACATGTTCGTGAGCTCAACAGAAATAGCTGTTTAGTGTTAGGCGTGTATTCCATTTGTCATTAATGTACAGGGACACGCAAAATTGTTTCTTATCATTACGACCTATGGAAAGAATTTGTATGTACCGCAATAGCGGCCGCAAAAATCCTTCGATTGACTTGCAAATTGGCGCACACGTTCCAGCTTTGCATATAAGTAGCTATAAAATTTTTTATTGCTGTATTGTTTATAAATTGTGTACAGGGACATGCCAAAATTCTTAACATTAAGGCGTATGGGGTGAATTTCGTTTAAACGCATTTCAACATCATTACATTGCGATTAAGAAAGTGACACTAGCGTACGTGAGTAAGATGCTTAAACTTATGTTGTTTGAAGAAAATGTGTGCTCTTAAGCTTTCTAATTAATGTACAGGATCTTACAAAAATGTTCTGACAATGTCACGTAGTCATCCAAACGATGTTAAATTTGGAACAATTATTAATTTTAAACGCAAAATAAGCTGAATAGTTTTTACTGGTTTATACAATGTTTATGGTTCGTTTACAGAGACACACAAAAGAATTTCGTAACATTAGAGCCTACGGGAAAATTTTTAGTTAAACGCGCACTTTAATGTGTTTATTCTGCATTGAACGTAATAGAATTAACATACATCTTAAAGATGCTTAAAATCATATTTACTCTTAAAAGGGTATGTATAGACTAAATAATTAATGGGACCACACAAAATATTCCCGAGTATGTACTGTAATCATCCAAACGATGTCAAATTAGTTTGAAAAATTAATGAGTCATAATTAATTAGGTTTATTCTTATTATTGGCGTTTATAATGACTGTGGCTACTTTTCCGGGATACATAAAAGAATTTCTTACTATTACGGTCTATAGTCGGTATTTCTTAAAAGTGTGTTTTAACATGGTTACATCCCATCAAATATTATGAAAATTTATTAGAATTTTAAAAGCATGTTCTCCTGTTGAAAATTGTGGACATATAGAATTGGTATTAGTTTAAAGGTTACGCAAAATATTTCCGTTATGCTACGTAATTTTTTTTGCATGAAATTTGGTATTTATGAATTTCAGGGAAATAATGCAAGACCGTCGTTTATTAAGAATGCATATATATGATATACAGATAAGTATTTAAAGAGAGATACAGCAGGGGGTTGAGGGGGGCGACAGCTCCCCTCAGGAATTCAGGAATGTATTTGATTATGGTAACAAGTCGATCAAACCAATATATACTATTATATAAAAAGGAATAAATAAAAATGACCTATTGAATAATGTCTAATGCAAATTGGACGTTGAGGCTCCTGATCTGCAGATACAGTAGTGTTATATATTCAAAGCATATGTTTGCCTATAAGTGTAATTATTAACTAATAAACATGTATGGTTAATATTAAGTTAAGCAGGTAGTTTAATTAAATTAATAACAGTAATATTATTTTAATAACATTATTGGAAATTAAATTTCGCATGGTTTTTGAATCTTTTTTTAGAATCATCAGATAAATTATTAAAATTGTGAATGGCAAAATAGTCTGAGAATAGTTATATTTTAAATTTTATTTAAAAAAAAGAAAAAAAAAATGTTTCTTTAACAATTTTTTAAGTTTTAATGAAATTCCCTAATTGTTGTGCATTATATTTGTTATTTTCCCATAATGAAAAGTTAAAGAAATTTTACTTAGAATTTCTTTTTAAACTTTTATTATTTTACTTCAGAAAAAATATAAAGGAAAAGGAAAATAAATATTATTTGCAGCCGATTTACATAAATAAACGTATTCTTATAATTTAAAAGAATATTTTATTTGGAAATTCTTGATTAATCATCTCTTATCTATATATTAATAGGCAAGCATAAAATTTGTTGTCCCTTTTTAACATATTAATTATGGGAGTAGAGGGTTGAAAATGGTATCATTCGAAAGGTATGGTTAGCCGATAGGTGCGAATACAAATATTATTTTCTTACGATGTCAAGAAGGTATTTAAAAATACATTTATTTTTTATGAATTTTCCCCCATTTTTACCTTTTATACACGTATTCCTTTACATTAAAAAATACCTAAAAGTAGAAAGTTATTAAATCTGGCAATTTCATAATGCTCAAATAAAACCATAGACACAGTAATTTGTATAATGTAGCATCACTATACGCAAGCGAAGTGATGACGTCACTGTCTGTCCATGGAGCCATGAAAAAGATTTTCAATGTTAATCGTCCATTGGATTTTTTGTAAAAAATTGTTAAAAAATAACGGATATTATCTGCCGATTTTAATTCCGATATTTGGGTATAGGGCAGTTCCTTGTTTGTAAACAAACATCTCAACTTTTATGAGTGGTTGGCAAAAAGGCTTCAAATGAATGGAAAATGGCGGAAAATCAATGGTGGGCGGGGCGCGGGAAAGTCGAGCGCGCTTTTTTTTCAACCACCAGACGTCACGAGGAAATGCTCTATAGTTATATATAAGTTACTGTCTACATGTGTTTGATTCAGTTATTTTTTCAGTAAAATTTATAAAATATTAATTTAAAATCACAAAACTCCAGGAAAAAAAAAATGGCAAACTTCCAGTTTCGAATGTAAACATAAACATTTCATTTCAAAGGATGATATTTAAACAATAAATATTCAACTAATATACTAAATAAAAGGAAAATGGATTTGTTACTAACTGCTGCATGTATAAGTAGACGATACGGAAAAAATTCTGATTTCCGTTTTTTGCTGAATTTACATGTTTTGAGCTTTCTTTACGTTTCAATTAACTGAAATTGGCTACTTATTTTTTAAAAAAGTGTCTTTATTGCTAGCTTTTGTGGGTAGAAGAAGCAAGTAGAAGATACATAAAAACTTTTGATTTCTGGTTTTCGATGAATTTACACGTTTTGAAATTTCCTTGCATTTTAATTAAGTGAAATTGACTACTTATTTTTATTTTTTAAAAAGTGGATTTATTATTCTTTCCTCTGCATATATAAGTAGAAAATATAAGATTCAGAAAAGTTTTAGATTTTCGGTTTTCGATAAAGTTACACGTTTTGAAATTTCCCGAACTCAATTCGACCATTTTTGAAAAATATCTTTTTTTTTTTTTTTTTTTTTTTTTGTGTGTGTGTGTGTGTGTTCAAACACTGTACTTTATGAAACAATCGAATTAATTTAACAGAATTTGATACTTGGTTGGGCCTTGGTTTGACATGGTACCTATTAGCTTCTGGGCTGTATCACACAACAAGGGGCGTTTTCACGTTGCCATTTTCTCTCATTTCAGGAAAGGCTAACATCTACAGAGAGAAATAGTTATATTAAGTAAAACTCTGCTGATTCAGTTAGAGTGAATATCGGCAAACAATTGCCGCAGCTGTGTTGTAATTGCATTCCGTTTAGGACAAGGCAATAACTTTGCTTTGCCTCGCTTTGCAAAAAAAAAAAAAAAAATGGTCGAGTTTCAACCACTGGGCGATACTAGTATATATAAATGTATGTGTAATACTTTTTTCTGCTTATTTAATAAAAAATATTTTAAAATAAACATAATCTGCAAATTTTGCAGTGTAAAGGTGATTTGCTTGTGTTTGCATTTTTGGAAGAACTGACTGCATATAAATTACTCGCTTTTTGATTTGAAAAATGTAAATCTTCTCATAAATTTTGTCTCTAGAATAACTTTCTTTATAGATTTTATCAAAAATTCAAAATAGATGGCACTACATTTTTTATACATTTTCTTAAACGACAAAAGTGTTTTAGAAAAATCAAATAATAAATCAATGCTATTAATTTCTTTTCTACCCGCTTCATAATCCTTATTTTTAAATAACTTTATCTTCAGAGAATATTTTGAAATGTCTGCAAGATCCTTGAAATATTAAATTACAAAAAACATTCTAAGAATTAAAAACTGTTTAGTTACAAAATGAAGCTTTTTCGTTTGAGATTTAAAACGAAGAAAATTATTTATTGCTGTAATGGCGCCAAAATATTGGTTTTGGATAATGAAGAACAACACAACTTTAAACAAACACCACAAACTGTAAATAAATTAAATATGCAATAAGTATTTCGGGCCATTAAAATAAAGTTTATATTTCCAAATATGCAATAATTTTTTTTATCTCCTGTTGAAATAACATATTTTTTCTTTTTTTTTTTTTTTAGGACTGAGGGCCTATTAGTCTCAGACAGCGATTTTTGCGTTGTCGTTTTCGATAGTTGGACATTTGTCGAAATCATTTTTCGATAGTTGGACATTTATCGAAATCTAAAATTTATCGAAAATATAATTGAATAATTTGAAAGCGATGTTATAATTGGGAAGAAAAAAAAACTAATAGTCCTCCGTTCTAAACTAAATTCTGCTTTTGCCAGAATTTCATCAAAATCTTTTCAAAATGACATTGACATGAGTCCCCCCCAAAGCACAACTATGACATGAGTCCTCCCCCCCAAGGCACAACTTTGACATGAGTTCCCCCCCCAGGCCCAACTTTGACATGAGTCCCCCCCAAGGTACAACTTTGACATGAGTCCCCTCAAGGCACAACTTTGACATGAGTCCCCCCCAGGCCCAACTTTGACAAGAGTTCCCTCCAAGGCACAACATTGACATGAGTCCCCCCAAGGCACATGAGTCCCCCAAAAAGCCCAACTTTGACATGAGTCCCCCGCAAGGTACAACTTTGACATGAGTCCCCCCAAGGCACAACTTTGACATGAGTCCCCCCCCAAGGTACAACTTTGACATGTGTCCCCCCAAGGCACAACTTTGACATGAGTCCCCCCCAAGGCACAACTTTGACATGAGTCCCCCCCCCAAGGCACAACTTTGACATGAGTCCCCCCCCCCCAGGCCCAACTTTGACATGAGTCCCCCCCAGGCACAAGCAACAATTTTATGCTATAAAACACTAATACTGTCCGAAAACTTCATGAAAGCGAGGAAGGTTAAGTTTAAAATTTTTAATTATTATTATTATTATTTTGTGTGTGTGTGTACATTGAAAAATGTGTACCTACTGTGAAAACATAAAGATTTTGTACGGCAGTCAGAAAGTCATTTGGCAGAAAAATCTTACTTAACTTACCCTGTAATACAATTGTTTATCATTATCCTGTCAAATTACATAGTTATAAGCATTTATTAAAGAACTTTAAAAAAATCACCATGATTCTTATTTATTACAGGTGGCTTTGCCCACTTCACAGGTTATTGTATTTGAATGAATCTATATTTTTAATAATTCCTAAGTACCAAATTTTTAATTCCCATATTTATTACTAAACGTGAAAAATATGAATAGTTATCATTTGCTACAATGCTACAAATAAATTATTTTTTAATTTATTCATTTGTGAAACATAACTCTGGATTGGCAACACTCTTAAAAAAGAAAAATTGTTCTAAGAAAGAACTTTGTTTTTGTTACTTAAACGAATCAGTAACTTTCACTTTTTTTTTTTTTTTTTTTTTTTTTAATGGCGCGGCACATGCGATTAAACATTGGCCAGCGGGTCGTCACTAGCGTCTCGCCGCATCGCCGGCTCTCTACGAGAAAGTTGAATGGGTTGCTTTGGCACGGCAGGTTTGGCGTTTGGCACGCTGTAATTTGGTGATGCGCTAGTACACTACTATACTTCCGAATGGCTGTCTGTAAGTGTGTTAAGTGACTCTGTCACAGGAGCCTAAAGCAGTTGCCCCTCACGGCCTTGCCTTAGTCAAGCCCTTATCAGAATAAAAAGATATGATTTAATGACTTGATTAATGTAATACAACAAATTTAAAAAAATTATATATATATATATATATATATATATATATATATATATATACATACACCCACACATATATATAGTTGTTGTTATTATTAAAACCAATATTAGATTAAAAATACATAGAATAGAGAATAAATTTATCATTTCAGTTATTTCAGGGTTTCATAAACTCTTTTTTACTCTGTGAGTTTAAAATAAAGTATATATCTCTCCTAAACGGGAAAGTATCACCCTCTTCTGATCAGTCCCCCCCCCCCCCCCCCCCCACAATGTAACTTGTTTGACCCACCCTTTGTGAAACTTTTAATTCCTTTGCCCCATTTTTCCTGCAAATAGTGCTTGGAGAAAAATTAATAATAAGTACAATACTCCAGTATTTTTCAAATCTTTAAAGTATCTCAAATAAAACTGAAAACTGCTTTTAAATTTAGAATTGAATACATTTATATGTTCTAAATTATATGTATAATAAAGCTTAAAAAAAAAAAAAAAAAAAAAAAAAAAAAAAAAAAAAGCTGCTAATTGAGATGCATGTCAGAAATACAAATTTTGTTATCCAGAAATATAAAATAGCAGAGAAATATAATAATAATAAATAAATAACGTATACAAGAGGCAGTCATTCAGAATAATTCATTTTACGACAGCCATTCAGGATAATTTATTAATTTAAACAAATAAATTATGCAGGCACTTGCAATAAAATGCACAGAAAAACTGATAATGAAATATCAAGAAAATAAGTAAATTCCTCAAATCATAAAAACACGCAGCAATTTTTTCGATTTTAATTAATTAAACATGACCTTTCATCAGACAAAAAAAAAAAAAAGAAAGAAAGAAAACAGGAGGCAAGTGTGCAGCGTGAAAGCATCAACATGTTGTAGAAACTTTTCTACGGAATCTTGACAAATTTACGGAATAGAGACAAACAATAAATATTAATGGTGATAGTGGAGACGGGGTGAGAGTAAAATTTTTGTCTCTAAATATGAGACTCAGGCCTAAGTGAGATGTCCTCCGCGAACAGTCTTTCTAAGGGGTCCGAGCCCATAATAATGCAAGTTTTAAAGAAAACCATGGAAAAGACCCACAGCTAGGTTGACGAGTGTGAACTTGGTTCAAACCTAGCACCTACCATCTATCAGCTTCGAGGACAGAATCTCTTTGCTAGTGCAATGAAATTAAAATTAGAAACTTGTTTAAAATTCTTTAAAATTCTAATATATATATATATATTAAACTGATATTTTGTTAGAATTTTTTTTTCCCATATAAATTAAAAATATTCAACGGTTTTGGTAACAATTTTTCGTCTGTAGTCAGAGCTTGACAATTGCACGAAAAAGATGAAATAATAAACCCCCTTAAAAGTTTGTTGAGAGTAATTTTTAAATATTTAAAAAGAAATAATTTAAATTATATAAATTAAATATTTTATTTAATCTAATTTAGATAAAATAATTTTTTGCTTAATATTTAAACACAAAAATGAATGTTTTACATATTCAAAAATTTAATTTGAAATTTTTATTGTAATCTAACTTTTTTATTTTAAATTTATTTTTAAGCTAAGTTAAATGTAATAGAATAAATTCTATTATACATTAAGATACGTATAATGTGCAATAAATTTAAAATCTGTATTGAAGATATTTAAAGAAAGTGTCAGTTTTGTTTTCAAAGAATTTATTCCTTGTTAATTTTTAAATTACTTATTAATTAACTTTTCATAAAAATAAATTAGCTGTTTTATAATTAAACATTTTAACTGGTCTAATTTTGAAATTCTCTGTGGAGTTTTATTAATTCATAAAATTGCAGCTATTTTAATAAAGCACGGAAAGAAATATATGGGGGGGGGGTGTAAAAGAAGTATTTTTGCCATTTGAAATATCTTTTCATCAAAAGAATACATATAAATTAAGAAAATGTGCCAAAAAGGTGATGCCTCACCAAACTTGGTTTAATTTGCACGAATCCATCAAATATTACGTACGCATACTCTCCATTTATCGAACAAATATTGTCCGTACGCATGCTACAGTCGCCAGAAGTATTCTTCGAGCAACTCCACCCCGTCAGAATTTTTCACGATTCGATTAAGTTGTCGGTTTGAATAATAAATATTTAAAATTTAAATATATTATTTAAATATTTTATTTTAATAATAAAATATTTATTATTTAAATATTTTATTTTAATAATAAAATATTTATTATTTAAATATTTTATTTGTTTATCGAATCGTTAAAAATATATTATTTGTTTATCGAATCATTAAAAAAATATATTCAATATTGGTACAGCATTCATTTAAAAAAGGTCCATATTCAATATTGTAAATTTCAGACAGAATGAGGGAATGAAGGTTTGAGTACGGCTATTTATAAAGAATGAATCCAAGTCAATCAACCAACCTTGGGAAAAAAAAAAAAAAAAAAAAAAAAATATATATATTTTTTTTTTTTTTTTTTTTTTTTCAAGGTTGGTTGATTGGTTAATTTAAAAAAATAATCCTTATACAATATTGTAAATTTTTATCTCAAAGACATTAGCTATCTCAGATTCAAAGGCATCGTTTCAATATTGAAATAATACTATTATCTATCCCAGAGACTTATCCAATTCAAAGTCTCAATTTATAAACATCCAATATTGGCACTCTATCTATCGCAAAAAAATGGGCCGAACGAAGCGTCAAAGACAGAAATCTGCCATGAGACGCTTCGTTCGGCCCATTTTTTTGCCCCCTCCAGATTTAAGGCATCAGTTTGTACCATCTAGATCGATCCCCCACAAAGACTTTGATTTTGGACGGAGGGGTGTCTGTCCAAGAAATAGTCTCAAATCTATCTTCGTGGAGGCGAGGGTCGTCATCGTGGTCCCCATCGAAGAACAGCATGGTTCTGTCTATGAAATCTTTTAAGAATTCATTTATGAATTTGTCAGAGTCCCTCACGATCCGAATTCGGATGGCTTTATGGATGCATGAGGTGGGTACTATGGGGTCTAGAATCTGGATCTTAGAGGATGTCAGCATGGCTTCGAATCCCAACGACGACAGGGCATCTCCAAAATGTATCTCGTCGACTGGATACACCCAGGTATTGGCTAGAGAGATAGGTAGCCTGACCCTCCTGTAAACGAGATCGCACACCTTCAGCCTGGTCGTTTTTTTCACGTAAGATCGGCCTATCAGCTTGGCCACATCAGAGGCCCTGACGAACAAAAGTCCATCCGCAGAGACTACGAATAGGATTTTAGCGTCGAGCTGTGGATGTTCAATAGTGAATAGCATGACTTATGGCAATAGCAATAAAAGTCAAAATGATGCAGGCTTTTAGAGGCAGCTCGTATATATACCCGATTCGTGACCTCGTTTTATCAGGCTTTACTAAGAAAACAGGATGTATGCCGGGATCAGCTGTTTTTTGAGGATGCGATAAAATCTGTCCGCGTGACCTTCTAGAACAAGATGTGATAAAATTATTTATATAATTAGTTCCGATAGCATGAGGACGTGCGTCACAGGATGTGCGTCATCGATAAGAAATTTACTTGGAATTTAGATAGAACTAAAGATTACTGCTAGTATATATACAGGCTGCTGGACGAGACATTTCATTCTGAGCTAGTCTTACTGCTTGCTAGTGCTTAATACTCTCCAAAATGATTTTTCAAATATTATCTGATGAACTGAATGTTAAATTGACATGCTTTTTGTCATTTGACAACCAAATTTTCATCAAAGGTCGAGACGTGGCCTATTACATGGGGCATGAAAACCCCAGTAGAGTGGTGAACTTGTGCCATATAACAGTAACTGACATTGCTCCTGAGGGCTTGAAACTACCCCCGTCTTTAGCCAAGACATGCGTCTTTGGACTGGAGGATGCAAAAATATTGATGGATATGCATCCAGGAGAGTTTGATTCCTTATTTCAGGGGCCGATCGAAATTCTTACGCCCATCGAATGCAGCTTGAACCTGAGGCGGCCTGTCCGGGTTCAGCTCGCAGCCATAACCTCTTCCAATGCCACAATGGAGAGTTTTTTGGCCGATCTAAAGATTGTCATGGAGGAGTACCTGGCAACGGTACCCATGGACACCTATGTCTTTGGCGAACGATATGGGGACTTGGAGCTAGGCTATTTCCCCCGAAAAATAAAAGGTTTGGTGGGAAACAAGCCCTACTTCTATAAATCCTCGTCTTAAGATCAGGACGAGGTGCAAAAAAATGGGTCGAGCGAAGCCTCTCATGACATTGTCATTGAGGCTTCGCTCGGCCCATTTTTTTGCGATAGATAGAGTGCCAACATTGGATGCGTACCGATTTGAACTTGTAATTTTCAAGGGATATGGCTTAGCTATAAGATAATTTTGTATCTTGGTAAAATATGCAGACTCTATAGACAAATTTAAGGTATCTGAGTTTAAAAATTTAATTGTTTCGTTTAAAATTTACTGTATAAAATTTAAAATTTTTAAAGACTAAGTGTGGCGGTCATTATAATTCTAAATTTTCAAGGGATATGGCTTAGCTATAAGATAAATATGAAACTTGGTAAAATATACAGGCTCGATAGCTAAATTTAAGGGATCTGAATTTAAAAATTTAATTTTTTTCATTTAAAATTTACATTTTTTTCGTGTAAAATTTAAAATTTTTAAAGACTAAGTGTGGCAGTCATTATAATCTGATCTCTAAATTTTCAAGGGATATGGCTTAGCTATAAGATAAATATGAAACTTGGTAAAATATCGATAGCTAAATTTAAGGGATCTGAATTTTAAAATTTAATTTTTTTCATTTAAAATTTACATTTTTTATGTAAAATTTAAAATTTTTAAAGACTAAGTGTAGCCAAGCCAACATTGAATGCGTACCGATTGTAATTTTCAAGGGATATGGCTTAGCTATAAGATAAATATGAAACTTGGTAAAATATCGATAGCTAAATTTAAGGGATCTGAATTTAAAATTTTAATTTTTTTGTTTAAAATTTACATTTTTTATGTAAAATTTAAAAGTTTTAAAGATTAAGTGTAGCCAAGCCAGTCATTATAATCTAATCTCTATAAAAAGATTTTCGAGAGACAGGATATTATGCAAGCCTTTCCTCAGGATGCTTGATAAGCGGCTCCGATTAAAATTACAATCAGATCTCTATAAAAAGATTTTTCGAGAAGTGTTGACAGGATATTATGCAAGCCTTTCCTCAGGAAGCCCGGTTATAATCAGATCTCTATAAAAAGATTTTTCCAGAAGTATTGACAGGGTCCTCAGGAAGCCCGGTTATAATCAGATCGATAAAAATTGCTCAAGAGACAGGATATTATGTAAGCCTTTCCTCTTGATAACGTAGAAAATTACTATCAGATCCTGTTGATAAGACCGGGTATATATACGAGTGTCCAGCGAGAGCTCTTCAATTGCTAGTCGATCTCTCTACTAGCTGCTTAGATACATTAGCTCTCTGTCAGTCATGTTTTTCCATGTAAAAAATTATGCTTATGGCGTTGCCTTTAAATGCCTAATGGCCACTGATGGCACCCTGTTTGTCCGGGCTGAGGACCTGGCTATTTATTCGAGGCACCCTCTAGATCTTCATTTTGCCTAAAAATATGCAGGCCTCACCGTCCGAGACGTGATGGACCCTAAGATCGATTTACCTAAATGGCTCGCTAAGACGAGAATCTTCTCCATTAGCGAAGCCAAGCATCATTTGAAAGGGTTCATGGGCGAACAGGAATTTGATGAAATGTTCGACGGCTCGGCCATGGTGAAATACCAGGCTAACATGAAGCTCAGCTTCGTGAAAGCCATAGGTGTTCGATTTGTAGAAAGGTCCCATACCAAGTTCGAAGACTTCCTTGCCGCATACCAACTACAGGTGAGGAAATTTTTTGAGCTTGAATATGAGGATTATGAATTATACAAATCTCAAATGACCGGACCGTTGAAGATGACCATCAGGAGGTCATCTAATGAGCAACCCATAGAGAGCTTATGCTAATCTTTAAAATGAGAGTAAAAAAATGGGTCGAACGAGGTGTCTCATGGCAGAATTTCTGTCTTTGACACCTCGTTCGACCCATTTTTTTGCGATAGATATAGTGCCAACATTGGACGGGTTTAATTTAAGACTTTAGTGCTAAGGGGGCTTAATTTAAGTATTTATAAAAAAAATCTATTAAGCTAGTATTGAAGAGATTATCAGCATAAAAAAATCTATTAAGACGTTTAAGTTGAGACTTTACAATTACATGTATGAAAATATTATTGAAGAGATTATCAGCATAAAAAAATAATTAAGACGTAAAAATTTAAGTTCAGACTTTACAATTACATGTATGAAAATATTATCGACTCTGAAAAATATATGTATTGTGCAGATGGGTTCTATTACCAAAAAATACAATGATGGTCGCTAGCCATCATTTATATAGGAATGAAAACCAACCAACCTTGAAAAAAAAAAAAAAAATTTTTTTTTTTTTTTTTTTTTTTTTTTTCAAGGTTGGTTGATTGGTTGTTTGACTCAAACATTTTTTTTACAAACCTTAGTTGGTAGTTTAACATAATTAAACTATCTCTCTACGAGCCAGCTTGACGGTCAACTCATACGCTCTGTCTTTTTCGTCAACTACATAGTCTTTCTCTATTTCCTCAAACTTTCTCTTAACCGTAGCAGTCAATTCTTGAAGCATGTCGCCCGATTTGACAGACCATATACCTTCAGCTCTCACACGCATGGAAAAGTTGCTAGGTTTCTCTTCTTCAGTATCCCCATACCTGGATTCTACCGACGGGGGTGCGTAGATATTCGTATGTTGTTCGCAGACTGCCCTCGAGTATTCGTAATACCCTTTAAGCCAATCTTGTAAATTCACCTCGCCTTCGTTTCGAACTGTGATTTCAAAGGCCATCCTTCTGCTGAACGGTATAATGTTGGGATACGTAGAGGTTACCCGGCCATCGGTCCACAGTTTCTGGATACGGCAGATCTCCTCGATAGGCATTCGGTGCGTCTTCACAAGTACGTGAAGCATATCGTTGAAATCAAACACGCGCCTGGAACTCATGTTCAAGCGTTGTGCATTGGGATATAGATCAGCCAGATCCTTGTTGGAATATCGATGTGCAAAGTTGTAAGGTGACGCGTAGCCTAGATATTTGCCAACTTCGACGGCTATGAAATAAACATCTCTACCAACAGTGGCGGCGATGAGTGCAGGCTTGGTATCAAAACAAATTTTCAGATACATGATTGCGCTATGATCTTTCAATGGCAACTAGAATGGACAGAATGATGGTAGCTTGAGTACGGAACCACTATTTATATAGAATATCCATGAGTGGGCGTGGCATGTAAAAAAAAAAAAAAAAAAAAAAAAAAAAAAAAAAAAAAAAATTTTTTTTTTTTTTTTTTTTTTTTTTTTTTCAAGTTAGTTGTTTATTTAGTTATCATATTTGATCCAGAAAACTTCTTTATAAGCTTATCCGCCTCGTTTTCAATCTCTGTACGAATCGAGTCCAAGTCGTAGCTACAACCTTCGTCCTTTTCATAGACTGAAATTATATCTTTTAGCGAATCGCTCACCATTTCTTCTTTGATTTTCTCAGGGTCTTCGCCGATTTTGGAGTACGGAGATAGGTATCTATTATAATTTACATAATTTTTAATCTTGTACTTGTTCAGAGCTTGTTCGTTGAACTGTTTACGCTTAACCTTAAAAATTTTCCTAGAGCGTGGAGATTCTTCAGCGTCGACCTTCATGACGAATCCTTCTAGCGGACACTCTGCATAAGCGCTGGGATACGTTTCAACTTTTTCGTACAGATCCCCTATCGTTTGGTAATCTAAATCTAAGATGGGTACGTGGGGTAGCTTCACTCGCTGGAAAATGTTCACGGCGTCGCTATATTTCATAAACGTATCTGAATCCAGTTGGTAGATGTCGAAGGCCCGAAAAAAGACAGTATTGCTACCGAATACGGCTTCGGATTCAAAATCACGATAGGTTATTCTCTTCATGTGGCTTCCGAATACTTCTCCATAAATGATAAAATTGTCATGTAAAATGTCTTTGATAAGCCGTACCTTTTCCGACAGCGGTTCCAAGATTGCGTTCAAGTTAAAAAGGCGTGTCTTTTCATCTAGCACTACGTTTCTAGATTGTATCCTGAACGTATTCTTCACGTAGCCAATACCGATATTAGAGCCATCTAATTTTTCGGTAGCGATTAAAGGTATGCCCGAATAAATTTGGCTTGTGATCTCGTGGTACTTGATAAGAGCCATCGTAAATAGATTAGAAACAGGACGTACTGTTTGGTCAGACTAGAAAATATCTAATAAGCTATTTCAATGAGGACAGAATGAATGTAGCTTGAGTACGGAGCCGCTATTTATACTAAATATAAATCAACCAACCAACTGAAAAAAAAAAAAAAAAAAAAAAAAAAAAAATTTTTTTTTTTTCTTTTTTTTTTTTTTTTTTTTTTTTTTTCAAAGTTGGTTGGTTGGTTTCTAAAGTTATATTTCTAAAGTTATATTTCTAAAGATATTTCTAAGTTGGCTGCTACAGTTATATTTCTAAGTTGGCCGTTAAAGCTATATTTCTCAGTTGGCTGCTAAAGCTATATTTCTTTAGCCAATCATTGTAGATGGCGCTACAGTCTATATATATAGTATGTATATAGTATAGCTATTAGGGTGGGTGGGAGTGGAATTTATTTCTTCTACTGTACGGTCATGCATAAACTCGCTCGTGATGTCTAAACCCATTTCCTTTAAAATAGAATGAAATAGCGTTATTTATACAATATTGGCTTTGAAAACAAGACTTTTGTCTGACAAATGATAAGATATTGCAGGTTTTCATGAAATCAGAATAGATCATAGGCTTTTATAGAAAAATCTAACTCTCTAGTGTACATCTTGCTGAAAACCCATTACGAGACATAGTGACTAGACGACCGTTGCTGGCAAATGTCGAGACACAATGAGCGTGTAGTCATGTTAGCGATAGTAAATATAGACAAGCTTCAAGGGTGGGCGTGGCACCTGAAAAAAAAAAAAAAAAAAAATTTTTTTTTTTTTTTTTTTTTTTTTTAAGGTTGGTTGGTTGATTGATTACATTCTCAATATATAGTGTCGCTGACGTGCCACTTCATCAGTCTATCTCAATCTTTGCCAGCAACGGTTCAAATTTAATGGCAGGATATTATGTAACCCATTTCTTCATAAACAGGACGCGATAAAGTTATTTATAGCTGTCCTCGCCGATAGCAACAGGACATCCTCTCTAAGCGATA
The DNA here is from genome assembly GCA_963930645.1 of Salticus scenicus. NCBI lineage: Eukaryota > Metazoa > Arthropoda > Arachnida > Araneae > Salticidae > Salticus > Salticus scenicus. The sequence continues at coordinate 177,105,387 of OZ005654.1, forward strand.
ATCTAAAAGGTCATCCGGTCGAGCCTTTTATAGTCTTATCAGATGTTCCGCTCGCCAGAGTATAAATACCGGCCTCTCGCCTCAGCTTATTCATTCTGACCCTCTGCTTTTTGAAATGGCCACTCTTTCCTTTGACTCTCTGACGGATGAACGAGTTGATTGCGACTGTGTCATAATACCAAATTGGCAAGTATTGAACACCCCTCGCCTCTCTTGTGAGCTAATATGTAATTATGATCGTTCTATGAATATGCCAGCTCCAGCTATCATTCCCAAACCTAAGCCAGCTCAAGTTCTCGCTCCCACACCTAAACCGGCTCCAGTTCTCATTCAAAAACCTAAGCCTGATCCAGTTCTCATTCAAAAACCAGCACTTAAGCCTGATCCAGTTCCCACACCTAAGCCTGATCCAGTTCAAATTTCAATACCCATGTCAGAGATGATGTATTTTAAAGTACCAACGCTATTAAGCCCGCTACCAAAATCTCCAATTTCAGAAGACCCGCCCAACGTAACAACTTATCGTGCCTGGAAGCCTCCACCGAAGATAGATTTCGTGGTACGGCCTAAATTAAAAACTGCCGGCTTTGAAGATCCAAGAATTCGAAGACGGCAGGGCATAGTCGTTCTCAAGTCGGACGTCGATCTGAGAGATGGCAAATGTTACAGCTTCATACAAACAGAGGTCAGGAAAAATTACTGTTGGGTTTAAACCCAAACGATTTATAAAAAAATCGGGTCGAACGAAGTGTCTCATGGCAGATTACTGTCTTTGACACTTCGTTCGACCCGTTTTTTTTGTAACAATTATATTGCCAATATTGAATGCGATTTGTACTTTAAGATTTTCAACGGATCCTGTATATATAAATGAAGTCTTGTAACAATACATATGTATATATAGACAATTATCAACCAACTTTGAAAAGAATCGAGATTGGTGAAATATGGCAAAGTCCAAAAAAAAATATTATTTTGAAAAAAATTATAAAAATCAAACAATATAAAAGTTGAAAAATAAAACTTTGAAAAAAATTTGAAAAAAATAAACTTAGAAAAAATTTTGAAAAAAATAAACTTAGAAAAAATTTCACCAATCTCGAAATTTTTTCTAAGTCCAAAAAAATATTATTTTGAAAAAAATTATAAAAATCAAACAATATAAAAGTCAAAAAATAAAACTTTGAAAAAAAATAAACTTAGAAAAAATTTCACCAATCTCGAAATTTTTGCTGGAATATGGCTAAGTCCAAAAGAATATTATCTTGAAAAAAAAATGAGAAAATGTAAAATCAGCCATGGTTTATATAGCCATGCCACGCCCACTATAAAAAAAAAAAAAAAATTTTTTTTTTTTTTTTTTTTTTTTTTTTTTTTTTTTTCAAGGTTGGTTGATTGGTTGATTGACTCTAGCTAACCTATATATATCATGCTAAAGTATATACACTATCATTGTCCAGCAATGCTTATCTGTTTCAGCCGTCTATAAAAATCTTTATTGTGTCATAGCAAATGAGTTACACAATATCCTGTTTCAGCGATATCTATAATAAGTCATCCTGTTTTCGTAGAAACTGACTTCCGTAGCAAATGAGTTATGCAATATCCCGCGACTCTATAAATAGCCTTATCTTATCCTGTTTTCGTAGAAACTGACTTATGCAATCCTTCAGATCGACTATATAAGCTCTGACATTTGATCGAATAGCCATTCTCTCTTCGGAGCTTTGAACTGCCAAGATGTATAAAAATCAATGCTCTCTGAAGAAGCTTAAAGCGGTAAACCCGCTGCGAAACCGTTTTGGAGTCATCGAGCTGTTTCCCAAAAACCTTTCGACTAGTGTTAAAAAATTGGAAGAGTATCCGCACTTCCAAACCATGATCGGTGAAGGTAAGATTTGTGTATTCTGTCTCTACATGACGTCCAATTTGAAGATTGAATTCAAAAAACGTACTCTGACGGACAAGATAACAAATACGATTCCAACCATAGGCAGAGAGGCCAAGACAAACTATCCGCTGAGACCTCAGGAAATTAAATGGAGCACTCTGATGAACCGATATAAAAGACCCCCCAGCGAAGCCAACAGAACCAACGCCGACGTGAGAATTGGTTTCAAGTGCCCCAACAATCAGTTTCTTGTAAAGTCCTATTTTACATTTGGCCAGCGAACCGTCGGACAAGGATGCGCCCATATAATACAGACGTTGAACGTGCCATTCCTGTTCTTTGTGAGACCCCCTGGCGAGACACGAGTGAGAGCGGACAGCAGATACTTTGCTGGCGACAAGCTCCACTACTACGATCGTTTCATACTAATAGCCGACTCCAGTTACAAGGTGCCTGCTGGGACCACCTACATTCTGTTTACAACTCAAAAAAACTTTTTCAGTTTGGACATTGTGCCAGAGAATTTAGAGTTGGGCTTCGAAACCAAAAATCCTTTGGTGGAACGCATAACAAAAATAGATGGTATGTACGACGAACCCGTACCAACGCCCATGATACAGCATATAGATGATGAAGACGACTCCCCCGTAGAAATGAGTACGGAAGCTACAGTCGCCAGAATAACATCTAAATATTTTGATAAGCCAACATCTCCAATCTCAGAGTCATCCCAAGAGCCAGAGATCTATTTTCCTGAATCATCTCAAGAGTCGTCCCAAGAACCAGAGCCAGAGATCTATTTGCCAACGAATCCCCCTGTCGTATTGGACAGAACAATATTCATAACAACAAACTTTGCAGCCCAATACAAGTCTCTGACTTTTAAAAACTGGAAAAACTTGACAGATCGCCCCGACAATAACTTCGTACGCCCCTACGGACCAGATCTACCTGGACTTGACCTGAGAATTAAATCGGTAAAACGGAAGGCTGAAACGATTCCCAAGAGTGCCAAGAAACATAAGCCATCTTTCAAGGAGGCGGCCACAAATACAGAGCCAGTGTTTAAATGCCCACTACCACCTGAGCCAGTTTTTAAACATCCAGCGCCCATTAAAAGTCCTGAGATATGTCCCATTTAAGATCCTGAACCCATTGAAAGTCCTGAACCCATTGAAAATCCTGAGATATGTCCAGAGCCCGTTGAAAATCCTGAGATATGTCCAGAACCCATTGAAAATCCAGCTCCCATTGAAAATCCAGAATATTTTTATGGATGGCCTACTATTGAAAGCTCAGAGGTACAAACTGAACTGGATGAGCTTGATAATATTCTATGCACGCCTTTATCCATGCCAGCGGATACACTAGACTCGTTGATGGACGATCTTATGACGCCATCAACTATACAGTATACGATGGATGACGGACCGCTGGAGAATCAGTTCAAAATGCCAGGATTTGAACTGCCAGATTTCATGTAAATATAAAAATATGTAAAATTTAAAAAATTTGGGTCAAACGAGGCTTCCTCATGTTTAGATTTGTCATTATGACCTATCTTTACGATGGAAGCCTCGTTTGACCCATTTTTTTTAAATCAAAATGCTACCAATATTGGTATTGAAAAAAAAATAACTTGTAAAATTTATCAGAACAATAAAAAAATTGGGTCAAACGAGGCTTCCTCATGTTTAGATTTGTCAGTATGACTTATCTTTACAATGGAAGCCTCGTTTGACCCACTTTTTTTAAATTATAATGCTACCAATATTGGATTTGTAAAAATAATAACTTGTAAATTTTATCAGATTAATTAGAAAGTGACACATGACAATACTTTATAAAAGTCCATCTAAGTCACATTAAAATCAACCAACCAACCAACCTTAAAAAAAAAAAAAAAAAATTTTTTTTTTTTTTTTTTTTTTTTTTTTTTTTTTTTTTCAAGGTTGGTTGATTGGTTGATATATATTTGTTTCCTCGTTCATCGCTTTTCATTTATCAAGATTAACTTTTCAATTTAATCCTATCATGTTTTTATTCAAAGGCTAAGTTTCAAAGCCTCATTTTAAATGAAACCTGTTAATTTTGATCACGTGGATCGTTTGGCCATCCAAGCCATGACAAAACGTAGCAATTAGATGTTTGAACTGACCCTTTAAAATTTATCTAAGCTATAGTAGTCTTTCAATTTTGACTGGTTAAACGTGGATCGGCTATGCAAGAGGTCATGATAAAACTGAGTCCTGTATCTGGACCATGTCAACACGAAGACCTTTGACATGGGCAGGCAAAATTTAAACGAGCTGAGCCATAAACGTAACCATTGAACTCTGGGCCATGCTTAGCAGTAGCAGCCCATATTGTAAAATTAATATTTACGAGATACAATGGCAAAGCGACAAATGAAAAGCTTAACAGTAGCGGCCCTGTCTATAGCATCATTTTAAATGAAACCTGTTAATATTGAGCCATCCAAGAGACCTTGATAGAACCGGCTGAGTGCTATCTGAAACAGGACAAATCTATAGGTACGCTTGAAATCTGAAAGACGTAGAGAGTGGCAGCCCATATTGTAAAAATTTAAAATTATAAAATTCAAAAGTGGATATGTATGAAGGGTTAAGTTTCAAAGTCACATGACCAACGAACTAACAAACTTGAAATGAACCAACCAGCCAACCTTGAAAAAAAAAAAAAAAAAAAAAAAAAAAAAAAATTTTTTTTTTTTTTTTTTTTTTTTTTTTTTATGTTGGTTGGTTGGTTTATTTTAAGAGTGGGTGTGGTCACGTGACTAGTAAATATCATCGGATCAAAAAGTGATATAACAGAGATTGATTTCGGTGCTAAATAGAAGAACCCAAATTGTCTCTCCCTAAACCAAGTAGTATTTTTTGGCTTGAAATCTTAGCTGACCTGAGTTTGGTTATTGGTAAAAAATATTAGCGGAGCCCAAATGAAATTCTTTTAAACCATATCTGGTAGACAATAATAGTATTAAGAATATGAGTTACACAGTATAGGATAGTTTATTCACACTTCTGAGCCGCATTCTTGAGCCGTATTAAGTTATAAGAAATTGGACGTTTATTTTTATAAGTCTGTACTAATTTTTTATAAAATTGGCTAGAATTTAGTCTGAAACCACGCTTCTGAAAGATGAGGCTATTGTAAGGGTTTAGTGTATCGACTCACAAAAATGAACGACTCAATTTTAATGTGTCTTTTATCATTGAACGAATCAATCTATAAATTTAGCCTGGCTTACCAATATTGTAATAAATAAACCAACTTTGAAAAAAAAAAAAAAAAATTTTTTTTTTTTTTTTTTTTTTTTCAAGGTGGGTGTGGCTTAGCTTAGCTCTATATAAGCAGCTTGAAAAATTTCAATCCAGTATATTTTTTTTAGATTGCTGAGTCTCAGGCTATACCGATGGCGGCTAGGCAAAATTTAAAATGTTATCGCAATATGCTTTATCGAGATGCCGTTCCGTTCTATTGTCCTCTCTGCAACGGCCAAGTATTAATCTTAGCTAAAGACTATCACAAACATTGTACTGATAAGCATAACATGAATGCCTGGCTTTGTTGCGTTTGGTGCAATGGTAATATCAAATTTGGTAGAAGCGAGAAGCGCCTTCATGTAGATCATCTCATCGATTGCTATAGACAATTCAAGATTCGCGTAGCCAAACCCGTTCCTGAAGAAGATGTCTCCTTTTCAGACGGATCGTACATAAAATTCAGTTTCAAACCTATGTGCGATAAACATGATTTTTTCGAGCATGAACAAATATTTCCAGACGGTAGCCGGGCCTACGATCCCGTCTGGCCGATCGAGTTAGAGAGACCGCCCGTTTATTTTGAAGACGAAACGCTGAATTTGGCAGCTGCATGCGTTTTGAAGTATCTCAGAGGCGAAGGAGTATGGTTTCATGGAATGGTTAGGGCTATCGCCTTTAACAGCTTTCTCGAATGCATGGACTCCGGTAATACTACCACCCTACCTTTTTCTTGCTGGTGTGACGGCGGAACCGAAAGAGATCCAAAGTTCAGGCAGCATAGGCACATGATCGTGGTGGCTCCTTCCAGAAAACATTTTCTGAATAAGGTATGGCGTAAAATCAGACCCGAAGAGCGACCTTATGTAGGCTTCAAATGTCTCAAGAGAAAAGACATAGAATCCGTATGGCATTTGGTCAATGCCTTGGGATATCTCAGCAGGCGCCGATCCAAATGCAGTTTTTCTTTCGACGATTACGCTATGGGTGGGAAAATGAACCATTTTTATATCCAAGAGACGCTGCCGAGAGATTACAAGCTAGTATTGGCTACGCTCTTTGACGGAGGCATCACCAAACTCTTAGACCAGAGATATTTCAACTGGGATCCGAAAACACTCATCAAGGTACCCATGGAGTTTATTAACGGCAAATGGTGCATCAAAATCAAACATTTACCAGAAAACATATTTAATTTGATGTTGCCCGTGTCCAAAGATTTCAAGTCTTGTGAAGAGCCTACTGAGTATTTTTTGCATCTGATCAACGGTAGAAAGATGTATTTCCAGCCCGGTACACAAACTGAAATAGACTATAAGCTGTTTTTTGGCATCGTGCAAGACGAATGGTGGGAGCCTTCTAAATCTCAGCAGGCCATTTTCATGTGCGCGAAACCTTACATGCGGCAATGTAGGGATCTGAAACTCGAAATCGAAGAGATGAAGGCAGACTACGAAATAGAAACGAATAGGTTGGCAGGCAATCTGACATCCAGCGATATGGTAAAAGAAGCGTACAGACGCGAGCTGGAAACCAGCGAAAAGGAAAACGTACAAATGAAAGCTAGACTGGATGAAAACGTGAAAGCTAGGCTGGATGAAAACGTACGATTGAAAGATAGACTGGAAACCGTTGAAACTGAAAACGTACGATTGAAAGATAGACTGGAAACCGTTGAAAATGAAAACGTACGACTGAGAGTCAGGCTGGACACCCTCGAAGATGAAATCAAACGCTTGTGGGGAATAATATACAATTTACAAACTAAAGAAATTGACAACTTGCAAATAGAAAACGAGAACTTGAAAGCTGAAAATGCTAATTTGAAAGCTGAAAATGCTAATTTGAAAGCTGAAAACGCTAATTTGAAAGCTGAAAACGAAAATTTGAAAGCTGAAAACGAAAATTTGAAAAAGGAAAATGCAGATTTGAAAAAGGAAAATGCAGATTTGAAAACTGAAAACAATAAGCTTAAAGATCGAAAACGTAAGCTGAACAGTAAGCCAGGCTAAATTTATAGATTGATTCGTTCAATGATAAAAGACACATTAAAATTGAGTCGTTCATTTTTGTGAGTCGATACACTAAACCCTTACAATAACCTCATCTTTCAGAAGCGTGGTTTCAGACTAAATTCTAGCCAATTTTATAAAAAATTAGTACAGACTTATAAAAATAAACGTCTAATTTCTTATAACTTAATACGGCTCAAGAATGCGGCTCAGAAGTGTGAATAAACTATCCTATACTATGTAACTCATATTCTTAATACTATTATTGTCTACCAGATATGGTTTAAAAGAATTTCATTTGGGCTCCGCTAATATTTTTTACCAATAACCAAACTCAGGTCAGCTAAGATTTCAAGCCAAAAAATACTACTTGGTTTAGGGAGAGACAATTTGGGTTCTTCTATTTAGCACCGAAATCAATCTCTGTTATATCACTTTTTGATCCGATGATATTTACTAGTCACGTGACCACACCCACTCTTAAAATAAACCAACCAACCAACATAAAAAAAAAAAAAAAAAAAAAAAAAAAATTTTTTTTTCAAGGTTGGCTGGTTGGTTCATTTCAAGTTTGTTAGTTCGTTGGTCATGTGACTTTGAAACTTAACCCTTCATACATATCCACTTTTGAATTTTATAATTTTAAATTTTTACAATATGGGCTGCCACTCTCTACGTCTTTCAGATTTCAAGCGTACCTATAGATTTGTCCTGTTTCAGATAGCACTCAGCCGGTTCTATCAAGGTCTCTTGGATGGCTCAATATTAACAGGTTTCATTTAAAATGATGCTATAGACAGGGCCGCTACTGTTAAGCTTTTCATTTGTCGCTTTGCCATTGTATCTCGTAAATATTAATTTTACAATATGGGCTGCTACTGCTAAGCATGGCCCAGAGTTCAATGGTTACGTTTATGGCTCAGCTCGTTTAAATTTTGCCTGCCCATGTCAAAGGTCTTCGTGTTGACATGGTCCAGATACAGGACTCAGTTTTATCATGACCTCTTGCATAGCCGATCCACGTTTAACCAGTCAAAATTGAAAGACTACTATAGCTTAGATAAATTTTAAAGGGTCAGTTCAAACATCTAATTGCTACGTTTTGTCATGGCTTGGATGGCCAAACGATCCACGTGATCAAAATTAACAGGTTTCATTTAAAATGAGGCTTTGAAACTTAGCCTTTGAATAAAAACATGATAGGATTAAATTGAAAAGTTAATCTTGATAAATGAAAAGCGATGAACGAGGAAACAAATATATATCAACCAATCAACCAACCTTGAAAAAAAAAAAAAAAAATTTTTTTTTTTTTTTTAAGGTTGGTTGGTTGGTTGATTTTAATGTGACTTAGATGGACTTTTATAAAGTATTGTCATGTGTCACTTTCTAATTAATCTGATAAAATTTACAAGTTTGACCCAATTTTTTTATTGTTCTGATAAATTTTACAAGTTATTTTTTTTTCAATACCAATATTGGTAGCATTTTGATTTAAAAAAAATGGGTCAAACGAGGCTTCCATCGTAAAGATAGGTCATAATGACAAATCTAAACATGAGGAAGCCTCGTTTGACCCAAATTTTTTAAATTTTACATATTTTTATATTTACATGAAATCTGGCAGTTCAAATCCTGGCATTTTGAACTGATTTACCAGCGGTCCGTCATCCATCGTATACTGTATAGTTGATGGCGTCATAAGATCGTCCATCAACGAGTCTAGTGTATCCGCTGGCATGGATAAAGGCGTGCATAGAATATTATCAAGCTCATCCAGTTCAGTTTGTACCTCTGAGCTTTCAATAGTAGGCCATCCATAAAAATATTCTGGATTTTCAATGGGAGCTGGATTTTCAATGGGAGCTGGATTTTCAATGGGTTCTGGACATATCTCAGGATTTTCAACGGGCTCTGGACATATCTCAGGATTTTCAATGGGTTCAGGACTTTCAATGGGTTCAGGATCTTCAATGGGACATATCTCAGGACTTTTAATGGGCGCTGGACGTTTAAAAACTGGCTCAGGTGGTAGTGGGCATTTAAACACTGGCTCTGTATTTGTGGCCGCCTTCTTGAAAGATGGCTTATGTTTCTTGGCACTCTTGGGAATCGTTTCAGCCTTCCGTTTTACCGATTTAATTCTCAGGTCAAGTCCAGGTAGATCTGGTCCGTAGGGGCGTACGAAGTTATTGTCGGGGCGATCTGTCAAGTTTTTCCAGTTTTTAAAAGTCAGAGACTTGTATTGGGCTGCAAAGTTTGTTGTTATGAATATTGTTCTTCTGTCCAATACGACAGGGGGGTTCGTTGGCAAATAGATCTCTGGCTCTGGTTCTTGGGACGACTCTTGAGATGATTCAGGAAAATAGATCTCTGGCTCTTGGGATGACTCTGAGATTGGAGATGTTGGCTTATCAAAATATTTAGATGTTATTCTGGCGACTGTAGCTTCCGTACTCATTTCTACGGGGGAGTCGTCTTCATCATCTATATGCTGTATCATGGGCGTTGGTACGGGTTCGTCGTACATACCATCTATTTTTGTTATGCGTTCCACCAAAGGATTTTTGGTTTCGAAGCCCAACTCTAAATTCTCTGGCACAATGTCCAAACTGAAAAAGTTTTTTTGAGTTGTAAACAGAATGTAGGTGGTCCCAGCAGGCACCTTGTAACTGGAGTCGGCTATTAGTATGAAACGATCGTAGTAGTGGAGCTTGTCGCCAGCAAAGTATCTGCTGTCCGCTCTCACTCGTGTCTCGCCAGGGGGTCTCACAAAGAACAGGAATGGCACGTTCAACGTCTGTATTATATGGGCGCATCCTTGTCCGACGGTTCGCTGGCCAAATGTAAAATAGGACTTTACAAGAAACTGATTGTTGGGGCACTTGAAACCAATTCTCACGTCGGCGTTGGTTCTGTTGGCTTCGCTGGGGGGTCTTTTATATCGGTTCATCAGAGTGCTCCATTTAATTTCCTGAGGTCTCAGCGGATAGTTTGTCTTGGCCTCTCTGCCTATGGTTGGAATCGTATTTGTTATCTTGTCCGTCAGAGTACGTTTTTTGAATTCAATCTTCAAATTGGACGTCATGTAGAGACAGAATACACAAATCTTACCTTCACCGATCATGGTTTGGAAGTGCGGATACTCTTCCAATTTTTTAACACTAGTCGAAAGGTTTTTGGGAAACAGCTCGATGACTCCAAAACGGTTTCGCAGCGGGTTTACCGCTTTAAGCTTCTTCAGAGAGCATTGATTTTTATACATCTTGGCAGTTCAAAGCTCCGAAGAGAGAATGGCTATTCGATCAAATGTCAGAGCTTATATAGTCGATCTGAAGGATTGCATAAGTCAGTTTCTACGAAAACAGGATAAGATAAGGCTATTTATAGAGTCGCGGGATATTGCATAACTCATTTGCTACGGAAGTCAGTTTCTACGAAAACAGGATGACTTATTATAGATATCGCTGAAACAGGATATTGTGTAACTCATTTGCTATGACACAATAAAGATTTTTATAGACGCTGAAACAGATAAGCATTGCTGGACAATGATAGTGTATATACTTTAGCATGATATATATAGGTTAGCTAGAGTCAATCAACCAATCAACCAACCTTGAAAAAAAAAAAAAAAAAAAAAAAATTTTTTTTTTTTTTTTTTTTTTATAGTGGGCGTGGCATGGCTATATAAACCATGGCTGATTTTACATTTTCTCATTTTTTTTTCAAGATAATATTCTTTTGGACTTGGCCATATTTCAGCAAAAATTTCGAGATTGGTGAAATTTTTTCTAAGTTTATTTTTTTTCAAAGTTTTATTTTTTGACTTTTATATTGTTTGATTTTTATAATTTTTTTCAAAATAATATTTTTTTGGACTTTGAAAAAATTTCGAGATTGGTGAAATTTTTTCTAAGTTTATTTTTTTTCAATTTTTTTCTAAGTTTATTTTTTTTCAAAATTTTTTCTAAGTTTTATTTTTCGACTTTTATATTGTTTGATTTTTATAATTTTTTTCAAAATATTTTTTTTTGGTCTTAGAAAAAATTTCGAGATTGGTGAAATTTTTTCTAAGTTTATTTTTTTCAAAATTTTTTCTAAGTTTATTTTTTTCAAATTTTTTTCAAAGTTTTATTTTTCAACTTTTTTAACATTTTTTTAACATGTTGACAGACCAAGCTCCGAAGGGAGAATGGCAGTTCAATAGAATGGCAGAGCTTATATAGTCTTTTTTTTTTAAAGCTTATATTACATATTTTTGTGTGTGGGCGTGGCATCAAAAAAAAAAAAAAAAAAAAATTTTTTTTTTTTTTTTTTTTTTTTAGTGGGCGTGGCATGGCTATATAAACCATGGCTGATTTTACATTTCTCATTTTTTTTCAAGCTAATATTCTTTTGGACTTTGCCATATTTCAGCAATCTCGAAATTTTTTCTAAGTTTATTTTTTTCAAAATTTTTTCTAAGTTTTATTTTTCGACTTTTTATATTATTTGATTTTTACAATTTTTTTCAAAATAATATTTTTCTGGACTTAGAAAAAATTTCGAGATTGGTGAAATTTTTTCTAAGTTTATTTTTTTCAAAATTTTTTCTAAGTTTTATTTTTCGACTTTTATATTGTTTGATTTTTATAATTTTTTTCAAAATAATATTTTTTTTGGACTTAGAAAAAATTTCGAGATTGGTGAAATTTTTTCTAAGTTTATTTTTTTCAAAATTTTTTCTAAGTTTATTTTTTTCAAAGTTTTTTCAAAGTTTTATTTTTCAACTTTTATATTGTTTGATTTTTATAATTTTTTTCAAAATAATATTTTTTTTTGGACTTTGCCATATTTCACCAATCTCGATTCTTTTCAAAGTTGGTTGATAATTGTCTATATATACATATGTATTGTTACAAGACTTCATTTATATATACAGTATCCGTTGAAAATCTTAAAGTACAAATCGCATTCAATATTGGCAATATAATTGTTACAAAAAAAAACGGGTCGAACGAAGTGTCAAAGACAGTAATCTGCCATGAGACACTTCGTTCGACCCGATTTTTTTATAAATCGTTTGGGTTTAAACCCAACAGTAATTTTTCCTGACCTCTGTTTGTATGAAGCTGTAACATTTGCCATCTCTCAGATCGACGTCCGACTTGAGAACGACTATGCCCTGCCGTCTTCGAATTCTTGGATCTTCAAAGCCGGCAGTTTTTAATTTAGGCCGTACCACGAAATCTATCTTCGGTGGAGGCTTCCAGGCACGATAAGTTGTTACGTTGGGCGGGTCTTCTGAAATTGGAGATTTTGGTAGCGGACTTAATAGCGTTGGTACTTTAAAATACATCATCTCTGACATGGGTATTGAAATTTGAACTGGATCAGGCTTAGGTGTGGGAACTGGATCAGGCTTAAGTGCTGGTTTTTGAATGAGAACTGGATCAGGCTTAGGTTTTTGAATGAGAACTGGAGCCGGTTTAGGTGTGGGAGCGAGAACTTGAGCTGGCTTAGGTTTGGGAATGATAGCTGGAGCTGGCATATTCATAGAACGATCATAATTACATATTAGCTCACAAGAGAGGCGAGGGGTGTTCAATATTTGCCAATTTGGTATTATGACACAGTCGCAATCAACTCGTTCATCCGTCAGAGAGTCAAAGGAAAGAGTGGCCATTTCAAAAAGCAGAGGGTCAGAATGAATAAGCTGAGGCGAGAGGCCGGTATTTATACTCTGGCGAGCGGAACATCTGATAAGACTATAAAAGGCTCGACCGGATGACCTTTTAGATTATCGCTTAGAGAGGATGTCCTGTTGCTATCGGCGAGGACAGCTATAAATAACTTTATCGCGTCCTGTTTATGAAGAAATGGGTTACATAATATCCTGCCATTAAATTTGAACCGTTGCTGGCAAAGATTGAGATAGACTGATGAAGTGGCACGTCAGCGACACTATATATAGAGAATGTAATCAATCAACCAACCAACCTTAAAAAAAAAAAAAAAAAAAAAAATTTTTTTTTTTTTTTTTTTTTTTTTCAGGTGCCACGCCCACCCTTGAAGCTTGTCTATATTTACTATCGCTAACATGACTACACGCTCATTGTGTCTCGACATTTGCCAGCAACGGTCGTCTAGTCACTATGTCTCGTAATGGGTTTTCAGCAAGATGTACACTAGAGAGTTAGATTTTTCTATAAAAGCCTATGATCTATTCTGATTTCATGAAAACCTGCAATATCTTGTCATTTGTCAGACAAAAGTCTTGTTTTCAAAGCCAATATTGTATAAATAACGCTATTTCATTCTATTTTAAAGGAAATGGGTTTAGACATCAGGAGCGAGTTTATGCATGACCGTACAGTAGAAGAAATAAATTCCACTCCCACCCACCCTAATAGATATACTATATATATACTATATATATAGACTGTAGCGCCATCTACAATGATTGGCTAAAGAAATATAGCTTTAGCAGCCAACTGAGAAATATAGCTTTAACGGCCAACTTAGAAATATAACTGTAGCAGCCAACTTAGAAATATCTTTAGAAATATAACTTTAGAAATATAACTTTAGAAACCAACCAACCAACTTTGGGGGAAAAAAAAAAAAAAAAAAAAAAAATTTTTTTTTTTTTTTTTTTTTTTTTTTCAGTTGGTTGGTTGATTTATATTTAGTATAAATAGCGGCTCCGTACTCAAGCTACATTCATTCTGTCCTCATTGAAATAGCTTATTAGATATTTTCTAGTCTGACCAAACAATACGTCCTGTTTCTAATCTATTTACGATGGCTCTTATCAAGTACCACGAGATCACAAGCCAAATTTATTCGGGCATACCTTTAATCGCTACCGAAAAATTAGATGGCTCTAATATCGGTATTGGCTACGTGAAGAATACGTTCAGGATACAATCTAGAAACGTAGTGCTAGATGAAAAGACACGCCTTTTTAACTTGAACGCAATCTTGGAACCGCTGTCGGAAAAGGTACGGCTTATCAAAGACATTTTACATGACAATTTTATCATTTATGGAGAAGTATTCGGAAGCCACATGAAGAGAATAACCTATCGTGATTTTGAATCCGAAGCCGTATTCGGTAGCAATACTGTCTTTTTTCGGGCCTTCGACATCTACCAACTGGATTCAGATACGTTTATGAAATATAGCGACGCCGTGAACATTTTCCAGCGAGTGAAGCTACCCCACGTACCCATCTTAGATTTAGATTACCAAACGATAGGGGATCTGTACGAAAAAGTTGAAACGTATCCCAGCGCTTATGCAGAGTGTCCGCTAGAAGGATTCGTCATGAAGGTCGACGCTGAAGAATCTCCACGCTCTAGGAAAATTTTTAAGGTTAAGCGTAAACAGTTCAACGAACAAGCTCTGAACAAGTACAAGATTAAAAATTATGTAAATTATAATAGATACCTATCTGCGTACTCCAAAATCGGCGAAGACCCTGAGAAAATCAAAGAAGAAATGGTGAGCGATTCGCTAAAAGATATAATTTCAGTCTATGAAAAGGACGAAGGTTGTAGCTACGACTTGGACTCGATTCGTACAGAGATTGAAAACGAGGCGGATAAGCTTATAAAGTTTTCTGGATCAAATATGATAACTAAATAAACAACTAACTTAAAAAAAAAAAAAAAAAATTTTTTTTTTTTTTTTTTTTTTTTTTTTTACATGCCACGCCCACTCATGGATATTCTATATAAATAGTGGTTCCGTACTCAAGCTACCATCATTCTGTCCATTCTAGTTGCCATTGAAAGATCATAGCGCAATCATGTATCTGAAAATTTGTTTTGATACCAAGCCTGCACTCATCGCCGCCACTGTTGGTAGAGATGTTTATTTCATAGCCGTCGAAGTTGGCAAATATCTAGGCTACGCGTCACCTTACAACTTTGCACATCGATATTCCAACAAGGATCTGGCTGATCTATATCCCAATGCACAACGCTTGAACATGAGTTCCAGGCGCGTGTTTGATTTCAACGATATGCTTCACGTACTTGTGAAGACGCACCGAATGCCTATCGAGGAGATCTGCCGTATCCAGAAACTGTGGACCGATGGCCGGGTAACCTCTACGTATCCCAACATTATACCGTTCAGCAGAAGGATGGCCTTTGAAATCACAGTTCGAAACGAAGGCGAGGTGAATTTACAAGATTGGCTTAAAGGGTATTACGAATACTCGAGGGCAGTCTGCGAACAACATACGAATATCTACGCACCCCCGTCGGTAGAATCCAGGTATGGGGATACTGAAGAAGAGAAACCTAGCAACTTTTCCATGCGTGTGAGAGCTGAAGGTATATGGTCTGTCAAATCGGGCGACATGCTTCAAGAATTGACTGCTACGGTTAAGAGAAAGTTTGAGGAAATAGAGAAAGACTATGTAGTTGACGAAAAAGACAGAGCGTATGAGTTGACCGTCAAGCTGGCTCGTAGAGAGATAGTTTAATTATGTTAAACTACCAACTAAGGTTTGTAAAAAAAATGTTTGAGTCAAACAACCAATCAACCAACCTTGAAAAAAAAAAAAAAAAAAAAAAAAATTTTTTTTTTTTTTTTCAAGGTTGGTTGGTTTTCATTCCTATATAAATGATGGCTAGCGACCATCATTGTATTTTTTGGTAATAGAACCCATCTGCACAATACATATATTTTTCAGAGTCGATAATATTTTCATACATGTAATTGTAAAGTCTGAACTTAAATTTTTACGTCTTAATTATTTTTTTATGCTGATAATCTCTTCAATAATATTTTCATACATGTAATTGTAAAGTCTCAACTTAAACGTCTTAATAGATTTTTTTATGCTGATAATCTCTTCAATACTAGCTTAATAGATTTTTTTTATAAATACTTAAATTAAGCCCCCTTAGCACTAAAGTCTTAAATTAAACCCGTCCAATGTTGGCACTATATCTATCGCAAAAAAATGGGTCGAACGAGGTGTCAAAGACAGAAATTCTGCCATGAGACACCTCGTTCGACCCATTTTTTTACTCTCATTTTAAAGATTAGCATAAGCTCTCTATGGGTTGCTCATTAGATGAACTCCTGATGGTCATCTTCAACGGTCCGGTCATTGGAGATTTGTATAATTCATAATCCTCATATTCAAGCTCAAAAAATTTCCTCACCTGTAGTTGGTATGCGGCAAGGAAGTCTTCGAACTTGGTATGGGACCTTTCTACAAATCGAACACCTATGGCTTTCACGAAGCTGAGCTTCATGTTAGCCTGGTATTTCACCATGGCCGAGCCGTCGAACATTTCATCAAATTCCTGTTCGCCCATGAACCCTTTCAAATGATGCTTGGCTTCGCTAATGGAGAAGATTCTCGTCTTAGCGAGCCATTTAGGTAAATCGATCTTAGGGTCCATCACGTCTCGGACGGTGAGGCCTGCATATTTTTCGGCAAAATGAAGATCTAGAGGGTGCCTCGAATAAATAGCCAGGTCCTCAGCCCGGACAAACAGGGTGCCATCAGTGGCCATTAGGCATTTAAAGGCAACGCCATAAGCATAATTTTTTACATGGAAAAACATGACTGACAGAGAGCTAATGTATCTAAGCAGCTAGTAGAGAGATCGACTAGCAATTGAAGAGCTCTCGCTGGACACTCGTATATATACCCGGTCTTATCAACAGGATCTGATAGTAATTTTCTACGTTATCAAGAGGAAAGGCTTACATAATATCCTGTCTCTTGAGCAATTTTTATCGATCTGATTATAACCGGGCTTCCTGAGGACCCTGTCAATACTTCTGGAAAAATCTTTTTATAGAGATCTGATTATAACCGGGCTTCCTGAGGAAAGGCTTGCATAATATCCTGTCAACACTTCTCGAAAAATCTTTTTATAGAGATCTGATTGTAATTTTAATCGGAGCCGCTTATCAAGCATCCTGAGGAAAGGCTTGCATAATATCCTGTCTCTCGAAAATCTTTTTATAGAGATTAGATTATAATGACTGGCTTGGCTACACTTAATCTTTAAAACTTTTAAATTTTACATAAAAAATGTAAATTTTAAACAAAAAAATTAAAATTTTAAATTCAGATCCCTTAAATTTAGCTATCGATATTTTACCAAGTTTCATATTTATCTTATAGCTAAGCCATATCCCTTGAAAATTACAATCGGTACGCATTCAATGTTGGCTTGGCTACACTTAGTCTTTAAAAATTTTAAATTTTACATAAAAAATGTAAATTTTAAATGAAAAAAATTAAATTTTAAAATTCAGATCCCTTAAATTTAGCTATCGATATTTTACCAAGTTTCATATTTATCTTATAGCTAAGCCATATCCCTTGAAAATTTAGAGATCAGATTATAATGACTGCCACACTTAGTCTTTAAAAATTTTAAATTTTACACGAAAAAAATGTAAATTTTAAATGAAAAAAATTAAATTTTTAAATTCAGATCCCTTAAATTTAGCTATCGAGCCTGTATATTTTACCAAGTTTCATATTTATCTTATAGCTAAGCCATATCCCTTGAAAATTTAGAATTATAATGACCGCCACACTTAGTCTTTAAAAATTTTAAATTTTATACAGTAAATTTTAAACGAAACAATTAAATTTTTAAACTCAGATACCTTAAATTTGTCTATAGAGTCTGCATATTTTACCAAGATACAAAATTATCTTATAGCTAAGCCATATCCCTTGAAAATTACAAGTTCAAATCGGTACGCATCCAATGTTGGCACTCTATCTATCGCAAAAAAATGGGCCGAGCGAAGCCTCAATGACAATGTCATGAGAGGCTTCGCTCGACCCATTTTTTTGCACCTCGTCCTGATCTTAAGACGAGGATTTATAGAAGTAGGGCTTGTTTCCCACCAAAACTTTTATTTTTCGGGGGAAATAGCCTAGCTCCAAGTCCCCATATCGTTCGCCAAAGACATAGGTGTCCATGGGTACCGTTGCCAGGTACTCCTCCATGACAATCTTTAGATCGGCCAAAAAACTCTCCATTGTGGCATTGGAAGAGGTTATGGCTGCGAGCTGAACCCGGACAGGCCGCCTCAGGTTCAAGCTGCATTCGATGGGCGTAAGAATTTCGATCGGCCCCTGAAATAAGGAATCAAACTCTCCTGGATGCATATCCATCAATATTTTTGCATCCTCCAGTCCAAAGACGCATGTCTTGGCTAAAGACGGGGGTAGTTTCAAGCCCTCAGGAGCAATGTCAGTTACTGTTATATGGCACAAGTTCACCACTCTACTGGGGTTTTCATGCCCCATGTAATAGGCCACGTCTCGACCTTTGATGAAAATTTGGTTGTCAAATGACAAAAAGCATGTCAATTTAACATTCAGTTCATCAGATAATATTTGAAAAATCATTTTGGAGAGTATTAAGCACTAGCAAGCAGTAAGACTAGCTCAGAATGAAATGTCTCGTCCAGCAGCCTGTATATATACTAGCAGTAATCTTTAGTTCTATCTAAATTCCAAGTAAATTTCTTATCGATGACGCACATCCTGTGACGCACGTCCTCATGCTATCGGAACTAATTATATAAATACTTTTATCACATCTTGTTCTAGAAGGTCACGCGGACAGATTTTATCGCATCCTCAAAAAACAGCTGATCCCGGCATACATCCTGTTTTCTTAGTAAAGCCTGATAAAACGAGGTCACGAATCGGGTATATATACGAGCTGCCTCTAAAAGCCTGCATCATTTTGACTTTTATTGCTATTGCCATAAGTCATGCTATTCACTATTGAACATCCACAGCTCGACGCTAAAATCCTATTCGTAGTCTCTGCGGATGGACTTTTGTTCGTCAGGGCCTCTGATGTGGCCAAGCTGATGGGCCGATCTTACGTGAAAAAAACGACCAGGCTGAAGGTGTGCGATCTCGTTTACAGGAGGGTCAGGCTACCTATCTCTCTAGCCAATACCTGGGTGTATCCAGTCGACGAGATACATTTTGGAGATGCCCTGTCGTCGTTGGGATTCGAAGCCATGCTGACATCCTCTAAGATCCAGATTCTAGACCCCATAGTACCCACCTCATGCATCCATAAAGCCATCCGAATTCGGATCGTGAGGGACTCTGACAAATTCATAAATGAATTCTTAAAAGATTTCATAGACAGAACCATGCTGTTCTTCGATGGGGACCACGATGACGACCCTCGCCTCCACGAAGATAGATTTGAGACTATTTCTTGGACAGACACCCCTCCGTCCAAAATCAAAGTCTTTGTGGGGGATCGATCTAGATGGTACAAACTGATGCCTTAAATCTGGAGGGGGCAAAAAAATGGGCCGAACGAAGCGTCTCATGGCAGATTTCTGTCTTTGACGCTTCGTTCGGCGCATTTTTTTGCGATAGATAGAGTGCCAATATTGGATGTTTATAAATTGAGACTTTGAATTGGATAAGTCTCTGGGATAGATAATAGTATTATTTCAATATTGAAACGATGCCTTTGAATCTGAGATAGCTAATGTCTTTGAGATAAAAATTTACAATATTGTATAAGGATTATTTTTTTAAATTAACCAATCAACCAACCTTGAAAAAAAAAAAAAAAAAAATTTTTTTTTTTTTTTTTTTTTCCCCAAGGTTGGTTGATTGACTTGGATTCATTCTTTATAAATAGCCGTACTCAAACCTTCATTCCCTCATTCTGTCTGAAATTTACAATATTGAATATGGACATTTTTTAAATGAATGCTGTACCAATATTGAATATATTTTTTTAATGATTCGATAAACAAATAATATATTTTTAACGATTCGATAAACAAATAAAATATTTAAATAATAAATATTTTATTATTAAAATAAAATATTTAAATAATATATTTAAATTTTAAATATTTATTATTCAAACCGACAACTTAATCGAATCGTGAAAAATTCTGACGGGGTGGAGTTGCTCGAAGAATACTTCTGGCGACTGTCTGATAGACCTTTATATGCCGTAAAGAAGTAGGTTCACCCAGCTTTGCGGTACTTGGCATAGGAGCTGTAGTTTGAATAGACTACCCTCGTAACTGTAATCTTTAACTCTTAATTGTAAAAATTTACATGCTTAAATTTCTAATGTCTCGTTGCTGAGATTGGCGGGAATAGACTGTAATCTTTAACTCTTAATTGTAAAAATTTACATGACTGCATGCTTAAATTTCTAATGTCTCGTTTCTAATGTCTCGTCAGCGAGATTGGCGGGCATAGGAGCTGTAGTTTGAATAGACTGTAATCTTTAAATCTTAATTGTAAAAATTTACATGACTGCATGCTTAAATTTCTAATGTCTCGTGAGCGTTTCTGAGATTGGCGGGTATAAGAGCTGTAGTTTGAATAAATTGTAACTGTAATCTTTAAATCTTAATTGTAAAAATTTACATGACTACATGCTTAAATTTCTAATGTCTCGTTGCTGAGATTGGCATAGGAGCTGTAGTCTGAATAGACTGTAATCTTAAAATCTTAATTGTAAAAATTTACATGACTGCATGCTTAAATTTCTAATGTCTCGTTTCTAACGTCTCGTCAGCGAGATTGGCGGTACTTGGCATAGGAGCTGTAGTTTGAATAGACTGTAATCTTTAAATCTTAATTGTAAAAATTTTCATGCTTACATTTTTAATGTCTCGTTTCTAATGTCTCGTCTGAGATTGGCAGTACTTGGCATAGGAGCTGTAGTTTGAATAGCTTGTAACTGTAATCTTTAAATCTTAATTGTAAAAATTTACATGACTGCATGCATAAATTTTTAATGTCTCGTTTCTAATGTCACTCGTCTGACACAATGTCTCGGATCAGGGGCAGGCTTAGATTTCATGCGATTAGCTGAGAAAAGAATCGAGGACGGGCTGGATTTAAAATGACGTGTAACTTGAAGATTATTTGAAAAAAAACTAATTAGTAAAGTCCGATAAATGTTAATGTCCAACCAAATAAATATATTATAATATAAATAATAAACATATTATAAATATATTATAATATAAATATTATTATAAATATTATTATAAATATATTATAATATAAATATAATATAAATATAATATAATATAAATATATTATAAATATATTATAATATAAATATAATATAAATATAAGTAAAAAAAAAAAAAAAAATCTATCCATTTCTATAGGGTAGCTACGATTCATGCTCCTACATTCTCCTATTTTGCTCCGACTTGCTTTTTGTGGCAACGAGCTTCAAGGTCATTGAAGGTCATAAAAAAAAATAAAATATATATATATATATATATATATTTTTTTTTTTTTTTTGAGTGGGCGTGGCTTGGATTCATTCCTTATAAATAGCCGACCTTCATTCCTTCATTCTGTCTGCCAGCCTCATCTAGCTAACATTGTATCAGGCCAGTTTAGAACGATCCTGTTAAACGCTTGTCATTGAATTGTATCAGGACTCTCACATTGGATAGCTTCTAATATTATCCCTTTCATTGAAGCTCAGCATGTACAAAATGTGGGAACCGTTGGACAACGACGCAAAGACCGAAATGCAAAATTTAAAGCAGCAAATGTTTGACTTGCAATCTAAATTGGATGCAGAAATCTCACTCTTGAAAACCAAGATTGAGAAATTTGACGTACTGTACTCCAAAATAGATAACTTGTATCAGGAAGAAATTTACAGGCTTAAATTAGAGTTGGGCGTGCAGCAGAACAGATCTCTAGTGCAGATTCAGAAGCAGCAGATCCAGATCCAGAACCTGCAGAACCTGTTGCTCTCCAATCAGACTCAACAGAATTCGTTGCGACAGGACATTAAATATGATAATGAGTAGATCATCCTTGAAACGGATTCAGCAACCAACCAACCAACTGTATTAAAAAAAAAAAAAAAAAAAAAAAAAAAATTTTTTTTTTTTTTTTTTTTAACAGTTGGTTGGTTGGTTGCACACTATATATGATCGCTAACAACCGTCATTGTATTTGACCAGCAGCAGTCTTCAGTCAACAGTCTTCAGTCAACAGTCTTCTAGTCAACAGTCTTCTTCTTCCAGCAACAGTCTTCTAGTCATGACAGAGGTATGTCGTTTAATGATTGTTTAAATTGATTCAATATTATCATGTCTTTTAGAGTCTCAAGTTAAATATCATAGGTTTTATAGAATATAATAAAATAAATTAAATAAAATATTGGAAATAAAATATTTTTTTTATCTGTATGTTTAAATACAGATAAAAAAAATATTTTATTTCAAACTCAATTATAGGTAAAATAAATAGTTTATAATACTCTTAGTATATTATATAATATTAAAATTTTAAATACTCTTAAAAAAGCTTGAAGCTCGTTGCCACAAAAAGCAAGTCGGAGCAAAATAGGAGAAGGTAGGAGCATGAATCGTAGCTACCCTATAGAAATGGATAGATTTTTTTTTTTTTTTTTTTTTTTTTTAATATTAATATTTATATTATATTATATTATATTTATATTATAATATATTTATAATATATTTATAATATATTTATATTATATTATATTATATATATATATATATATATATATATATATATTATAATAATAATAATAATAATAATAATAATAATAATAATAATAATAATTATATATATATATATATATATATACTTGTATACTCAGAAATTACTGTAAAACATCTTTTAATTTAAGTGATTATATTTTTGTAGTCTGAATTCGTATGTCAATTATAGTGTCGCTGTCTCAGCGAGTTTCACTATATCGGCACAAGACTACGCTCTTGACAAGTTTGTAGTCTGAATTCGTATGTCAATTATAGTGTCGCTGTCTTAGCGAGTTTCACTATATCAGCATAAGACTACGTTCTTTATTGCCTTACTAAGTTTGTAGTCTGGATCCATTTCAAATTCTAAAAGGGTTAAATGGTTTAGTCTCTGAAAATATTGACTGATTTTTTTAATTTTGACTGCTAAATTTACAATATTGGCATGAAATCTTGTAAATTTATAGGAGACTCATGGGATAATTTTAGTTTTTTCCACAACAAGTTTTGATAAAGGCCTCACCCTTGGAAAATATTAACGAGACTCTCTGCAAGCAACTATTTTTTTTCTTAAATGTGGCTTATACTACTGATCAGGAGTCGATAATAGATTATCCAGGAAAATTTTTATAAGATTATTTTATCGCTTGAGGATTTATCTAGCTGACCTTCTAGAATAATTGCGTTTGCACGATATTATGTAACTCGTTTCCTCAAAGATAAGATCTAATCTATAAACAGTCATCCTGTCGAGCCTCATATACTATTATTTTTATCGTTTCTCAGAACCGCTTATCAGATCTCATGCATCCGCTCGCCAGAGTATAAATACCGGCCTCTCGCCTCAGCTTATTCATTCTGACCTTTTGTTTTGCAAAATGCTTTCCGCAGACTCTGACAGGCAATTTGATTACGGCTATGCCTTACAACCTAAAAGGAAAATATTAAAGACCTCTCGTCTCTTTTGCGAGCTGATACTTCAATATGATAAATCGATGTCTCTGCCAACTCCAAAGCCAGTTTCAAAGCCAAAGCCAGTTACAAAGCCAGTTACAATAGCCACATCACAGAAGAGTTACTTAAAAGTTCCAAATCCCATAAGCCGACTGCCAAAATCTCCTGAAGTCTCTACCAGATACAAAATATACCGTGCCTGGAATCCTCGACCAAGGGTTAATTTTATGATATGGCCGAAACAGTTGGAGAATAAAACGGCATAGTCGTTATCAACTGCCTAATACAAACAGAGGTCACCCAAACGATTTATAAAAAATCGGGTCGAACGAAGTGTCTCATGGCAGATTACTGTCTTTGACACTTCGTTCGACCCGTTTTTTTGTAACAGTTATAGTGCCAATGTTGGATGCGTTTAAGATTTTGACTTAAGATTTTGAACGGATAAAATAAGGCTTGTAAAAATTTATATACAAAAAAAAATATTAGAAATAAAATTCCATCAAAGTCACATTGAAATCAACCAACCAACCAACCTTGGAAAAAAAAAAAAATTTTTTTTTTTTTTTTTTTTTTTTTTTTTTTTAGGTGCCACGCCCACCCTTGAAGCTTGTCTATATTTACTGTGGCTAACATGACTACACTCTCATTGTGTCTCGACATTTGCCTGCAACGGTCGTCTAGTCACTATGTCTCGTAATGTGTTTTCAGCAAGATGTACACTAGAGAGTTAGATTTTTCTATAATAGCCTATGATCTATTCTGATTTCATGAAAACCTGAAGTCATTTGTCAGACAAAAGTCTTGTTTTCAAAGCCGATATTGTATAAATAACGCTATTTCATCCTATTTTAAAGGAAATGGGTTTAGACGTCAGGAGCTAGTTTATGCATGACCGTACAGTAGAAGAAATAAATTCCACTCCCACCCACCCTAATAGATATACTATATATATATGCTATATATATATAGACTGCAGCGCCATCTACAATGATTGGCTAAAGAAATATAGCTTTAGCAGCCAACTGAGAAATATAGCTTTAGCGGCCAACTTAGAAATATAGCTTTAGCGGCCAACTTAGAAATATAACTGTAGCGGCCAACCGAGAAATATAACTTTAGAAATATAACTTTAGAAACCAACCAACCAACCTTTGAAAAAAAAAAAAAAAAAAATTTTTTTTTTTTTTTTTTTTTTCAGTTGGTTGGTTGCATACTATATATAGAACTGTTGACATGCCATCTCATCATTCTATCTCAACAGCAACGGTCATGTCTTTGATACATTTAAATTCATGTCTTCTAAAGTCTCAAATTAAATTTCTACACTATTGGTTTGATACATTTTTTGCTACGCTAAATGAATGCTGTGCCAATATCGAATACATTTTATAAATAATTAAACTATTTAAATTTTATTATTTAAACCGTCTGAAAGGGTGCAGTTGCTCGAAAATTATTGCTGGTGACTGTCTGATAAGCCTTTAGATGCGTAAACTCGTAGGATTACCCAGCTTTGCGGTACTTGGCATAGGAACTGTCGTTTTGAAATTCTGAAAGGTTAAATATGCTCGAAAATTATTGCTGGTGACTGTCTGATAAACCTTTAGATGCGTAAACTCGTAGGATTACCCAGCTTTGCGGTACTTGGCGTAGCAGCTGTAGTTTGAATAGAATCCCTTCACATGGCTTTATAAAATCATTGGCCTCGTCATTCTAATTTTATCGTGGATGAAAGCCGTATGTATAACCTTACCAGTTTAAATTTATCGTTTGACCCTTGAAATATTAATTGTAAAATATTAATTGTAAAAATTTACATGACCTGTCTTCTTTTCGTGAATGAAAACCTTGACATTCTAATTTTATCGTGGATCTTTTTGCATCCTGTCTGTTCTTTCGTAGAACTGATAACGACATCCGCTCTGAAATAGTATATATACTGGCCTCTCGCCTCAGTATCTGCTATCAGAATGTCTAAACAACTCATGAAGGATTTTATTCTGCCGGCTCTGGAAGACGGTCGTTATGGCGATCTACTCGCTTGGCATAGCCCTGGCATATTTAAGATCAAATGGCTTCATGCTAAAATGCGAAACCTGCATCCAGATCAGTTCAGAGTCCTGTTGGACTGGGACAAAATGATTGGCTACGCGGGTAAAGATATACCCAATGCCAAGAACAGGTTTCGGGCACAGCTGAATCGAGTGGTCAATATCATCCGGCTGCCGGCTGCGAGCCAAGATGAGAGATATTATCAGATTTTAGAGTATCTGGACCAGTTATAAATGTGCCAGAAGAGCTTGACATTCTGAAACTGTATAGCGGATAATGTCTTTGGGATGCGTAAAAAAATGGGTCGAGCGAGGTTTCCTCATGTAGAGATTACGTTGGAAACCTCGTTCGACCCATTTTTTTGCGACAGGTTGAAGGCCAACGTTGTAAAGAATAAAAATCATTAAATTATAGGGGTTATGGATAAAATTTATATTTTTTTATCAGACACTTCAGCGGCCTTATGAACCTTTGAAAATATTGGCTGTAGGGTTTAGTCTCTGAAAATATTGACTGACTAACATGTTTTTCTAATTTTGATGGCTAAATTTACAATATTAACATGAAATCTTGTAAATTTATACGATTTTCATGGGCTAATTTTAGTTTTTTCGACAAAGAGTTTTGATGAAGGTCTTACCCTTGGAAAATATTAGCGGCCTCTCTGCAAGCAAAGATTTTGTTTTCTTAAATGTGGCTTAAACTACTGATCAGGAGTCGATAATAATGCCAATATTAGATTTTTAATAGTCTAGTCTAAGATTGGACAAAAGGGTGGTAATGCTCGAATAATATTGCCAGTGACTGTGTCTTATACCTGGATTTATCGCAAAACGAAGAGTTTAGCTAGATTTGTGGTACTTGAGGGTGGGGTGTAAATAGAGATTGGGTCGTAAGAAATACACAGATATTTTATTGAGATCTAGGATGGCTTTTATTTAAAATGTTTTATCGTACAGCTTGAGGGAACCAAGCTGATATTTTTTTAAGTTGGTCATACAGAAGGATTATTTTTCCCTATTAGAAATTCCCTATGTAGATGTATTCTAGGGAAAACGTAGGGATATATCAAAATTCAGTATATACTAATATTCTGATTATTTTCCCTAACCTACTAATATCTTTATAAATTTATTATATATATTATATAAACTCTTAGTATTATATATTATAAAACTCTTAGTATTATATATATATATTATAAATACTCTTGAAAAAAAAAAAAAAAAAATATAATAATAATAATAATAATAATAATAATAATAATAATAATAATTATATATATATATATATATATATATATATACTTGTATACTCAGAAATTACTGTAAAACATCTTTTAATTTAAGTGATTATATTTTTGTAGTCTGAATTCGTATGTCAATTATAGTGTCGCTGTCTCAGCGAGTTTCACTATATCGGCACAAGACTACGCTCTTTATTGTCTTGACAAGTTTGTAGTCTGAATTCGTATGTCAATTATAGTGTCGCTGTCTCAGCGAGTTTCACTATATCGGCATAAGACTACACTCTTTATTGTATTGCCAAGTTTGTAGTCTGGAATTTGTATGTCAGTTATAGTGTCGCTGTCTCAGCGAGTTTCACTATATCAGCATAAGACTACACACTTTATTGTCTTGCCAAGTTTGTAGTCTGGAATTTGTATGTCAGTTATAGTGTCGCTGTCTCAGCGAGTTTCAGTATATCAGCATAAGACTACACTCTTTATTGTCTTGCCCAAATCCTTCTACCAAGACGGATCAAGCCAAATTGAAAAGTATTATGGATTAGGATTACAAGCCAAACATATATGCATAATCGTGTAATTGAGTATGAAATAAAATACTTTTTTTATCTGTATTTAAACATACAGACATTTCCGCGAAGCGGAAATGTCTGTATGTTTAAATACAGATAAAAAAAATATTTTATTTCTAATATTTTTAATTCTAAAGTTTAAATTTACAATATTAGCATACCATTTTTAAATTTATAGGATACTCACGAGTTATATTTTGTTTTTTTCGATAATGAGTTTTGATAGAAGGGCTTAGGCTTGAAGGCTAATGCCAAATGATTGTAAAGCTCTATATATTACTCCGTTGTTATTTGTCAGACAATAGTCTATAAAAGTCTTGTTTTCAAAGTCAATATTGTATAAATAACCCTATTTTAAAGGAAGTGGGTTTGGGCATCAGGGAGCTGGTTTATGCATGACCTTACAGTAGAAGAAATAAATTATATATATATATTATAAATACTCTTGAAAAAAAAAAAAAAAAAAAATATTATAATAATAATAATAATAATAATAATAATAATAATAATTATATATATATATATATATATATATATACTTGTATACTCAGAAATTACTGTAAAACATCTTTTAATTTAAGTGATTATATTTTTGTAGTCTGAATTCGTATGTCAATTATAGTGTCGCTGTCTCAGCGAGTTTCACTATATCGGCACAAGACTACGCTCTTTATTGTCTTGACAAGTTTGTAGTCTGAATTCGTATGTCAATTATAGTGTCGCTGTCTCAGCGAGTTTCACTATATCGGCATAAGACTACACTCTTTATTGTATTGCCAAGTTTGTAGTCTGGAATTTGTATGTCAGTTATAGTGTCGCTGTCTCAGCGAGTTTCACTATATCAGCATAAGACTACACACTTTATTGTCTTGCCAAGTTTGTAGTCTGGAATTTGTATGTCAGTTATAGTGTCGCTGTCTCAGCGAGTTTCAGTATATCAGCATAAGACTACACTCTTTATTGTCTTGCCCAAATCCTTCTACCAAGACGGATCAAGCCAAATTGAAAAGTATTATGGATTAGGATTACAAGCCAAACATATATGCATAATCGTGTAATTGAGTATGAAATAAAATACTTTTTTTATCTGTATTTAAACATACAGACATTTCCGCGAAGCGGAAATGTCTGTATGTTTAAATACAGATAAAAAAAATATTTTATTTCTAATATTTTTAATTCTAAAGTTTAAATTTACAATATTAGCATACCATTTTTAAATTTATAGGATACTCACGAGTTATATTTTGTTTTTTTCGATAATGAGTTTTGATAGAAGGGCTTAGGCTTGAAGGCTAATGCCAAATGATTGTAAAGCTCTATATATTACTCCGTTGTTATTTGTCAGACAATAGTCTATAAAAGTCTTGTTTTCAAAGTCAATATTGTATAAATAACCCTATTTTAAAGGAAGTGGGTTTGGGCATCAGGGAGCTGGTTTATGCATGACCTTACAGTAGAAGAAATAAATTATATATATATATTATAAATACTCTTGAAAAAAAAAAAAAAAAAAAATATTATAATAATAATAATAATAATAATAATAATAATAATAATTATATATATATATATATATATATATATACTTGTATACTCAGAAATTACTGTAAAACATCTTTTAATTTAAGTGATTATATTTTTGTAGTCTGAATTCGTATGTCAATTATAGTGTCGCTGTCTCAGCGAGTTTCACTATATCGGCACAAGACTACGCTCTTTATTGTCTTGACAAGTTTGTAGTCTGAATTCGTATGTCAATTATAGTGTCGCTGTCTCAGCGAGTTTCACTATATCGGCATAAGACTACACTCTTTATTGTATTGCCAAGTTTGTAGTCTGGAATTTGTATGTCAGTTATAGTGTCGCTGTCTCAGCGAGTTTCACTATATCAGCATAAGACTACACACTTTATTGTCTTGCCAAGTTTGTAGTCTGGAATTTGTATGTCAGTTATAGTGTCGCTGTCTCAGCGAGTTTCAGTATATCAGCATAAGACTACACTCTTTATTGTCTTGCCCAAATCCTTCTACCAAGACGGATCAAGCCAAATTGAAAAGTATTATGGATTAGGATTACAAGCCAAACATATATGCATAATCGTGTAATTGAGTATGAAATAAAATATTTTTTTTATCTGTATGTTTAAATACAGATAAAAAAAATATTTTATTTCTAATATTTTTAATTCTAAAGTTTAAATTTACAATATTAGCATACCATTTTTAAATTTATAGGATACTCACGAGTTATATTTTGTTTTTTTCGATAATGAGTTTTGATAGAAGGGCTTAGGCTTGAAGGCTAATGCCAAATGATTGTAAAGCTCTATATATTACTCCGTTGTTATTTGTCAGACAATAGTCTATAAAAGTCTTGTTTTCAAAGTCAATATTGTATAAATAACCCTATTTTAAAGGAAGTGGGTTTGGGCATCAGGGAGCTGGTTTATGCATGACCGTACAGTAGAAGAAATAAATTCCACTCCCACCCACCCTAATAGATATACTATATATATACTATATATATAGACTACAGCGCCATCTACAATGATTGGCTAAAGAAATATAATTTTAGCAACCAACTGAGGAAATATAATTTTAGCAACCAACTGAGAAATATAACATTAAAAACCAACTGAGAAATATAACTTTAGAAACCAACCATCATATCAACCAACCAACCAACTGTAAAAAAAAAAAAAAAAAAAAAAAAAAAAAAAAAATTTTTTTTTTTTTTTTTTTTTTTTTTGAGTGGGCGTGGCTTGGATTCATTCTTTATAAATAGCCGTATTCAAACCTTCATTCCTTCATTCTGTCTGCCACTCTCATCTAGCTAACATTGAATTGTATCAGGCCAGTTTAGAACGATCGTGGAAATGAATTTTATACGATATGAGTTTATGGATCTGCTCCGAAATTGCGTTCAACTTGCCTTACGTCGAGAGACCTGCGAAATGATGTTGGAATCTCAGTTTGCCCGCTCTATTTTGAAAATGCTCACAGTCTATTTTCAGAATAACGCTGTCCCTTCCATAGACAAACTCGATACACCCGAAAGGGCATTTAAAATATTGAAAAGCCAATAGAAACGTATAGCTTATTACGACTACGATAGCATGTCTCCTGATATTAAGAGTCTGTTGGCTGAAGATAATCCTGGCGAATGGTGTTATCAAGTTTGGATTCTACAATGCTTAGTTGTTACGGCATGTATTGTTGCAGAGTGCTGGACAAAATGCAAAATGTGTATGTTTGATGTTTCTTTTAAAACGCTGATAGACATGTTGGACACCTATGGTTATATTGGCTGTATTAAACGTGACCTAGATCGTAACTTTGATCCGTTTGGCAATCCCAGCGAAATTGTCTTGTTGGCTGGTCTAAAAATAACCAATTAGATAAAAAATATCACGTGGCATAATATCCTGTCAATATTTTTTTATAATTATAATTTTAGCCGCTTCCATCCTGTTTTCAAGGACTTATGCTACAAATAACTTTATCTTATCCGGACTTATGTAACTCCTTATCGCATCCTGTCTTCTTGGCTGACATCCTGTTTTAAAGGATATGGGTTCTACTATAAAAGCCGCTGCTCAGAGCTTACAGTTTCAATCGGCTCTCAAGTCATGTGGATGCGATTATTTTTCCCAGGCCAGATCGGCTTGAGGTCCGCCCTAACCTCTGACGGAAAGACTTACGTTTCGGCTGTAGATGTGGGCGTGATGCTGAAATTCAATGATATTCATGAATTTGCTAACTATCGGGCCACCAAGCATCTAGATATGTTTCCAGTCTTTGAAATATCCGAAATGTTCGACTACGTGAGCCTGTTCTCAGACGTAGATGAAATGCAGAGGCTCTGGAGACATGGAAGGGTCGCTGCCGATTTTCCCATGTCTTCGGAGTATGTATTTGATGTGCATGTGGATACGGAGGGGAATGCCAGATTGCAGGACTGGCTGCAAATCTATACTGACCTCTTCAGAAATGACCTGTTCGACGGCCCTCGTGTCAAGTCCAAGAGATTGGCTACCACCAACGAATGTAAAGTCTGCCTGACGGAAGAGAGCCAGGTGGCGTTCTTCGACTGCGGGCACGTGGTGTGCTGCATGGCCTGTTCGGACAAACTCGAATATTGTCCTGTTTGTCGAACGGTCATTGCGGAAAAGAGACGAGTCTATGTACAATAGATGTGAAATATTTAAAAAACTTGTGTCAAACGAGGCTTCCTCATGTCTTGACGATGGAAGCCTCGTTTGACACATTTTTTTTAAAGCGATAGGCTACCAATATTGGATTTGTGAAAAAAAATAACTTGTAAATATTTATCGGTTAGACCGTACTTTATGAGAGTCCATTGAATATAAGTAAGCAAGACCCTTGCCTACCGTTAACATATTGTAAATTATGTCTGAAGGAATGGATCCTAAATCTGAGTTCTGGATTCGAGTAAAATCTAACAAAGTTGGCATTCAAAGACTCATAAAAATATCTCTCGAAGGCATTTTTAGAAACTACAATATTCCGATAGTGGATCGTATTGACGAGACCCTTTTAATGCAGGCAGACGGAGCCTTAGCCGCGCATCCAGCAACCATCGACCGTTTCAACGAATTTTATCTAAAACATAAAATGGATGGGCCCGAAATTCGTTTGGATGAAAATCTGGTTCTCAAGCCAAATTGCATTGTAGTCGTGAATGAATACATTTGTGGGGGGCCTTTTGGCGGCACTAGATTAATTTTTCTTTACCACGACGTTGAAAAAAATGAAGTTGTGTGTAAAAGTCCTAAAACGGGTACCGAAGTCAGAATATCTCAGTCCGTACGCACTGGACGGTTTCCTATCGAATTGGGATTCGCCAGATCCATTCATAGCTATCGAGATACAATCGACGATTTGAAAATGGTTGTCAGTTTGATCGGATATGTAGATCCTGTTTCCTGGCTCTTGTATCGTATGAATCAATTGAAACAGGTATTGGCCGTAGAGTTTTAATTTAAAAATACAACCTTGAAAAAAAAAAAAAATTTTTTTTTTTTTTTTTTTTTTTTTTTTTTTTAAGTGGGTGTGGCTTAGCTCTATATAAGCCTGTAGCTTTAAACATTTTTCAAGACTCATGCCTTCGCAAAGCGTTCAAGTATGTGCTGAAGCCTTTTGGCTGGGCGGAAATTGTATACCATTAGAAATAGCATTTGCTGTTAATCCAAAAGAAGTGAATATATTTCGATTGGCACCATTGCCTTTGCATCTATCTTTTACTTTACAAGAATTGGCCAATGCTAAATCTAAAATGCTTGATCCTCATCAATTTCATAATTCTAATTTTTTTAGCAATCATCTAATTTCTCCAAAGGTGTACGATTGGAAATTAGAATATGACAATTGGCTAAATCAGCTACATAAATATGTTCCTTTGCATGCTGTATTGTGCGTTAGAGGATTATCCCAATGCCGATTTTTCAACGTAGTTTGTGGATATCCTCACGTAAAACGAATCGTATTACCAATTGGTAGAGCCGTGCCAAAAGTTAGCCATTCTTACAAACGATCAAAATTATTAGCTTATCCATGTCCAGGTATAGAAGTTGCTACTATGGCCAATTATGTAACCAGTGAAAACTTAAAATTCATAAAGTGTAGTTTTAAACCAAAATTTCAAAAATATATGCTAAAATACATATATACTGACTAGTTTGTTGGCGATTTAACTACAAAAATAGGAAATGGGTTTAGACATCAGGAGCTGGTTTATGCATGACCTTACAGTAGAAGAAATAAATTCCACTCCCACCCACCCTAATAGATATACTATATATATACTATATATATAGATTGCAGCGCCATCTACAATGATTGGCTAAAGAAATATCTTTAGCAGCCAACTGAGAAATATAGCTTTAGCAGCCAACTGAGAAATATAGCTTTAGCGGCCAACTTAGAAATATAACTGTAGCAGCCAACTGAGAAATATAGCTTTAGCGGCCAGCTTAGAAATATAATTGTAGCAGCTAAATGAGAAATATAACTTTAGAAATATAACTTTAGAAACCAACCAACCAACTGTAAAAAAAAAAAAAAAAAAAAAAAAAAAATTTTTTTTTTTTTTTTTTTTTTTGTGGGTGTGGCTTAGATATATATAAGCATTATCTTTGCTGGCAGTTATCAAGTCCAAACTTACAGAGTCTGTATAAAGGTGTTTTATTTATGAAATTTGTAAATATAGTGTGAATAAAATAATATGGTTTTAATAAACCCGTTACTGTGATTTCAATATATCCCAGTCTAATGTTGGTACTTCATGTGGGGTGGGTTCGCTAAATGTATCGTCAATTTTTTTATCTGGAAACGATCTGCTATTGACAAGATACATGCGGCTGCTTAAATCTAGATAAAATCCTTTTTCATTACATTTCAGTTCCATTTGCATATTGGATGGTAACTTTTTTACCATTAAGAAAACTTCTATAATGCTAGAGATGTCAGCATATCTTCTATATCTATTGGCTACCGCCTCCAGTTGTTCGAGAGACATGCTGCTCATTTTAAGATGAAGGGTTGTGTCATCGTCGAACGGGGAGATTTCTTCAATAAATTTTTCCTGATCCATAACTACTTATTTTATTTGAAAATGTTCCGAACCAACCAATCGTAAAAAAAAAAAAAAAAAAAAAAAAAAAAAAAAAATTTTTTTTTTTTTTTTTTTCAGTTGGTTGGTTGATTGTTATTTATCCTGCATATAAATGCTGCCCGCCTTCCAAATTTATATCATTTTTCCATTCTACAATTGATGTAGGTAATCTTTACCATTTCTCACAATGAACTTCTCTGATTCCATTCACAGCATATTTCATTACCTACTCAGAGACTGCGTGCATTTGGCAAACTGGGAAGATACAAGCCAATTTAGGCTGGTCGATGTCAAAGATGACTGGGATGATCCACAATGGAAACCGAGAGAACACAAATTTGCCCTTGCTATTTTGAGGATGTTAGAATATTATTTTCAGACACCGCCCTTACCTACTGGTATTGAAATCGAACAGATTGAAGATGTCATTCCCAAGCTGAAAGAAAAATTAAAAACTATTCTCGATTCCGATAGCATATCTTTTAAAGTCCGAAACCTTTGTAATGACGAAAGCTTGACGCATCGTCGTTGGTCGGGTCCCGAATCTTATCAGCCTTGGGTGATGGAATGTTTGATAACTACTGGATGCTTTCTTGGAGAATGTTACGCAAAATTTGGATTCAATGAGAATTTATTTAATCTGGCATCCAAAACCCTTATAGATATTATGGAAGACTCTGCGTTATTATCTTGTATTAGACTCGATTTACATTATAAAATGGATCCGTTTGGTAAGCCTGGCGCTAAGATTAAATCAGTTTTGGACGAAGATTGGAGTATGTGGACCTTTCAATTGAACAAAGCACAGGAGAAAAAATTGTTCAAGAAGTGTCCAGGTAAATCGTAAGTCCAACACTATTTAAATATCAATCAATCAATCAACCAACCTTAAAAAAAAAAAAAAAAAAAAAAAAAAAAATTTTTTTTTTTTTTTTTTTTTTTTGAGTGGGTGTGGCTTAACCTAACATACGGCTATATAAACTCGATCATTTTATTTATTCGACAAATTATTCTTCTAACATGGCTTTCTTAA
Source organism: Salticus scenicus (assembly GCA_963930645.1). Lineage (NCBI taxonomy): Eukaryota > Metazoa > Arthropoda > Arachnida > Araneae > Salticidae > Salticus > Salticus scenicus. The sequence continues at coordinate 177,140,604 of OZ005654.1, forward strand.
ACATGGTTCTTCAACGCTTTGCAACTGGGATCGTCTCGTTTCTATTTCGTCACTATAAGCCAGAAGTGAAATATATGAAAGTGCTGAGTTCTGCCATAGACCCGAAACAGAGAGACGACCAGTCTTTGGGATTCGATTTGTATGCGCCTAAGAAAATCGAGTTGAGACCTGGCGAGAGAAAAACGATTGATACTGGAATCGCGTTCGAGTTTCCATCTTACATGGGAATGTTTCTCTGGGACAAGTCGTCGTTGGCTTTGGCAGAACTGAGAGTGTGTGGCGGTGTAATAGATCCAGGCTACAGAGGCTCGGTAGGCGTGATCATAGAAAATTGTTCGCTGGACAAATACACCATCCAGAAAGGCAGCGCTATAGCCCAAGCTGTGTTTCAATTGGCAATTTATCCTGAAATGATAGAGATGACGGAATTGTCAGATACCGTTCGTGGCGATAGAGGATTTGGTGGAAAATCAGACTGGGCAGATAAATAAATCTTGTCAGGCTAGTAACCTAATATACAAGTAGATAGATGGATTCAACCTATACACCAAAAATTGATCCGGAACTCAATTATTTAAACTGTTTAAAGGCCCATTATAAACGTAACGATCATCATCCCGAGCATTATGAGAAGCCTGAAATGAAATTTGAAGCTAGAATGGAATTGACTTGTGAGTTATTAGGAACTGTAATGGGTTGGGCTCATAATCGAGGATTAAAAGTAAATCTTGCTGAATGTCGAGCTGTTATCGAAAAGGCTAACTGGGAGTCATGGGATCTTGCCGTGAAAGATAAATTACCAAAACCTACTGAAATTGATTTCAATATTCATGGAACATGGTATAATAAGACATATTCCATAGACGAATTTAAAAAATTGGAATGTTATGAGGATCTCGACGAACTCAAATGCGTAAGAGATTATGTGGATGACCTATTGAAGCATAAATTGGCAGTTTATCAAGTTTGGCGAGATATTACTGAATATGATAAGCGATACTATGCAATAGCTGAACGTATACAAAATCATGATTTGGATAAATTTCGAATCGATATGTTACGAGCCTATACTATGAAGTTTAGCGAGTTTCGGGGAAAGACTAAACAAATTAATGTTGAAGAGACTCCTAAAACGGATGATGTTGAAGAGACTCCTAAAACGGATGAGTAAATTAAAAGACAGCCGCGATATTTCACCCTCTGTAAGACTAAATATGAAATTAGCCCACCGTAAAACTAAAATAGATTAATAAGCTATCAAGTTTAACAAAGATAGTTCACCCACTGTAAAATTAAATATAGAATTAAAAAAAAAAAAAAAAAAAAAAAAAAAAATTTTTTTTTTTTTTTTTTTTTTTTAAGGGTGTCCTTGAAATAGCTATATATATACACAGTCATAAAAGCCATATGTATATACAGCTATAAAAGCTTCCACACTACATATATTTTACCAGTATGAATGTTCCGTTTCGACAATGGGAACCTGCTATGATGTTTAACAAAAAAGTATCAAGTCACGTTTGTCGGTATGTCGTATTGATAAACAGTACTGCTAAATTTGATGTAGAAAAAGACTTGAAAAAATTACTACGTGTAACAAAAAAACCTCTCATATGGTTTATTAAAACATTTCGGTCGTTTGGTATTCGGGTTGAATATGGCACACTTTTTTCCATACAAGATCTTAAAGACCATGGACCCATGTTTAAAGATATCTCGGATGGAATCGTGCGGCAATATCTAATATCAAGGTATTTACCAGATGTGACTTTTGTATGCTTTCCAGGATTTGCTAAAAAATTACCTTTCGATTGCATACATCCTGACACGTTAGTTGGTAAGCTTATCAAGAGGAAATAATATACATATAAAAAAAAAAAATTTTTTTTTTTTTTGTGGGTGTGGTTTTACTATATATAGGCATTAATTTTACTATCTGTTATACATTTCGTCAACTCTTCCTCTGTAGTGTGTTTGGCAAGTCTCATAGATTCCAATATAAGCGTTTAGTCTTTGAAATATTGACTGTTTCTTTTACGCGTTTCAGAAAACCTTCTGCAAGATATCAAAGTTTGGCCAATATTATTCCAAGTGAAATGTGCTCGAAACTTATTGCAGTCATCTTTCAAAATACCCTGTAACTACTGTAAAATAGGATGGTCTAGACAGTTTATGGTACTTAGCCATATGTATAAAGTTTAATATTGGACACATATAAATAATAACTGAGTAATTCTTTTGACAAATGATGAGTTTTCCGTTTTTTCTATTGCCTAATGAAATAAAATTGAAAATACTCAAGTACCTTCCCGTTTACGAAAAATATAAATTATTTTCTATAACTGAATTCAGCGATTTGTTGACCTATCCTCGATTATGGTGCAACAAAGCTTGCTATAATCTATATCGAAAAACGCTTGAAATACAAATCTATTCCGTACGAAATATTATTAGAACTGATTTTGTTTTAGTAAACATTTTTATTTATATGCTTAAAACCAACATCGATATTTTATATCCCGATCATTGGTATTTACATCCAATCAATGAACACGAAGAAAAATTTATTGTTACTATGAAAACTAATTTTGATGAATTTATAGCAAAATATGCTGTTATTGTTACCATGTACGTTAAATTATTCGCGACTCCATTCTATGTTAGGCCTATTCTACTAAGTATAGAAAATGTACATGGTATACTATTTCCTTATATTGTACATCCATTTTTTCTAAACTTGAAGGGTAAAAGACAATGGATTCGGTTTATGATCGCTTGTGAATTTATTCGCCAATTATACAGTTTAATTGAAGCTGATAAATCGAATTATAAGACTAAATGTTTATTTCGTATATTGAAAATACTGACATCTGAGTACGACGAATGGGTCAATAATCAGGGTGGATGGGAATGTATAAAAGATTGGCAGAATGAAAAATTGGTGGATAAAGATATTTTTACTGTCAGTACTTACTAAAAAAACTTTGAAAAAAAAAAAAAAAAAATTTTTTTTTTTTTTTTTTTTTTTTTTGAGTGGGCGTGGCACATCAATAATTACTATATAAGAGAGATGTGGTAGTGTCTAGTAATATTATTCACCCACACAACTTACAATGGCGGGTCTACACTATGTTTATGCTGTGCATGTCTCTTTTGTTCGCTATGAAGGAAGGCAAATCCCATGGACTATTACTATGACTTCGACCGTGACACCATACAAGACTTTTAGTATTGGTTTGCTTAGCAACGACTTTACCTGGACAGATTCTGATTTGAATTATAATTGTCTAAACGCGGATGATTTTCCCAGAAACCCTTCTAAAAAACTAAATCACCAAATCAGTCTGCCACATTTCGAATCTGAGTTTAGCGAAATCTACGGCACAGAGTACTGGAAAGATGGCTGGGTGACACAATTGGCAGCCGTCGATCGGCCTACGTATGATTATCTAAAAACATTTTGCAATTCAATTATATTGTTGGATAATACACTGATTGCTGAAGATAGAACTTTGGCTGCAGCATACAGGTATAACGTATTGCCAAATACTGGAGAGGGATTTAAAGAAATTGTAATTGAAGGTTGAAGGACTTTAAAAAATCTTAGAAGTCTCTGAAAAAAAAAAAAATTTTTTTTTTTTTTTTTTTTTTTTTTTTTTTTTTTTTAATGCCCCGCCCACCCAAGTCTGTATATATATATCAGAAAATTCTATTTAGACAATTTATTATTGTTAGATGGTATGATATTGCACACATGCAAATATGCTAAGTAAAGTTTATGAGAGTTTTTTATTAATATGCTCATTCACATTTGCTACAATTTTACTTATTACAGCTCTATTTATAGTTATATTATTTATAATAACGACTTTTATTATGGAATTTTTGCTAGGCCCAGAAATTACAAAAAAATGTATTAAAACATTTTTAGAAAAGATTAAAATAAATCTTGTCTTTGCTCAAGAATAAAGGGTTATGCAATTTTTCAAATATGGATAAATGTTTGTGCTGTAATAAGTTAATAAACTATCCAAGATCGAATTATAGATTGGATTGCGAACACGTTTTTCATCAGCGATGCCTTGTAAATTATTTTCAAAAGCATCCACTCAAATGCCTGGAATGTACCCAGCCGCTATCTTGCATTGATCTAACATATTTTCAAAGCTTTCATGAAATAGTAAATGATATAGAAGATACTGATTCAGGCTTTGAATCCAATTAATTCATGATTGCGTAAAAAAACTAAGTCTGAAAATTTCGAGATTAGTGAAAAAATGACAAAGTCCATTTTATAAAGAACTGAACTTCACTGTGAATGTTTAAAAATGCTCAACCCACATTTAAAAAAAAAAAAAAAAAAAAAAAAAAAAATTTTTTTTTTTTTTTTTTTTAGTGGGCGTGGCTCATGTATATATAAGACTGTTGACTTACCACTTCATCATTCTATCTCGATCCTTGCCAGCAGCAGTCATATCTTTCCTTTACGGACATGGAATCAACAGTATCCTACAGCTCTTTGGTTTGGACGTTAAGAAATAGTAATATGGAACTAGCACATAAAAATGATAAACTGGCTAAAGAAGTCAACGATTTACGAGATATATCTTTTTTTCAAAGTATATTAAATGAATTAATATATGCTGAGAATGTCCGATTAAGGGGTGAACGATCTCGCCTTTGTATGGATGCAGCACAAATTGCTGTAACTTTAAACGAAAAGATAATTAGTTTAAATTCGATCATCAGCAAACAACGTAAACTGTCAGCAGCAACACTGAAAATGTCAAAGGCTAAAAATATTTTTAAACGTAAAACTAAAAGGATTATAAGGCCCAAGAAATGTACAATATGCCAAGGATAATAAAATCGTAACCAAGCCGTCAAGGTTACATCAAGGTCACATGAAAAAAAAAAAAAAAAAAAAAAAAAAAAAAATTTTTTTTTTTTTTTTTTTTTTTTTTTTCACGTGACCTTGATATTATTCATTTTTTATACTGGCCTTTTGCTATATAAGTAAGGTTCGTTGGATTACTATTATTATTTCATAATGGAAGCTATGAATCCTATTGAGATGCTTATTGATGGGGCTGTTCAGCATGAAGTCTTGCAGAATAAAAATCCTTACTTGACTATGGAGACTATCATTTTACGTTTGTACAAGAAAATTTCACAGTATACGCGTGTCCAGTTCTATCAGAATGAGAAAACTCTACTGTTTGTGCAATATCACGATGAAATTTTGAATGCCTATGAAAGTATAAAATCTAGGCTGTCTCACGAAGAGCGAGCTACGGTAGAACGTGTCCTATCTAGAGATTGCCCACATCCCAACGAATTGCTGAAGTTTACCTGTACTTGGTACAAACATGATCCTGCCAGCATTTGTAGATGGTTTGCTGTCGATGGTATCATCAACCTGCATCCTAAATATTACGTTCAAGATGCCTTTAACAATAATTTCGAGAAACACAATGCAGCCGTCAGGGCTCTGTATACTTACTACTCTAACCCTGAAAGCATCAAATTGATCGTGAGCAAGGCCCTGGATATTGAAGGTGACGAAACATATGCGGCAGATCCCGATATGGATAGGTGTTTGGAACTGTACGTAACAATGGTGGGTGAAGAAGAAATGAAACGTGTGGCAGAAGACAGGCGAACCAAGCTGCGAGCTCAACAGCAACCCAATAAGCGTAAAAGAAAAATACAGCCTCTGAAATTATCCGAAACTGTAGAAAATCCAATTGTAGAGACCCCAGAATCGCCTAGGCCGATTTCACCCCAAAATGAGTAATAGCTGACGGTTAGAATAATCAGGTTTCAGTTTCTTTAAAAGGTTTTGGCGTAAATTTTCTCCGATTGACAGATGCCATTTAGAAGTTGTGTTGAGAAGGTCCATAGCAGTCAAAATTTTCAAATAGGCCTCGTGACAATTTTCTACGTCTGATAAGTCTATTCTATTATTTTCAATTTTTTCGCAGAAAGGCCAAGCGTGGTTTGTTGGAGGTACCATCGCTACCATATCTGACAGGTCGTCTGTAGGTTGGGAGATATCAAAAATCTTGTCACATTTTATAACCTGAGTGTATAATGGATTCCAGAAGAGTTGCAAATGGCTACTCAAAACGATCGTCCAAACGTCAGATGGAATGATGGCGTCAAACGAAGGTTCGATCACAATATATAATAGACGCGATTCGTATAGATTTGGACGATATAAAAATGTCAGCTCGTAGTCTGATACGGGTTCTAGCTCAGGAATGGAATCCAAATAGAATTTGACTAAGTTAGGATAACGTCCATAATGACTATAGATGATGGTAGATTTCTTAGAAACTAAAGCCTTTTGAAAAAATTCCATATCTTGATTATTAAACAATTTGAAAAAAAAAAAAAAAAAAAAAAAAAAAAATTTTTTTTTTTTTTTTTTTTTTTTTTTTTTTTTTTTTTTTTTTAAATTCAAGGTCATATTATTTCTCTATATATGGGTGCCTTCTCTGCACAAGGATCATTCATGGTAGAGCCTTCTATCTATGAGGTCTTAAGTTTTTCTGAAAGCTACATACGGCTTAACTGAAATAGATTAAATTATTAATGCTAAGTTTTTTGTCAAGAAAGCATCAAAAAGGTGTCATGAGACAAACGAATAAATATACTACTTCATATGGCTTAATCGTCAAAAATTCTGACAACCAAGTTGTACTTATCAAGCGTAAGGTGCCATACTGTGTGCAAAATTATTACACGCATCTCCATAAAAGCAAAACTAAGTATTGTGAATATTCCAAGAATGCCTTTGACCAGATACGAGACGTTTTTGAAAGAGAACAGTTACCAAAGCTGAGCGAAGAATATAAATTGGATTATATGTGCTTTGTGAATGGCAAATTGTACGAAGATCTGTACGATTTTCCGCATGGACAGCCGTCTACGAAAAACCCACAAACCTTATTTGATTATTTTATAACGGCGTATCGAGAATTTCGTGAAGAAACTGGCTTCAGATTTACTTTTACGAAAGAAGACGTGGAAAATTATCCAATCGTGCATTTTGAATTTATGGGATGCGATAAGATTTATTATAAACAATATTATTTTCTTATTGAAAATGTAAAAGATTTGAAGAGATATAGATATTTTGATTCACTCGATTTTCCAATGATATCGTCTGCCCAAATTAAGAGTTGGAATGGTGATCGACTTGTGTATACAGGCCAACTGTATCCCGTAAAAATAGCATATAATTATTTTAAAATTCAGCAAAAAATAAAAATTGATAATAAGCATAAAATTTTTGAGAATTTTTATCCAAAGTACTATATAATTTCTTATCAAAAAAAAGATGATGATAAGAAACTGATGGAAAAAATATTTAAAACTTAATTAATTAAAAGCCACACCCACCTCTTAAAAAAAAAAAAAAAAAAAAAAGGCCTTCTTCAAACGTATAAAAAGGCGACGCCGCACTCTCAAACTATCATTCTACTGCAATCATGAATCCTGCTATCTTCTGTTGTCAAGATGAAGTCTTTGCTGAGGCCGTTTGGCTGAATGTTGGAAACGGATCCCTAAAACCGTTAGAAATAGCATTTGCCATTTCTCCAGATAAAGTCTACATATTTACAGTAGCACCCTTGCCTCAACATTACTGGGTCACGCTAAGAGATCTTGCCCAAACTAGATCTAGAATACATAACAAAGATCGTTTTTACAATTCTCAATGTGAACAGCTACTTTTACAGCCAAAACTCTTCGAATGGAGACTTAAAGCCAACAGTTGGCTTAATAAGCTGACATATTGCGTTCCGTTAGACACTCCACTGTATGTCCATGGTCGTGCCCAGTACAAATTTTTCAAGCATCAGTGCGGATACAGAAACGTACATCTGGTTAAAGTGCCAACTGGAGTAAGATTCATACATGCTTGTCATTTTCATGTGAAGTCGAAATTATTAGATTATCCTTGTCCAGGAATAGAAGTAGCTACGATGGCCTATCATCGAAGAGACCTTCAAATAAAACAATAGTTAAAAAAAAAAAAAAAAAAAAAAAATTTTTTTTTTTTTTTTTTTTTTTTTTTTTAATGTGGCCTTGTTTTTTTTATTTATAAATCAAGCTAACGATGGGCTATAAAACCTTTGTCCAATCCATCTTTGGCAATCAGTACTCGTTTCATGCCCCATACTTACACGGGCTCAATCTCTACTGTCTCTTCGTTATTACGTTAACAGTGTCCCTTTGCGTTTATACCCTGCATCAGCATCAAGATGTCTGCGACAACACCTTCAAGCAGCGCGTCCATGACCTACGAATTAAATACGCCAGTGCTAGACGTCCCGGCTATGATTAAACCTATTTTAGATAATTATAACATACACGTTAATAATTTTATTCGATTTTTGCGCGATCGTCTAGATGTCTATCTCGTTTACGAAGGCCCAGCCGATCCCCATCAGCACATTTTGTTAAGAACCATGTACGCGTGTTCTATCAAATCCAAAAAAATTTTAAAAGATGTATTTCCAATCATGATAGGATCGCTTCTAGATATGGCCATTCGCCATCAAAACGAGAGGTCTTTTCGCGAACCTCTGTCGGCCTCTGAAACCCAGTATCCATTTACAAAATTAGATGTAGGGAGTGGATTTTTTCTCGTCGGTGGTTCTTTGCGCCATTTACCCTATTTCTATACGAACGATCCTACCAATACGCATGTCATTCAAAGAAAAATTGTTCGAGTCTATTCCTACAATGCTCTGGATCGCGGAAAAGAGTTAAATTTCTACGTGGCAGACTACGATGGCAAAAAATGTGGCGATGTGGTAGTTATTCATAACAACGGTACTAAAACCAACGACGATCCACATTTTTTCAATCATTGTCCCTATTCAGTAAATTTGACGGCTTACATGTCCATGCTGTATCGAAATGAGCATTTTGACATCGATCATCTGGGTAATAAAATGGTTGTCAGCCCAGGCCACATGTTTACCAAACTCTTCATAAAATATTTGTACGGTCCTCTGCTGCAGCAAGATTGGAAGCTGATCAAAGCCAGAACGGGTCTGGTCTCGAAATCTATCGAAGACGGGTTCTTGCTGCATGTTCTGTCTCGAAAAACGGTCTATTATAAGGAAACTAAATCTGCTGGAAAGATGACCAACGAGCCTTCAGGATCGCATCGCGAAATAGGTGTCAACGGTGAAGTATTCATGGAAAAAAATATAGGTTGCTATAGAGAAATTACGTCTCAGACCTACAAACTAAATCCTTATCTGCTACACGTTATAGTGAGACAGATTTCCAAAAAAGTTAAAAATTCAACCGTCGATTCTTTTCATCCTAGCTATTTGTATTTTTTATGCATACTGGGTATTTTCGAAACAAAAAACGTGGGTCGCACGACTATGATGGTCAGAGACACGATTGTTTCTACGTGCGACGATCTGGATCCAGTCTATCATGATGTCCCCAATGATAAATTTTGGGATGAGCTGAGACTCGAGCCTCAGAAAGACAGCCGCTATTTTGTGGTTGTGAACGAGGCCTGCATACCCGTAACCGAAAAATCTTTTTACGGTATCGAGCTGCTGAGGCTGAAGAACCATTTCAAGACAATCGAGTGCTATCAGAGAGAAAATTTTATCATTATCCGTTATAAAATGGGTTTCATTATGAAAAGGGTGCCTGACACGGATATCTGGGTGACCCCGTACGACATCTCGTATTACATAGACAGGTTGGCTGGGATTCATGCGACCAGCTACTTGGTGGATCTGAACCGATTTTGTAACCATACAGCCTTTCCGAAAAATATTTTGGCCTTCAACGCGATGAAAAATTCTGTTTTGGCTACGACTTCGGAATACGCTCTATATTTTATGGATACGGTATCCACTTATTATAAAAAACTGACTCCTGACCATAAAGTTCTCATACCGGCCAAGAAGGATGGCGTTTCTGAACATTTTGAGATAGCCATGCCTCAGCCCGTAGTCACTTACATGAGTTTCAAAGGCTGCACGCAAGAAGACTGCATAGCGAAACGTAAAGGCTACGATGCGTTCGATGGCTGTAGGTTTTACACGCTCAGATTGAATTTGGATGCCAAATCTTGGGTTAAATTTTATCCCGTTCGCGGCGACGAAGATCCAGAATCTGGTTTATTGGGGACGCTTGTTAGTGGAGATGTTTTGCAAGTCGAACCCTATTCTTTACATATAATACTGAATAAAATTTCTGATAGTGAATACCGCATTCGTTTCAACAAAACGCCGTTCAGGGTCGCTCAGCATTTCATAAGCGGAGACAAACTGACTATTAGCGTAGAACAACAGCATGTCTGCGATACAGGAGACAAACTCTGTAGTTTGCACGGTCAGAAAGGGGTCGTGCGAGTCTTGGAAGAGATGCCTATTTTGGATGATGGAATCGTGCCCGATTTGATAGTGAACCCTTATTGCATGTTCAGGATGACGCCCGGACAGATTTTAGAAGCCATGTATTTGGGCGGTGGCAGAGACAGCCAATCCGTACGTAATTCGAAAGGTGTTTTGATACGAGACGCGAAGGCCTTCTATGGTAAGACGTTTTATTTTTCGGTCGCGTATTGGGCCAGCGAACACTTATACGCTCCCGTAAAATGTGTGTTGGATAGAGTGACCAACCAACCCGTCAAAGGTCGCAGTAGAAGAGGGGGTATGAAATTGGGAAATATGGAAGTTAATGCTTTAAGAGGCAGCGGTACGGCGTCTGCGTTTGAAGAAAAATTTTTTGAACATGGTGATAGAGTGCATATTGAGGCTACTGTGGCGATACCTAAATCGGTCAACGTGGTCATTGAAGACGCGAAATGCTACAAATATCTTTTAGAATATAAGACAGAACCTACCATACAGATGGAGGATTGACGCGATAATTTTAAATTTGTAGATACGAGTTACAGTTTGTCGTTTTAAATAGACAGTTTTGTACGAAATGTATTTTGCTATTAATTTTTTAACAACAAGGGTCGCTATTTTATAGATTTGATACTCTGAGCCCTAAGGTCATTTTTTCTAATTTTTGCGACTAAATACCTCATTTTTTATAATGCCAGAGTTGGTCTCAGAGGTTACATGGTACTCGATTAGAAAATATGAGGCGTTTTGTCTTTCAAATTAGAAAAAATAATTTTTGAAAAAGACATAAATATTTATGTTATCGTATACGATACCGTATTAGTACTGGAACAGGTTTTAAATTTTCGTGGTCAAAACTAGAGTGTTGAATTCCCGTAAAATGTATATGACCAAAAGAGGCTTCGAGCAGCGACTGCATAATGGTTAAAGCATGAATTAATGAATCGAGCACTGACTGCATAATTTTTAAAGCATATCTTAATGTATAGAGCGTTGAACAAATAAGGGGGGATATATGTAACAAAAGCCTCGAGCTTTAAACTAACAAATAGTTGGGCAAAGTTGAGCAAAACAAAAAGCCTCGAGCATTGAACAAACAAAGGGCATATGTGTAACAAAAAGCCACGAGCAAGCGCGGCAGAATGTAGAGAGCAAAAAAGTATGTAGAAATATAGTATAAGCAATATTTGCATGGTCTAAATTTGTACAAAAACCTTCGAGCATCTATAGAGAGGCTATATTTTGTTTTTTAAGTAAAATATTTAGCATATATATCTCGTTTTTTATTTTAAGAATGTCGGAGTAAAATAGGATTATGAATCGTAGCTAGCTTATAGTAATGGGCTTACATTTGGTTTAGCGAGACAATTAAAGAATGTAACCTCATACCGATATCTTGAAACTGGCTGAGACAACAACACTATAGCTGACATACAAAGTCCAGACTAAAAACTTACATTTGGTTTAGCAAGACAATAAAGAGCGTAGTCTTATGCCGATATCTTGAAACTGTCTGAGACAGCGACACTATATCTGACATTCAAAGTCCAGGCTAGAAACTTGGCAAGGCAATAAAGAGCGTAGTCTTATGCTGATATAGTGAAACTGTCTGAGACAACGACACTATAACTGACATTCAAAGTCCAGGCTAAAAACTTGGCAAGACAATAAAGAGCGTAGTCTTATGCTGATATAGTGAAACTGTCTGAGACAGCGACACTATAACTGACATAGAAAATCCAGACTACAAAATTATAATCACTTAAATTAAAAGATGTTTTACAGTAATTTCTGAGTATACAAGTATATATATATATATATATATATATATATATATATATATATATATATTATAAATATATTATAAATATATTATAATATAAATATTATTATAAATATTATTATAAATATTATTATAAATATATTATAATATAAATATAATATAAATATATTATAATATAAATATAATATAAATATAATATAATATATATATATATATATTATAATATAAATATTATTATAAATATATTATAATATAAATATAATATAATATAAATATATTATAATATAAATATAATATAATATAATATAAATATAAGTAAAAAAAAAAAAAATCTATCCATTTCTATAGGGTAGCTACGATTCATGCTCCTACATTCTCCTATTTTGCTCCGACTTGCTTTTTGTGGCAACGAGCTTCAAGGTCATACAAAAAAAAAAAAAAAAAAAAATTTTTTTTTTTTTTTTTTTTTTAATGTGAGCTTTGTCTTGGCCAGCACCTATAAAAGCCTCATTCCAACTTGCAGTTTTATCATATCATGGACAACTATAGTCATACTGCTCATGTTACGTTTATTTTACAGAATTCCAATTGGAAGCCATGGATCGTAGCCTTTACGTCTGTACATCCACCCTTCGAAACGATAACCTTAGCTGCCAATCCAAACAAGATTTCATTCTTGCATCGAGATATAGCCTATAACAACACCGTAAACGGTTTTCATGTACCCGATAACGTAAAATTTGGCACTTATGTAGATATTTCTGAGATGGATGCCACTATTCGTTCAGCTTTTCATAAGAACTTAAAATTTAGCGATTGGGATGTAGTCGGGGCCGTGGATAAGCGTACTTACGACTATTTGAAAAATATTATTCCCACTGTCTTGATACCGACCAACAGCCATAGCGAAGATATTACATTGGGTGTCGCATACAGAAAATTTCAGTCTGATGAAAAATGGCGTCAACATAGATAAAATTTTAGAGAGTTTCTTTTATAAATCGTGCTTTAGCCTTCTCTACGCAAAACGGCTTGTGATCGATAGTTACCAATTCGTAAGGTGCTAGGCACATACATAAAAAATTGTATCTATTCACGTATAAAAATACTCCATGCTCGCACACATCTTTGTTGAGTTCGCTGCAATCCGGACCTCTATAAAACGTAGAATTTGTACAGATGCATGTCCATCGCGGCACGGGGTCTTTGATCAGCATCAATACGCCTCCAGTCTCTTCTTTGCACGGAACTGTTTCTTCTCGAGATTGGCAAACGCCATCTATGCACTGGGCATCCCTATCTACGCAAAGAAACGAACAATCGTCTATGCACGGTATCTGTTTAGTAGTACAATTTTGGCGAAACGTGGGAGCCTCGGCTCGAACCTGCCTATTATCGACTTGTAGTTTTGAGCTTTTCCAAACCCAAACATAGGCCAGCCACATCAGAAAGAAAACGACCCAGGTCTTGTGCATGCTTTTTTTGTTAAGTCAAGATGTCTGAAAATCGACAAGAGACGTTACACATTCCCAGATCTCTGAGTCGAGTCAACAAATGGCGAGATGGATGGGCCGCCTGCTATAGAATTATAGAAGAGTTCACGGTCGTAGATCTTAAACAATTTCATATCATTTTCGAGCGTTGGGTACCGATTCTGAATTGGATATTCGACCAACGCATTCCCATATTGGATCGTTACGAACCCGTTTTTTATTATTGTAATTTACCCAACGGGCCTAAAGAAATCATCAAATTGTATATGGATGAAAATACCGCAGACGAAACGGTGCCCGTCTACATTATTTTCAATCTGTACGAATTTCAAATTATTCAGAAACGCTATTGTCTAGACTATACCAAATCCAACCAGATGTTGTACAACGAGTCTCGCGGAACGGTCAACTTGGCATCGATGATGCAGGTTGAAAATTACAACCCAGCAGAATATTTCAAAACGATGACTTGTTGGCATTTGCTGTTTATCTATACTCTCCATGCGCTAGCTCATTGGGACGCGTACGATAAATATGAACATGGTTATTACGATACGCACATTATTGTGAGAGATTCACCCTTTTACAAGTTTCATTTTTACGGCCAAGTCATGTATCGTAAATAAAGATGCCGAATCCTACTAAGATACCTACACAGTTTGCCTTCATTGTTTTGAACGAAACGAATCGGGGATATAGAAACCCTGATGCAGTAGATATGCACGACTTGCAGGCGTTGTGCGATGGTGAGAATAGTTTGGTCAGGGTGGCCAAACTCAGACGTTTTTTCGCCAATGCAGTAACTTATAAAATGTTCAAAGAAGGTTTGCATATAGATGACAATGCTTGGAACGCAGTCGTACAATCGACTGAAAATGATGCCGTCAGGAAATACGCCAAGCGATTCATGACTCGGAGGCCTAGAAAGCGAAAAAATAGACACGTATCCAGATTGGGAACTTATTCAAACGCTGAGCTTTCAGATGATGAACTTTCAGACGCCTCTGCCATATCTATTACCCCATCCAACGACGAATGCGATGATACGGACGTGAATCTACCTTTGCCAGTCTGTGCTGGAATAAGACGCGTTTGTCGAAATTACGATGCCCAACGTCGATATATTCCTTACGTTAGAGATGCTAGCGACAACAAGCGCTATCATTTGAAAGTGGCTTACGCTTAAATTACGATCGGGTTCTCTAACGGATTGAAAGCCAGCGGTACGAGTGTCTTCCAGCGGGTGGAATAATATTGCGTGAACTTAAATTGGTCGCTGAGATCGTTTAGCGATAAGAGAGTCGATCTAGATTGGCATTCGGATAATCGACCCGTGATTACGCGAATGGGTACGGCTCCTTCTTTAGGACCGAAGCAGGCTTGATCGGTTTCGCTCAACGGTTGGTAGTTAATGTTTCGTACGCTATGTTTAAACACCCACAGTTTGATTCTCTGAGGCATGAAACGCGTGCTCTCGAAAAATCCTAAATTCAGTACGCGAGCTATTTTCGGTACGTCGAAATTTAATAAGGTTATGAATTTGTAAATTTCTTCTTCAAAAGTCTCATTTTTCTGAAGTAAAATGGATTCGTCCAAATAAGATCGATTCAGCCTAATGGTGATGCATTTCGTTGGAAAAGACTGAAGTTTGTCCACGTAATGTGTGTAAAACGTATTGTCGCCGACACAGACCATATAATGTATTTGGAAAGGTTTGGCATCTCGAATATAAACATCTTCTGGATTATGGAATCGCCTGTCGTACGGTATGACCGTAGTAGATGGATGGTCGATCGGAATCATTTTGTAGTATATGTCTATGACTACATACTCTTCCAGTATAGGATATTTTTTTTCGTTTAAAAGTTGTAAGAGTAAGGTCGCGTAATCCATAACTTGGTTAATTAAAGATGCCTAGGCCAGCCAAGGTGCCCGTTTTGTATGCCTTTCAGACTTTGAATAGAATAAATCGAGGTTACGAATATCAACCTGATGAAATTACGCACGCCGAAATAACCCGTTTAGCCATAGGAGATAATTTTTTGGTTCCTGTAAAAAATCTCAGGCGATATTTTGCCAACAACGACGCGTTTCAAGAATATAAAGAAAATATACAAGTCGACGAAGGTTATTGGAATAATATTTTGAGAATGTCCGAGTTTCAAGGAAAAGTGGCTGATGCTAAATATGCCAGGCGTTTTTTGCCTAGAGAGCGCAACAGGTCCAGATATAAACACGTTTCTAAATTGGGTGATTATTCAGACAGCTCAGATTCGAACGCTTCAATTATTTCCATCACCCCTTCCAACGATGAATGCGACGAGACAGATGTGAATCTTCCTTTGCCAGTGTGTGCTGGAATCAGACGCGTCTGTAGAAATTATGATTCCCGACGTAGATACATTCCGTACCAAAGAGATGCGAGTGAGAATAAAAGATATCGGTTCGACATATCGTATGCAAATGCTTAGTAATATAAATGTTAAAGATTTATTTATTTTTTGTTTCAAGGTCACGTAAAAAAAAAAAAAAAAAAAAAAAAAAATTTTTTTTTTAGGTGCCACGCCCACCCTTGAAGCTTGTCTATATTTACTATGGCTAACATGACTACACCCTCATTGTGTCTTGACATTTGCCTGCAACGGTCGTCTAGTTACTATACCTCGTAATGAACAAGATGCACATTGATGGATACTAGATAGTTAGATTTTTCTATAAGAGCCCATGATCTATTCTGATTTCATGAAAACCTGCAATATCTTGTCATTTGTCAGACAAAAGTCTATAAATATCTTGTTTTCAAAGCCAATATTGTATAAATAACGCTATTTCATCCTATTTTAAAGGAAATGGGTCAGGAGCGATTTTATGCATGACCTTACAGTAGAAGAAATAAATTCCACTCCCACCCACCCTAATAGATATACTATATATGTATACTATATATAGACTGCAGCGCCATCTACAATGAATGGATAAAGAAATATAACTTTAGCAGCCAACTGAGAAATATAACTTTAGCGGCCAACTGAGGAATATAACTTTAGAAACCAACTGTGAAATATAACTTTAGAAACCAACTTCATCAATCAACCAACCGTTAAAAAAAAAAAAAAAAATATATATATATATATATATATATTTTTTTTTTTTGTGACTTTCAATCATAAATAAATAAATCCAAGGGTATATATAGGCCTGTCTGAGACATCATTAATTTAAAACAGTACCAATGGCTAGCTCTTTGATCGAATCCTTTTCAGAAGATATCGATTCTGTTAACTCGATGTCACTATCTTTTGACAATGTCCATATTGATAACGTTATACTTAAACCGCCCAATTCTTACAAGAGTTTATCTTTACCATATCCAGGCCCTTATGGTATGCTCAGACGTCCAACTTTTAACTATCGATGGTTAGGTCCACCCAATTCAGACATGGTGAAATATCTTCGAACGAATGATGATCAACCTCAATTTTTGGATGGCCGTTCTCTGAATCCAGATGATAGTAAGAGTACAGAAATGCTGAACAGTCCATGGGCAAATCTTAATAAGGGCATTCGCAAATTTGAGTAATATATTTAAAACACGTTTATGTAATCGTCTTCGATATAACAATCTTCACTTTCTACCAGCATGATCCAGTCTCCTATCAAGCCAGCCCGAATTCTTAAATTCGGAATTAGATGTCTGAAATTTTTTACGACGTCCAATAAACTAGTCTTTTCGCTTTTGCAGACCAATTCATGTGTCTGATCTGAAAATGTAAATTCTTCTTCGTTCAGAATGCAATTTTTACCCTTTTTCTTTTTCTGAAAAAAATGCGGAAAGTAAATCTTCAAATATCGTATGACTTGCCTATTCGTTTTACGTTGTAAGAATTTCTTAAATTTTTTCTTGTTGAAATGGTCTTCGCGGTCCAGGAGCCGTTCTCTATTTTCTACGTTATATTTTCCGATGTCGCATAATACGGGATGATTTCGCGTATACAAGACCGAGAAATGATTGGCATCGGGCATGTGGCCTCCTAAACGATGGCACGTCGCTATGAAAAATACTATCATGGTAAAAACCGTTTCTATGAATTGAGGGCGTTCGATTATAGCTGGCGGATACATTTCGTCCGGTTGACGAAACATGCCAATAGTGTAGCCCGAATACTCTCTGAAATGGCCAGCGAATGGCAATACGTATTCGTCACCCAATATCTTGTTCAATTCCATTATGTCAAAAAAATGTTCTGGTATGTCGCACGATTTTGTACAGGTATAGGATCGCCATAATTTAGAATGGTTGGTAAATAGACAGTGATATTTTTCAGAATTGAAATTGTTGAGTAAAGTAAGACAAGGCTTGTTGAAATGAAAAACGCAGGTCGTAGGTGAATATAACGGGTTCTTCTTCTGAATGTGGCGAATGATACTTTTGGATTCGTCAGATGTGCTAGTAATAGACCGTTTCGATTTACGAGGCATGTCTTTTTTTCAAGCCAAGCAATGATTGTAGTCGTTTTAGATATGGATGAAACACTAGGCGTGTATCAAGAAAATGTTTTTCAACCGCGTCCCAAACTCGATTTCTTTTTGAAGATGTTACGAGCTATGGACATAGATATCATTTTATGGAGTCTGGGCGAAGATGATTATGTACGGCGCGTCGTGGAAGGATTTCTGCCTTCGGTTAAAAAATACACACAGATAAATTTTGCACGAAGCGAGTGTAAGCTATCAAAAGAACTGTATGGCTATTATAAGGCATCTCAGCATATCAGACAAATGTACAAAGATCCTGTATTTTTAATAGGGGTCGACGACAAGGTTACCGAAAACATGGATTCGTCGTACGATGTCAGGATACATGTGCCTCCGTATCGTAAACCCGACGGCAAGGATCGCCAGTTGTTGAGAGTTTCTGAAGAAATTGTTGACGCCATCAGTTCAGTGAAAGATTTGACCCCTATTCAGTTTATGTCTGTAGACTATATGTGAAATAAAGACGATGGCTAAAGTGGGGAGTGAAATAAAACTCCAACAGAAAATATACAGGTCACAACCGATGTATACATTTCTAAAGTCTAATTACAAAAAACCAAACACTAGCCAGACAGTGTCTACTACTACTACTACTACTGAATCGTTTTATTCAAATGTTATAGCAAAGGCAAACGATCAGGGAAATTTACCATTAAATATATTCGATCCTGTATTGGAGGGAACTAGACAAAATATGAAGATTGCCGAGTATAAATTGCGCGGAATAGAAGAATTGGCTTCAGAATCAGATATAAAAGCGTTGACTTTTGTTCTAATGAGAGAATATATAAATACTCAACAGAGATGTGATGGTTTTGTTTATTTTAAAGAAGGACAAGACGATAAATATCCCTTATATGATTTAGAACAGAATGAAATTTTACATCCATATTATCAGAAGAACAAACTTAATCTTAAGACACACGACTTGTTACGTAGATGGATGAACATTCGCATATTAACGTTGGGTAGTGATATTGTAAAAAAGTATCTTAAAAAGAAGGAAGATGATCGAAAGGCAGCGGAAGAGGCCCGACAGGCAGAAGAGACTCGAAAGTTACAGGAAGAGGCTCGAAAGGCAGAAGAGGCTCGAAAGTTACAGGAAGAGGCTCGAAAGGCAGCGGAAGCGGCAGACGTATAAAATATCAAAGCGACATTAAAAAACATTATATAACATTTATTTAAAAAAAAAAAAAAAAAAAAAAAAAAAAAATTTTTTTTTTTTTTTTTTTTTTTTTTTTTTTTAAATATGCCACGCCCACAAAGCCAAGTACCATAAAATGTCGATGCTAGTTCGTATTACAGTATATGTATGGTATCTTGAAGGATTACTGCAATATGTTTCGAGCAAATTTACCTCGTGTACTTATTTAATATTTTCACTGTCAGTGTTTAGACAATGCTCCGACCACATGACCACACCCACGAAAAAAAAAAAAAAAATTTTTTTTTTTTTTTTTTTTTTTTTAGTGGTTGTGGCTTCAATTTATTCTATATAAATAACGGCTATCGTACTCAAACTATCATTTTGCTGATTCTCCTTTAGAAATAGTCATGTCTTTTCAATCGTCCTATTTACATTGCGTCAACAGAAAGACTGAAGCACCGCTGAAGGCCTATTTAATTTATAATCTTAAAGGAGGTATTTATTATTTATTACCTGATGATTATTCCAATTTTTGTCTACAGTGGATTGGTTTATCCAATCCACCTTCATACACTATGGATTTACCCTCTACTCTAATGCATTCCATAACTTTAGATTTCGATTACAAGGGTTCTATCAAGACTGCGCCGAAAAGATTTTTCAATACGATAGAATGCGTTCTGAAAAGCGTTTTTTTATCTAACGTGAAAAATTTTACTTACATTATTGCTATGAGAAAAGCCAGTTTGGGTATCCATATACATTTGCCAGAATTTCAGATAGGACACGACGATTACATACTATTTTGCGAACATCTTCAGTATAAATTCAAACAGATAACGCTGAACGATGAAACTTATATATTGGACATTCCACAAAATATTATGTTAGTCGGATCTTCTAAACCAAGCCATTGCCCCTATATGCCTGCCAGGCTGGTGTACGTAGACGAACGCAACACGTTACACTTAAACGTTTGGCAGCCGATCGAAAACGATATAATAACACTGAGATCCAGTTTTACCGTACGAAAACATAATGAAAAATCTGTTTTCAGAGAAATTTTAAATATGCCTGCGGACAAAATTCGTAATAAAATTTTAAATTACATGATGCCTATCGTAAACGATTTTCAATTGCAGAGACACACCTTACAATATGCTACCCATATTGGAAAATTACCCAATAGCTCGCCAGAGTGCAGAGACGTGGCCTCTTTTGTCACTAAAAAATCAAACGAGAAAGGTTTTATCAGCAAATCTAAAAAACTTTTGTTTAGTGACAGTAATGTACTAAGAGCCTACTATTATTTGGAAATTATTTCGAAATCCATTAAGGAATTCGAGACTAACAATCATGCTTTAAAAATGTGGTTCGAACGGCTGAGTCGCGACAAACCCATCGCGATTTGCAATGTACCTGAAGCGTTCCAAGAATTAAACGATATGCTGCGATTCGAAAACGCCTCGCTTTCGGAAGAGGTCAACCCCTTAAAAACTATCATGCAATTCAATAACGGATATTATTTCTTACCCGTATTTTATTCTTTATGTAAACATTACAGGACGGATTCTAGATCGATGTCTCGACAATTGTACCCGGTGCTGGATCAAGACTTTCATAAATTGCTAGATAAAATTCAAACGATCGATCCCGAAAATATACAGTATGAAATAACGGACATTACTATCAACACCTTACATTTTTGTGCCAACAATTTGTATGGGGATCGACCCGACATGTATCGGGATAAGCTTACATTGATCGTGCGAAACAATAGGCGGGCCGTCTTATCCGTTACGAATGACGATCAGATGATACAAATGATTAGAAGCATACAAGATAGGCATTTACCCATTCACGTTCTCAGGCTGAAAAATGCCATAAAGAAAGCTGGACGCTACATATGGAACGCGCTCGAAGATACTTGGCAAGAGATTGAACAATCAGATGTTAATCACCACGTTACCAATTTGTTTACCAAAATCAAATCATTTATCAAAGAATACCGTAGTTCTGGTGGTCGTGGTGGTCCCGACGACGAATACATAAATAAATTTACCGTTAGCGGTGTCAATTCAGCTATTTTGAGCGATACCAGCATGGAACGCAAATACATCCTGATGGATTCTCACAAGTGGTTTCTGAGGCTGCAGGACGGCGTTTTAGATTTATTGACGGGTCATATTGGCGGGGTCGTGCCAGAGTTTTTTCTATCGGAAAAAAAGATAAATCTAGGGATTCCGCGTAACGAAATGATGCTTTTGTGTAACAATTCTTCGAAACACGTAGCCTTGTATGAAAAACTGACAGATAAGAAATTTTTCATGGTCTATTTAACAAATTTATTTCAGGACGTGACCGATAACCTGTATGACACACTCTGTCAGTTGGTACCAGAATGCGAAGACGATCTGTCCAAATCCATGCTGCATTTCTATATAAATCTCTGTAAATGCGTTTGTTTCGAATACGACATTATGATGTATATGTTGGATATTTTGGCTAGCGTCTATATTGCGACAAATTACGAAAGAAAATTTTTTGTGTGGAAAGGCTTGACGCGTAACGGAAAAAGTAAGCTTTTCGAATTGATGGGACGCGTTTTGACTGCATATTATCATTCTATACAGTCTGAAAACCTATCTCCAAGCCATTCTGTTAATAATGCTACTCCAGAATTGGCGTCTACGCTTTTTTCTTGTAGGATGGTCGCTACTGAAGAATTGGGTAGAAAAATTGACGAAAATCGTATTAAACAAATTACTGGCAATTCGTTCGTGGCTTTCAGAAATATGTACGAGCCGAATTCGGGTGGGATACCGATGGCCAAACTGTTCGCCTCTACGAATAACTATCCTGAATGCAAGGCCACGGAGGCTTTCAAAGATCGAGTGGTAGCTATACCATTCGATGCTGAATTTACCAGCGACGCGCCCGATTCGACATCGAAACAGGTAGCCGGCGATACGTACAAGAAAGATGTCTATGTCGTGGAGCAGTCTTTCAAAGGCTGTTTTTTCATGCTGTATTACCATTTGCAAAAATGTATGGCTAAAGATGGCCTGTTACACTACCGAAAAGAACCCGAATACATACAAGAATTTACGCGAGATTATTTAATTCATGCAGACATTTACGTTCAGTTCAAGATGTATATGGACGTTCAATTGATGCCCGGTACCATGACCACTACGAACGAGGTCAAATCTGCGATAAGACAATATCTGAAAATTACCAAAAATACATCTTTTCACGAGTGCGATCTGCTGTTCTATTTCCAAAAAGAATTTGGTCATTTACGTTG
>OZ005654.1:177168272-177383272 GCA_963930645.1 Salticus scenicus
ACCTTCATAAAGAATAAACGAAACGGGTTCGCGCGTTCCAAGATAAAAATACGTGATGAGCTTGACATCTATAGGATCTTGAGGATCCTCTGGAAAAATACTCGCGCAAGCATCGAATCCAGGCGTTTTCAAATATGTATCTGTATTGTTTAAATGACCGTAACGCGGAGCTTCTAGCACGACCCCAAATAGACCGTAACGCGGATCGCAAACGCAACCCCATCCGTCTACATATTTAGCTTGTTTGCCCTTTGCTCAACCCTTGAGTGAACATGCTCTTTCACTCAAGGCGTCGAATGTGCACGGTCTCTTGACACATTTTAAAGAGGACAGGCGTTTCACGTAATCGGGATGAAATCCATCGCTGGGCTTGATAGAACTGACTTTGATTTCGCCCGGTTGACAAGGATTCAGATTAATGTAATCGATCGCGGGTAGCTTTTGGCAAGTTAAGTTGACGACCTTGTATCCCGGATCGCAAGCGCAGGTATTTGTATCAGGAAGATATTTGCCATGGATGCCACATCCTACGTTTACATCACAGTTTCCACCAAAATATTTTTGATTTATAAGATGTGGATTTTTACAAACGCAGACGGCAAACGTAGCGCCTTGATAAGTGTATGATATCCATTCGCCAGTTTTCGGGTCGCAATGGGAAACCCGTAAAAGTTTTGGGATGCACTGATTCAGCATACAAATATGAGTTGACGGGCAATCCGAATTCGATTGGCATGCAGTATCTATCAGTTTTTCTTTAAGATCTAGAGTCAGTAGTGGCCATGGAGAAATTTCAGACGTTTTCGTGTTTGTGGCCGCGTAGACGAGCGTGAGTCCAACGTACAAAACCAAAAGTATCCAAAATGCTATTAACATGCTTTAGTAAATGCGAACAATTTTAAAAGAGCCTCGTACATAAGCTAATCCTATAGAGGGGTCGATGGCATCCATATTCGTTAAATATTTTAGCATTTTAAATTTTGTCTGAGGATTTTTGATACGTAAAAGAAAATTGTATGTACTGAGATACATCTTATTTATAACTAAGGTAAAAGATTTAAGGTTATAGAAATATAATTAAGAAATATAATTTTAGAAAAAAAAAAAAAAAAAAAAAAAAAAAAAAATTTTTTTTTTTTTTTTTTTTAGGTGCCACGCCCACCATTGAAGCTTGTCTATATATACTATGGCTAACATAACTACACCCTCATTGTATCTCAACATTTGCCTGCAACGGTCGTCTAGTTACTATACCTCGTAATGAGCAAGATGCACATTGATGGACACTAGATAGTTAGATTTTTCTATAAAAGCCCATGATCTATTCTAATTTCATGAAAACCTGCAATATCTTGTCATTTGTCAGGCAAAAGTCTATAAAAATTTTGTTTTCAAAGTCAATATTGTATAAATATCGTTATACAATCCTATTTTAAAGGAAATGGGTCAGGAGCGATTTTATGCATGACCTTACAGTAGAAGAAATAAATTCCACTCCCACCCACCCTAATAGATATACTATATATATATACTATATATATAGACTACAGCGCCATCTACAATGATTCGATAAAGAAATATAACTTTAGCAGCCAACTGAGAAATATAACTTTAGCGGCCAACTGAGGAATATAACTTTAGAAACGAACTGTGAAATATAACTTTAGAAACCAACATCATCAACCAACCAATCATTTAAAAAAAAAAAAAAAAAAAAAAAAAAAAAAAAAAAAATTTTTTTTTTTTTTTTTTTTTTTCAAGGCCATATTATTTTATCATATATATATATGGGGTGCTGCGACTATAAAAATGTAATCGGTCTAATCAAGAATGCATTACGGAAGGTTTACTCAACGCTCCTTAGACGTAGCCGTATCCAACGAAATTATCACGCCCGAAGAAAGGGCTCAAATTGAAAATTTTTACACGTCCGATACATTTGTTCTGAAGGGTGAGGAAGCCGTTGAAATTCTTCGTACAGTTATTCCAGACATCGTATCAATAAACTACGATTCAGAGAACGACTTGCATCACATCCAAGTTGAAAAATGGCCCCATATCAAAGAAATGTGTTTGCATAATGCCAGAATTAAACCATGTTAATGGAAATATGTAAGACAGGACGACGGAGAACCCATATTCGAATATTATATGGATACGCATACTATTAAATTGTGCGAATGATTTAATACTTTGTCCATTTTCCACGTTTTTGTAAAACCGCAGCCATTCTTCGCGGCATAGATTCTAGCAGCTCGTCGAAATAGGAGTCGGTCAACTGGTTGAAGGCAGCATATACGTTCTCCCATAACTGATACTTGTTCGTCATGTCTCGACTCGTTAGTTTTTCTAGCTGTGCCCATACGTTTTCAACCGGATTCATGTCTGGGCCTTTCGGAGGCCAATCTTCCATGACTTCGATATTATGAGCTTCAAACCAGTGTTTGGCCAACCTGCTCGTGTGAATGGGAGACAGATCTTGCATGAAAATCAAATTGTTTTCTGCGAGCGTGTCCTCGACCAACGGTAGGATGGCGTTGGTATAATATTCGGCGTTTAAGGTTTTTTGATCTATCCTATGTATAATTTTAAAATTTTTTCCGAATGCCATCCATACGCATATGGTGAATCGGCCGTTGGCATTGGTATCGTTTACAATATATCTCTCGTCAAACCGATCGCTCAATGCGGGCCTATAGACTTTCAAAGCTCCTCTGCTGGAAGCTCGAAATATTTTTTCATCCGAGAATATGACCTTATTCCATTCGCTGACACCCCATCCTACATGGGCTATGGAAAATTGAAATCTTTTTTGTATGTGTACGGGCTTCAGAAAAGGTTTTCGTGCTGGAATGCGACATCGCATGCCTTTTTCTTTCAAGCGTTTCCGAATCGTGTCCACGCTGACATGGGGTGCTATTTCGTCTCTTATATCAACCGCAGACACGAAAGGATTCGTAGTGACAGCGTTTTCGATATACAGATCGGTCAATTTGTCTGTTGCGCGAGGCCTTCCTCTCTTGAACCTGGAAGGTGGAGCGTATTCTTTAGCGAGCCAGTAATGGACCGTTGAAGGTACAAGATTCAATCTTTTGGCGATCTCGCGCTCAGACAAATGTTCTTCGTGACGTAATCTGACAATTTCTTGTCTAAATTCCATGTCTTGGCTTTGCGTTTCAGATAAAAACAAGTAGCATGGACACTACGGTATTTGTACATTGCGGCAAATGCAAAGAAAAGACTGAAACGTCTGATATGGAGATGAGTATGACGAAAACTGGCAGGCCTATTTTGAAAGGAGTCTGTAGAATATGCGGTTCCAGAAAAAATACTTTTGTAAAAATGAATGGTCATAATCAAGAATGCAAAGATGACCTTTTTGAATCTTATTAGTAATGATATATGCCATCCTGAAAACGTACATTTGCAACCCGGACCCACGTTATTTTGTAATCAGTGCCAAAATAGTTTTAACGTATACGAATTGATTACCAAGCCTTCCACAGACCATTTTCGATCGAGTCAGCTGGCCGAAGCCTTTTTCGAATGGACGGGCGACGAAAATATACCCATGAATTTTACGCTGGTAGATTTGGAAGGCCTGTTTCCAGTATGCGTGGTAGGACAATCTCTGAATCGCGTCAAAAAAGGCTTGCGTCTTCTGAAAGCTTTAAATGGACCTTTTATGACTCGTTCGGAAATAAATCATTTCCCAGATATGGACACGTTTCTGATCGATTTCTTAAATATAGTCAACGAGCACTCAAACGAAGAATCTAGCCAGGCGCGTGCGATATTGGACGTATTGATAAAAGGCATGCACGATCTTCTCTCTTGCAAAGAAATAATCAATCCCTTCGAGACGTATTTCAACGACTTGGTGCCGTACGTGAAAAAATGCCTGAGTCAATGGGAACCCGTGCATTTGAGCGAGGAGTATCCCAATCTGGCCCACGAACTGCTGGTTCATTTACAACTGTCTTCCGCGATCCGCCAATCGTTCGGCAAATATTCGATTCCGTTTGATATCATACATGTCATGGTCAGTAGCTATATCTGTTCGGCCGATATGAGCGTGGTGGGTAACTGGGTGTTGGATTTCATGGCTAGAGTCTGCCGAGGTCAGTTCTTTTGGAAAGCCTATCCCGATTGTCCGTTCGTCGCTAAAATGAATAGAGTTATCCAACAGAATATCGATCATAGAAAACATGCCGCGTACGCTCAGACTCTGAAAGCCATAAGATTAGGGGATGCGATAGAATATTATTCGGAATACTTAAGGCCTTTCCATCAAGTTCAAATGTATTTAAAGAGTCAATTCTGTAGTAAAAATGACAGCGTGGCCGAAATGGCCTTCAACCAAATATTTCCTGCCGTTTGTTTTCAAGATCACGGAGATTGCTTAGGATTTATGGTAGGTAGCAGCTATCTCATGCAAATCATGAAACGTAGCAACGGAAACCCGCCGAAAGGGTCTTGTAAGAAAGCCAAACAGCTTCATGCAAAAATACAAAAATTTGTCGGTAAAATACAAAAATTTGATTCGGGACCGTTCTTATTTTGGACCTTGGATACGTTTCAGTTGTTCTTGATGAGCGATTCCAGTTACGAACAGGAAATTCAAGATCTGTTTGGTATAGTGTTAGATATTAATCAAGATGGAAACTAGCTGCTGGGAAACACTTCAAAGTCAGATCGCTAAGCTCTTAAAAACGGCTGTCGATTACTATGGGTCTCAAGATTCAGTTACCATTAAGACCATGAAGCTTTATATTGTGGGAGAGGTATTCAGGACGTTTGGCCTCGATTGGGATTTCATCTTCAGACTCTTCAAAACGCATACACCCGTTCATCCTAAAATTGTCCAAGAGATGTTAGAACACGGCGACGATGATATGGGGGTGCATTGTCTCAGATCTTTGTCAAGAACGAAAAGCTCAAAAGCTTGACCAAGGCCCTCGCCGCTAAAGGATTCGATACCGATCGGTTGTTGGCTATCGACGGTCTTGCTGGAAATATTACTAACAAACCCAATTTCGAAATGAAACATTACATGGGCAATCTTCGATTTGCCGATAAGGGCGAGAGAAAATTCGTGTTCGACGAAGAGACTGAATTTAAGCGTCTGCATGTCCAGGCCGTGAGGGAAATGTATAAAATGTTGGGAGATGCTAAATTTAAGCCTAAGCACGTCTATGAAATTTTAAGAAAATGTTATAGCGATACAGCCGACGTGAATCTACCAGAGATCGAATTCGAAGAGAGTCTGGACGAGGAATTGGAAGAGAGTCTCTCAGAAATGTACATGTCTAGTATGGGTAGAGATAATATCATGAGCTTCGTAAAAAGTTTGAGATTCAGAGGTGAGAAGCGACCCGCATCGGAAATGGAGGCGGTTGAAGAATCTGTAGAAAAACGTAAGTCAGAACCGGAAGAACCTAGAATGGATGTTGCTGCTGCTGACGAAGAAGCTCCTTAAACTAAATAAATTAACAAAAAAAAAAAAAAAAAATTTTTTTTTTTTTTTTTTTTTTTTTCAAGGTTATATTTTAGTTATATAAAATATATCACACGCCTTTGACTCTTAGAGAAAAGTGTTATTAGATATTCCTTTCAAGCATGTCGGTCCATGAAAAAAAGACTGTATGTTTAAACGGCAATGTCACGGTACGTTATTATGAAAAAGAAGACTCGATAGAGAATGCGAAAAGAGAAAATGCCCATAGGGTACGTGTTTCTACAAAACGCAGTATCTTAGAAAAATCCGTATTTACCACACCAAAAACTGAACTCGAACGTGTTAAACGTATGATTACGTCTTGGCGAAAACACGATACATGTATCGTTTTTGGTAATTTGGGACGCCAGCCATACCTCTTAAATTATTATTTGGACCTGTGTTTCGGTCATCAGGAAGACTTGCAAGTCTATTGCAGCTGGCCTATAGATACACCTTATCGTGTCGAAACTATAAATCAACCATCTGATTTTCTATTTATTGTGGAACCCCTTTTTGGATCTACTATCAAGAAGCCATCGTTGACCAAGCATTTGGTTGTATTGACTAGCCATTTAAATTTAGACGTTGTCGCCACCTATAAAACATATTATTGTTATCACCTGTCTTCTTATAAAAACCAAATTGCTGCGACGCACGATCTCATATCTGATACTGAGTTCAAACCTCCCATTTTTCATGAACAAATAGTTGTGCCAGATGGACCTGTGGTTCTGAATGTTAGTAAATCTGATTCTGCGAATGAGGCTTATCTCAGGCTGCTGACTGGAAAAGAATTAATTAGGCATAGACCCTTTAAAATTTTGATGACGGAACGCGATCGTGTTATTTTAAAAATGTATTTTTCGCAAACTAAACAAATGTTGGCAACATTGCAATTTGAAAAATGGAATGACACATTTTATTTTGATATTTAATACGGGCATGTTTTCGCAAGATTATTAGAGTCTTTGCAGGACTTAATATAATAATCAAACCAAGCACTAAATTTAAGGAATCTTCTAAATTTTTTGAATGGCATTTTGGTTTTCAATCGATCTTTTATAAGCTTGCGAGTCGTTGTTTCGTTTAAAAATATCCCGCTTCCTAATGATATCTTATGTTGTTCGTTTAAAGGTATTAGTTGAGATAGAGAAATGTGGGGTTCATCATATCCCAAAATCCATAATACGGCATTGGCAAAAAAATAGTATGTGCCGTCAAAGTATATTACAAGTTCGAATAGACGGTCATCCCATAAAACGTCTGGCGTAAATGTGAGCTTAATCCATTTATAACCAGACATGATTGCTTGTAACTAGTTTGATTAAAAATATTTCAAAAAAAATCTTAACCAACATACCTTAAAAAAAATGGCAAAGTTCCAAAAAAAATATTATTTTGAAATAAATTATAATATCAAAGAATATAAAAAAAACTTTGAAAAAAATTGAAAAAAAAATAAACTTAGAAAAAATTTCACCAATCTCGAAATTTTTTCTAAGTCCAAAAAAATATTATTTTGAAAAAAATTATAAAAATCAAATAATATAAAAGTCGAAAAATAAAACTTAGAAAAAATTTTGAAAAAAATAAACTTAGAAAAAATTTCGAGATTGCTGAAATATGTCAAAGTCCAAAAGAATATTAGCTTGAAAAAAATGAAAAAATGTAAAATCAGCCATGGTTTATATAGCCATGCCACGCCCACTAAAAAAAAAAATAAATAATTTTTTTTTTTTTTTTTTTTTTGATGCCACGCCCACACACAAAAATATGTAATATATGCTTTAAAAAAAAAGACTATATAAGCTCTGCCATTCTACTGAACTGCCATTCTCTCTTCGGAGCTTGGTCTGTCAACATGTTAAAAAAATGGCTCTCGAAATTTTTTCTAAGTCCAAAAAAATATTATTTTGAAAAAAATTATAAAAATCAAACAATATAAAAGTCGAAAAATAAAACTTAGAAAAAATTTTGAAAAAAATAAACTTAGAAAAAATTTCACCAATCTCGAAATTTTTTCTAAGACCAAAAAAAATATTTTGAAAAAAATTATAAAAATCAAAGAATATAAAAGTCAAAAAATAAAACTTAGAAAAAATTTTGAAAAAAATAAACTTATAAAAAATTTTGAAAAAAATAAACTTAGAAAAAATTTCACCAATCTCGAAATTTTTTCTAAGTCCAAAAAAATATTATTTTGAAAAAAAATATAAAAATCAAACAATATAAAAGTCGAAAAATAAAACTTAGAAAAAATTTGAAAAAAAATAAACTTAGAAAAAATTTCGGGATTGCTGAAATATGGTAAAGTCCAAAAGAATATTATCTTGAAAAAAAATCAGAAAATGTAAAATCAGCAATGGTTTATATAGCCATGCCACGCCCACTTAAAAAAAAAAAAAAAAAAAAAAAAAAAAAAAAATTTTTTTTTTTTTTTAAAAGGTTGGTTAATTGGTTGATTAACTCTAGCTAACCTATATATATCATGTTATAGTATCTACATTATCATTGTCCAGCCATGCTTATTTGTTTCAGCGTCTATAAAAATCTTTACCGCATCCTGTTTCCGTGTTCAGCGACATCTATAATAAGCCTTATCTTATCCTGTTTTCGTAGAAACCGAGTTATGCAATATCCAGCGACAATAATTCTATAAAAAGCCTTATCTCATCCTGTTTTCGTAGAAACTGAGTTATGCAATATCCTGCCTCCAGATTGACTATATAAGCTCTGGCATTTGATCGAATAGCCATTCTCTCTTCTGCCTTCGTCTAAACTTTGACAACAGCAAGTATAAAATGGCTCCAGTTTTATTATCGAAACCAGACTTTATTAAATATGTATTAGATACATATTTCCCCTCGGCAAAAGATGTCATCCGCATGGATTTTATTCTCGATAATACGTTTTCACATCTATTGAAAAAATACCATACATTTAACGCTATTGAGTCTGTAAATGAAAAAGAAAAAGAAGTGCTGAACTCTATAACAAATAGCTTAGATGAATTTATGTTGGTTTATAAGACAGAAATGGAAAGGCTTTGTGCAGAAATGAATATATATGACGGAAATGCTGTAGATTCTGCTTTGGTAACCGTAGCAAACGAGCTTTTTGGTGAAGGCATAACTTGGAGTCGAATTATAGCATTTTTCTGTTTTATTGGAGAATTTGCTATCATGTGTATTCGTCAAAATAAACCGAAAGCATGGGTGAATGCAACATATGAAGCTTTTGTACGAATAGTAAAAGAGACATTGAAATCATGGATAGAAGATCACGATGGTTGGGAAGGAATAAAAACTGCTTAAATATTACATCATCCAAACCAAGTTAAAAAAAAAAAAAAAAAAAAAAAAATTTTTTTTTTTTTTTTTTTTTTTAAGGTTGGTTGATTGGTTGATTCTGTATAAATAAAGCTTATGACATGGATCAAATTGAAAGCATTCTACAAGTGGACGACCAGAGTCTAGGTTCATTTGGATCTCTCGAAAAGGGAATCGCCTATACAGTCATTTTGTCTATGGTTGGTCCCGTAATCTTAATACCAATCCTATATATAGTTATACGAGGTAACGTTAGAAAACTGCCGCTGATGTTATTAGCTTGTCTAGGCGTCTTACTGTTAGTGGTGCATTTTAGATTTTCTTGGATAGTTCGAGCCAGCGTTCAGCTACAGCAACTTTATAACCGATACTATAATGTATGAATACGAATTCAGACTCGTAGTTCATAGTTTGTCTTCATTCAAAGAATTTTTTCAAGAATTGGGCATTTCAACCGAAAAGAAAATAGTTTATTATATAAAGCCTCATTTTCGTTTCAAAGACGATAATTGGGATACGAAACGTGTAGAATCTACTCAAACAGTTTATCATGACGGTGTCTGGTTTAGATGGGTTTGTTCCATCGAAACGCCTTACAGACTCTGGAATACGTCTACGTGTAAAAATTTTATGCATCAACTTGGAAATTTTCAAGACCCTATTACAGTCCAAACTCGAGATTTTGTCAAAATCGATTCTGGAGCCCAACTCTATTCGTTTCAAAATGGACTGGAACATTGTTTGGTGTTCGAATGGGAATATGGTACGTTTGAAAAACCTTTATTGTATTTTAATAATTTAACTCCTTCTCTCGATAAATATAAAAACATTTACCATACCATGAATCGTTATTCAATTCCGCCGTACGAATCCAACGAAAATATTTTTCGAAAACCAGTCACTTGCGTTTCAACAATTTTGGAAGGTAATTCCTATTTATATGCTCATAAACTGGATGGAATTTTCGGGCTCGTTTTCAGCTATCGAGACAGAATCAAAGAAAAATGGGAAGGGCACGAATGCGTGGTACGTAGCGATATCAGTCTAGGTGATGGATTGGTATTTGCTGCAGAAAAATTAGAAAATGGAGCCATATGTTTGTTGGATGTCTATCGATATATGGGACATGATACTACTAGCTGGTGCCGACGAGAAATTTTGACAGAATATTTACCACGTATGAAATTGGTCGAAGGCTATTTTGTCCAAAAATATGTTTCCGATAAGAATGCGTTAGGTAAACCCTCTTTTAAAGTCGATGGGATAATTATACACGACGTGCGAAAGGATATAGTTTATAAATACAAAACTAAGCATTCTGTGGATTTGGTATATTATACAGGCTATTTTCTTTTACCAAAAGGTCGAATTAAATCTTACGAGAAAAATTTAGAAGACGGATGCGTGTATGAAATTGCTATAACCGATGGGCGAGTCGTTCGAAAGCGATCGGATAGATTTAAAGGCAATTCGGCCAAACAAATAGAAGATATTTTTAACCTTCATACGGTGTTCCAATGTAGCATACACCTAAGGTGTTCGGGTCAAAAAAGACCCATATTATAATTTTCAATTTTTTCGAATTCTAGGCACACGTTATGAATACTGGTAATGTAGATAATTAAGTAGTTATACAAAATTATAGAAAATGGTAGATCAAATGATAATTTAACCCTTTGCAGTTCAAGGAATTTCTTTTATGAAATGTTAAATTTTCCACAGAATTTTTGAAAATTTTCTATTATAAAAATGGAAATACAATTTTTTTATGTAATTATAATTTTTTTACCCTTTTCTGTATTTTTATATAGCTTAATCCTTTAGGGGACAAATAACTGCTTTTTTGAAAAGTTTGCATCATAATATTTGAAAAAAAAAAATTCTAAATATGGATATGCAATTATTTATTTATCTTTTAATCTACACATTTCTCAATTTGTATAACAGGAATATACTAGAAAATTATGTGTAGGAAATACTGAAAAAATAGAACAATATAGAAAAGAGATTACCTTTTATACACAATTGTTGCACACTTGAATGAAATGTTTCTTACAAGTGAAATGTTCACATTTGAAACATTTTACAGAACTTTTGTTATCAGTCCGTGTGCACAAGTGGCATCTTCCCCTTTTATTGGTAGTTGATAAACTTCCTGATAGTTCAGGAGCGAGTTCAGTCCGTTCTGAATTTTGAATACTCATCGCTAATTCTCGGGCAGCTCTTGCTCTGGGCAGATGTTTTCGTTTTTCGATTTGTTGAGTAACCAAAGTCATGCCGAGCTTTTCAATGAAGAGCCTCCTTTTGTGAAATGAATTCATCTTCCATGTTGGATTGACTTTTATGAAGAGTACGAATGCATTATATGCAGAAATATCTAAGATATTGGAAAAAACAATGATGGGCCAAATGTTGGTCTTCCTCCGACAAGAATAGTTAAATACAAGTTTATCTAACGTATCTACTCCTCCTTTTGTGCTGTTATAATCCAGAATGATTTCAGGTTTCTTTGTATCTGTGTCAGCAAGCTTCTTGTCATGATGAAGAGTGCTTTGGAGGACTACGCACTTGCCTCTCTTCGGGACGTACGATACTATAGTCATGTCCTTCGTGAACGCAAATTTTGAGGAGTACATTGGAGCCTTTTTTAGAAGCAACTGAGGAGGAATTGTTGTCTTATTTTTTCTGATTGTTCCAATCATTGTCAGTTTTTTTTTCAGAAGAAGCTGTCCAAGGTCATAAGACGTGAAAAAGTTATCACAAGTTACATTGTGACCTTTCAAGCATTGAACAAGATCGTTAACAACCCTGAGACCTTGGTTTTTTTCTGATGCAGAACCAGGATTCTTTCCAAGGTACGATTGTATATTCCAAACATAACTGGTAGCGTTATCGCAAAGTAACCAAAATTTTATGCCGTACTTGGCTGGTTTGCTGGGTATGTACTGACGAAATGGGCGCTTTCCACGGAAAGCAACTAGCTGCTCATCCACAGTAACGTACATCTCGGGATTATACAACATTGGCAATATTTCCACCCACTTGTCCCAAAGCTCTCTTATGGCTGCGAATTTGTCAGTTTCCCTTCTTCTTTGTCGGGTCTGTTTATCATCAAATCGAAGAACCTTCGATATCAGTTTGAATTTTTCTAAGGACATAGTAGCCCTGAATATACTCCGTCCCGTTGTGGCATCCCACAGACTCTCTGTGGACTCATTACGAGATTTATATACACCAGACAGCAGCAACAAGCCAATAAAGGCTTTCAAGTCAGAGTTATTTAAATTCTTCCATCGGTCACCAAATAAATTTTTTCCTTCTATGTTACTATTTTTTAGTATAATATTAACTATTGATGGTGGGAAAAACAACATAAATGCAGAGTATTCATCTTGAATTCTAGACGTAGCATACTTCGTAGGACCTGGAGTCATATTCAAAATATTTTCTGCTTTACGCCTACCACCTAAAGCTTGTGGTTCAGATTTCCACTCAATTTTACCATCTTTGCTAACTAAAGTTTCCGTCTGAATTATCGACTGATCAGATTCTTCATCTGTGTCGTTATCGGATGTCTCTTCGCTTTCCGAAACATGATCTTCAATTTCTGAAACAACTTCTTCTTCGTCTGACATCGCAAGCCATAACTCATCTATTTCTTCTTTAGTAAGTCCACGATTGGCCATATCATAGACTTTACTGTGTGTGTAACAAAATGCACAACAAAATGAACTATGAAAAGAACAACGTACTATACGGAAGCAGGAAAGAAAGTGCGGGAAAAAATGCCGCTCTCTGAAACTTACAGTTACTGATGTAGTATCTATCTAGTAGCGCCATCTATTGTGGCTACGGATAACGAAAAATACGTACTAGATAAGAGCGAGGAGACAAATACATTCTCACAGCAATAATAATTGAATAATTTATTGAAAGGTATAGCGCTATCATTGCTTTACCGTAAACAGTCCATTCGGGTCAAAAAAGACCCGAACAACTTATGTGTTACTATTTTTACTACGAAAAAACTACCAGTTGAAAAATTAAAAAAAAGTACGTGCGTATTCACTGCAGCCTTAAAATCAAAGTAACAAAGTATTTTTTAAAAATTCCCAAAAATGTTGGTAATATCTGCGAAATAAATTCGATTTGGGTCAAAAAAGACCCGAACACCCTATGAAGGTTAAGTTTGGATGGAATGGGTCACCTATTGAATATGAAGACGAAAAGAAGACAAATAAAAAATCCAAATAAGTTTAACACACACACACACACACACACATTAAAAAAAAAAAAAAAAAAAAAAAAAAAAAAAAAAAAAATTTTTTTTTTTTTTAATGTAACCTTGTGACCTTGATAGCTTTATAGCGCCTATATAAGCAGCTGACAAATCTCATTTTCTAACATTACTCATTTAACTATAATACAAGGACATGGATAGCTATTTAGATCTCGTGTCAAAGGTTTTGGAAAAACCGCAATTGTCTGCGGGTATCGACTCTATTTTGGATAAAGACTGTTTAAATCTTATATCTAAAGATTGGGTAGCTCGTTTGAAAAATAACGTGACCTTTCAAGATTATGCCACCGTCGGCAAACGGTTATGGAATCCACCTTATGTGACGCTGAATTATGAATATGAAGAATCCAAGCGCCCAAATTTTAAAGTTGCTGTCGTTGCATACTGTAAATTTATGAAACCTTATGGCGGTCTGAATCCCAAATTGCATTTAAGTATTATGGCTTCAGAGCCATTACGTTTAATTGCGCGTGCGATGACATCTGATCTCGATCCTTCACTTCAAATTTCTAACGATTTTAAATTTTCTTTTCAAGAATGTAGTGGTGTGTTGAATTGCCATGAATGCGGTAAACGTGCAAGTGAATTCAAAGCAAAAGGTCATAACATAGATCTAAGATCTCAACCATGCATACTGGACACCAGTGTATTTACTGGAAATGAAGTCGTTAATCGCTTTCATAGTATGATCGAATCTACGTTTACTGACACGTTTGTAGCCATCTTAAAAATAAAAATTAATACGAGATACCGCTATAATACTCAAAATAATCAAAAATTTTTACATATTAGTGGAACTATTTTAGATTTCATCGGATTTCAGGAAAGAAAATTAATGGCTTCTAAAACAGCTAATATAGGATTCATAACAGAAATCAATAATCAACCTCCAATGAAGGCTAAGGAGGCTGAACCTTCAACGAAGACTAAGGAGGTAGAATCGTCAACAAAAACGGATGATGAGTTTGGCGATTATTTGGAAGGGGTTTTAAACGATTCAAAACTAAATGAACCTTTTGATTTGGAAAAGCTAACAAATGATTCGAAACTAAATGAACAAGGGATATCTTATGAACCTTTTGATTTAGAAAATACTATTGAGTTGGAAAATACTGAAATTAGTCACGATACCATTGATTTGAATGATGTGGATGTAGGAAACAAGAGAAATTCTAATGATTTAGACTCGGATTCTAAGAAAAGAAAAGTAGATGAAGGTGAAAGTTATATATCCCAGTGGCTTTATGATGACGTTTAATAAATTACGTAAACCATATATACTTTGAAAAAAAAAAAAAAAAAAAAAAAAAAAATTTTTTTTTTTTTTTTTTTTTTTTTTAAGGCTTGTTTATCTATATATATATATAGAATGGCTAACGTGCCCACACTATCCGTTAGTGTTTCTTCTAACAAAGAGTTCCACTTTTCATAGCATCCGATAAAGCAAATTGTGACGGCACGTCGTTTTGTCCATAATTTTTTGGTGAAATTTCTTTCTTAATCAAAGATATAATAGAATTTAAATAAATTTGACTTGTGACAAAATAGCCTTTTATTACTAACCACAGGGGGTAACTAATATTTTTGGTTGCTACTAAACCGATACCTTTTAAAAATTCACAATTCGGAAATAGAAAATTTGGAAATTTCTCTTCTGTATACGAAATTTGAGCTTCAGCAAAATGTAAATTATATAAGAAATATTTCATAGATAAAGATATTTCTAAATCAGTTAAACATGACGCATCAGCATTTTCATCGTAAATGTAAAAATCCTTCATAATATTATGTATAGTTTGATCTTGGATATAGGATTCAGAAATTGATCTTTTACTGCGAATATGAGAGTTTAAGCGTTTAGTATACGTTTCGTGATGCGGTGCCGAGTCAATCTTAACGTCTATGAAATTTCTATACAGTTCGTATATGTATCTGTCATCATTACTTTTGCCAGCAATCAAAACTGTATTTCCGTACGTTTTCGACAATGACAGGATTCATTTGATAATTTCGCACCGAATCTACTTGTCTGTGATCATCGAATTCTTCAGGACGAAAATATCTATCGAAAAAATCTTTGGTGGGTACGATGACCGTATTTTCTGGAAAGTAGCCCCTGTTTTGGACTGGCCGTAAAAATCCTCCTGCGTACGCTACGTTAGTTGGATAATCTTGCAAGTGCATTGCCATTTCCAAGCCAAAATACTCTTTTAAATGATTTGAGCATATGAGCATCTGCACATTAGCTCTCCTGCGACCTTTGCATTCGTTTTTTGAAGCGTTAAAGAGACATACGGTCGATTCTAGCTTTGACGTAATACACCTTATTTTATCGAATCAAGTCCTTCCTCATGCGCAAGTTCAATTTTCATCCCAAACGTGTTCCGACTCGTTTCAAACCGTTTAAAGTCGTGGCCAGAACCAAACAAGGCTTGAAAGTGCTCGTCACGAAAAGTAAAAAATTGGAAAAGGCTATTAAAGTAATTTTCAGTAAAAAAAGTTTAGCGGTTGCAGCTACCGAGACGGCTGTCGGCGTAGGCGTAGCTAGCATTTGGAATTATATAGAATCCAATTCGGGTTGCTTCAAGAGACATGCGGACGGTTCCACATGCAAATACGAACAATTGAGTTGTTGTCAAAAAGATAAATTGGACAATGTTCCATTCTGTGATGGAGCCGATAAAATGGTTAATGTTTGCGAAAATTTTGACGCGGACCAAGAACAATCTTGTTGTCGTCTCTGCGATTGTCAGTACGTAAATTGTTTGCCTAGCGAGACCATGCAGTGCCAGAGACCGACGGTGGCAGACGCCTTATCCCATTACGCATCTCAATTCGGCTCGACTCTCTGGTCCGGTATCGAAACTATTTTTCCATGGCTATGGTACATTATTTATTTTATGGCGGCTCTGTTTATATTTTGGATTGCTAATTTAGCCCGATCTCTTTTATGGAGAAGAAAGTAGCATGTATGAAAGATTGGCGAGCTGTCGTTTACCCGTCGACGAATTGTTGTCTGAACTCGTTCAAAAGGAATCCTTAGATCAAACCATTAGAATTTTAAATCCGAGACTTGGTAAATGGCCGATAGAATTTTATGTTTCTTTGGAAATGGTCATGCATCCTAAACTCCGCGACGCGGCACGAAAATATATCTCAAAATTATTGGAAGAGAAAGAAAAATATGGATACATTTATTATTTGAGTGGCCAGAGTTTACTAATGCCGTTAGCGATTCAGTTTCGAGGAATCGAATTGTTTACTGAAACCGAAGAAAGAGATCGCATCACGAAAGCTATAGAGGCACTGGCCAGCGAGTTTGCATGCAGGAGTAGTATTATGTACGAAATTACCATGGTAGAAATTTATTACTTTTTCATAAGACTTGTCAATCCAAAATTGTCTTGGTTGGCTGTCGAATATATGATAAATAGCGTAAAGTTGCACGCTCATCTATTAATGTCTTCAGAAAGAAAATTTACGTGGGCTGAAGATAAAGAGTTGGATGCAAAAATAAACAAAGATAAATTGTTTTTAACGTACACAAACATCAAACCGTCTCAATTATATATATTAAAAGCAAACACGTTTTATTTATGAGACAAAAAATTTTTTAAGTTAAAATACACTTAAAAAACAAAAATTACATATAAAAACAATTAAAATCAGACGTTTCGAAACCCGTCCGGGTTTCCTCATCAGTAATACAACACAATATGCAAACAGGACATGAACACTCAAGGAATTTAAAGGAGTACGGAATATTGAGGAGCCAGTGCGCATGCTTCATTGACAGTGTGGAGATGCTTGGCAGTGTGCCAGCTTTCAAGGAAAATACGCGATTTATAATTATGAACACCAGAATTTAAAATTTTTATATTATCGAAGTCAGGAATATGATCGGTTTCTATTGAATGGATTACAATTTTTGAATTTTGGTTGCAATTTTTAAAAGATCGTCTGTGTTCTTGTAGTCTAATTTTTGCTGTACGGCCAGTTTCACCTATATAAACAGATTTGCAATTTTTACAAGGAATTAAATATATTACACCAGTTAAATCCAGAGAAGGGGTTATGGGTTTAAAGTTGAAAAGGACGTTTTTTAATTGTTTAATTGGCCGGAAAGCAGTATAAATGTTATGTTGTTTAAGTAATTTAGAAATAAATTCTGAAGGATAACCAAAATATGGCATCGAAATATAACTGTTTTTATTAATAAGTGAATTTTTCATTTTCATTGGAGTAGAGGGGGAATTTGCAGGAGGAAACGAAGGAGGGGGGAAGCTGATAATGTTTTCACGATAAATTCGTTTTAACCAATTAAGAGGGTAATCGTTATTTATTAAATCCTGGAAAATTTTTTTAATTTCCAACTTAAAAAGTGTTTCGTTACTACATAACCGAAGAGCTCTATTGACCAAAGTTCGGAAGACTGCGAACATCTACGTATCTTCGCCAAAAAGGAATTTTATCATTTAAACTATCATTTATTTTATTTTCCAAAACCTGCATAACTATTTCTGCTATGCAAACACTAGCAGGTGAGCCCATAGGCGTGCCACGAATCAATTCTTAAATTAGTTTTTTTCTGCTTATCTTATAATTGCTTCAAGTTTAATGATTTATACTATAAACAAATTCGTGGCACGCCTATGGGCTCACCTGCTAGTGTTTGCATAGCAGAAATAGTTATGCAGGTTTTGGAAAATAAAATAAATGATAGTTTAAATGATAAAATTCCTTTTTGGCGAAGATACGTAGATGACATTTTTTTATTAATTGAAGAAAAACATATAAATGAAGTCGTTACTTTTTCTAATTCATTATGCCCAGAAATTCAGTTTACTTTGGAAATAGAACAGAATAACAGTTTGCCTTTTCTTGATGTTCTCGTTAAACGCATTTCGAATTCACCTAGCACTTTTCAAACTTCTGTTTATCGTAAGGCCACATTTACAGGTCAATATCTAATTTTTCATTCCGCTAATCCTAATTCGCATAAAATCGCAGTCTTCCGAACTTTGGTCAATAGAGCTCTTCGGTTATGTAGTAACGAAACACTTTTTAAGTTGGAAATTAAAAAAATTTTCCAGGATTTAATAAATAACGATTACCCTCTTAATTGGTTAAAACGAATTTATCGTGAAAACATTATCAGCTTCCCCCCTCCTTCGTTTCCTCCTGCAAATTCCCCCTCTACTCCAATGAAAATGAAAAATTCACTTATTAATAAAAACAGTTATATTTCGATGCCATATTTTGGTTATCCTTCAGAATTTATTTCTAAATTACTTAAACAACATAACATTTATACTGCTTTCCGGCCAATTAAACAATTAAAAAACGTCCTTTTCAACTTTAAACCCATAACCCCTTCTCTGGATTTAACTGGTGTAATATATTTAATTCCTTGTAAAAATTGCAAATCTGTTTATATAGGTGAAACTGGCCGTACAGCAAAAATTAGACTACAAGAACACAGACGATCTTTTAAAAATTGCAACCAAAATTCAAAAATTGTAATCCATTCAATAGAAACCGATCATATTCCTGACTTCGATAATATAAAAATTTTAAATTCTGGTGTTCATAATTATAAATCGCGTATTTTCCTTGAAAGCTGGCACACTGCCAAGCATCTCCACACTGTCAATGAAGCATGCGCACTGGCTCCTCAATATTCCGTACTCCTTTAAATTCCTTGAGTGTTCATGTCCTGTTTGCATATTGTGTTGTATTACTGATGAGGAAACCCGGACGGGTTTCGAAACGTCTGATTTTAATTGTTTTTATATGTAATTTTTGTTTTTTAAGTGTATTTTAACTTAAAAAATTTTTTGTCTCATAAATAAAACGTGTTTGCTTTTAAAGATAAATTGTTATTTTGTTCCAGCTAAAAAATCGTAAGACAAGAGTAATATTTACAATTTTCAAATTAAATATTTATCATTAAATCAAGATAATGGAGGCCTCAGAATATGATATTTTGTTGAATGGTATATTAAATAACGATATTCTTAAAAATGAAGTGGAATGTTTAGTTGGCGAAACTAAAGCGTTGAATTTAATTACTTACGACTGGCAGTCAACTTTAGAAAATTCTATGGTGTATCAAAACCACATTAATAAAAAGGTTAGATACAGTAAAGGGCATGCATGCGGAGCTGAGAATGTTGCTTTTGTGAGAAGGATTCTCGATCGTCAAAATATTTACCGTATATTAGTTGTAGGTGAATGGATTCTTCAAAAATCGGATAGAACGGATGACTATTCAATCGTTGCAAAAAGCTGTGAGCCTTTAGACGTTATTGGCCTATCTATGCGCGAAGACGAAGATAAAAAATTACATACTGGCGGACGATTTTTTAATAGAACGTGCAATCCAGATCTATGTTATTGCTGTAGGAAATATCATCAACATTTTAATATCGACATTGAACCAAAAAATTGGTGTGTATTAGATATTAAAAAATATGATGGTGCTAAGCTTGAAAATACTTGTACGTCAAAACTACTATCCATAATGACAGAAATGCCAAGTTTTATGGGAATTTTTAGCATGGAAATACATAGTCGAACTACATTTGGTGATAGTTCATACAAAATATGTGGCATGATAAATGAAATGGTTATTTTTCAAAGAAAATCATTATTTACTAGAAATTTTATTTCATTTCCA
Source organism: Salticus scenicus (assembly GCA_963930645.1). Taxonomy (NCBI): domain Eukaryota; kingdom Metazoa; phylum Arthropoda; class Arachnida; order Araneae; family Salticidae; genus Salticus; species Salticus scenicus. Next base: position 177,188,081 of record OZ005654.1, read on the forward strand.
CTAGCTGTTGATTACTTAACTGAAAATCATTTGGCAGTGGAAGAAAAGTCTAAAAATGAGCCGGTAGTTGAAGAAATCTAGTTAAACAACCAACCAACCAACTGTGAAAAAAAAAAAAAAAAAAATTTTTTTTTTTTTTTTTTTTTTTTTTCAAGGTCGTTTTTTGACATGACTTCGAGCCTATATAAGCGCGTTCATAAACGATTTACCATTATCAACTGTTTTCTTCTATAGTAAGAGTCAAAATCTCATGCACTAGAGATATGGAATATTTAAGCGCAACTGCTTCATCGTATTCAGATCATGACCAGGAGGTTTCAAGAGCATATGCATTTTTAGATCGTAGAAATACAAATTTCGAAAGTCAAGTTGAGATTTATGAAATCACTGAACGCCTTATGCAATTTATCGCGAGAACTCCAGTTTTGTATGGAATATACCTTTCTGTTTTTGAAAATGCACCTGATGACTCTGACGATCCTCCGATAACAAATCCCCTTTCGAATAATGTTGTGGAAAAATTGACTGTTGTAAAATTGGATGAAAATTCAATTGAATTTAATAAGAATTGCGTTATTTGTACAGAAGCCTTTTCTCTAAATGAAGAAGTGCTAATTTTACCTTGCAAGCATACATATCATGAAGCATGTGTAAAGGACTGGTTTAAATTACAAAGTACTTGCCCAGTTTGCAGAAAAATACCGTATGAAGAGTTGTCCAGTGATTCTTCAGAAGATTCAAATGATGATTACATTGACTTGGATTATCTCACATTTTTTAGATCTATTGATCAGCTGTATAGATCACATCTAAATTTGGACGGTAATCCTAGAGCCCACTTAGATATGGACAGTGCTACTGATTTAGAGGCCGATTCAAATATTGATTCAGACTTGATTTCAAATACTGACTCGAATATTTCCATCGATATGAATTTAGGAATCGATCTGAGTATTGACTCTCAAATGGATTCTGATAATAATTCTATGTCGGAATATCCACAAAATGAAGATTGCAGCGACTTTGTTAATGACATAACTCCTAGCAATTTACACGACATGAGAGATATGAGCTTGTACGATATCGATTGGGATGATATGAATTTCGATGACATGGCTACATAAATAAAAAAATACTCTTTGAAAAAAAAAAAAAAAAATTTTTTTTTTTTTTTTTTTTTTTTTTAGATGCCACGCCCACCCTTGAAGCTTGTCTATATTTACTTTGGCTAACATGACTACACCCTCATTGTGTCTCGACATTTGCCAGCAACGGTCGTCTAGTTACCATGCCTCGTAATGTGTTTTGAGCAAGATGCACGTTGATGAACACTAGAGAGTTAGATTTTTCTATAAAAGTCCATGATGTATTCTGATTTCATGAAAACCTGTAATATCTTGTCATTTTGTCAGACAAAAGTCTATAAAATCTTGTTTTCAAAGCCAATATTTCATAAATAACGCTATTCCATCCTATTTTAAAGGAAATGGGTTTAGACATCAGGAGCTAGTTTATGCATGACCTTACAGTAGAAGAAATAAATTCCACTCCCACCCACCCTAATAGATATACTATATATATACTATATATATAGACTGCAGCGCCATCTACAATGATTGGTTAAAGAAATATAGCTTTAGCAGCCAACTGAGAAATATAGCTTTAGCGGCCAACTCAGAAATATAACTTTAGCAGCCAACTGAGAAATATAACTTTAGAAATATAACTTTAGAAACCAACTTCATCAACCAACCAACTGTTTAAAAAAAAAAAAAAAAAAAAAAAAAAATTTTTTTTTTTTTTTTTTTTTTTTTTTTTTTGTGACCTTGTGACCTTGTGACCTTGACAGCGCCTATATAAGCAGCTGACAAATCTCATTTTCTAACATTACTCCTACATATGTGGCGACAACGATGAAAGGGCTTTGAAAATATTAACTGGTCTGAAGACTCTCTGCAAAGTCCAGGTAACTATGTTATTTTTTTTAAATGTAGTTTAATATTTTTCGTTTTCGCAGATTACTTTATGAAGGCCTTATCTTTGAAAATATTGTCTGGATGGCTCTGTCTCTGAATCTATATAATCATTAACAAAATATTTTAAATTCTAAGGCCTAAATTTACAACATTAGCATGAAATCTTGTAAATTTATAAGATGCTCACGGGTATATTTTGGTTTTTTCGACAACAAGTTTGGACAAAGGGCTTACCCTTGGAAAATATGAACGGATTCTCTGCAAAGTCGACGCAAAGAGTTTTTTCTTAAATGTGGTTTAACCTACTGATCAGACGTCGATATTTAATTTTTAATCGTGTAAGCTTGACTCCGATTAGCCTTGCTGGCTGGATCAGGTTTGTGTTCTAAAGAAATCATTGAACCTATCCAAAATAATTTTCGTAGCCCTTAAAGTATTATTTCCTAAACTAAGAGCATATCCAAACTCGATACGGACTGATTAAAATTTTTGATAGATATAAGGACTCACTTTACCAACTTACTGGTCTACCAACTTATGTTGGGTTTGGTAGACAATAAAGAGAGTAGTCTCATGCTGATATAGTGATACTACATTAGACAGAGACACTATAGCTGACATACAAAATCCGGACTAGTAACTTACGTTGGGTTTGCCAAGACAATAAAGAGAGTAGTCTCATGCTAATATAGTTAAACTGAATTAGACAGAGACACTATAATTGGCATGTAATGTCCAGACTACAAACTTATAATCCCTTAAATTAAAAGATGTTTTACAGTAATTTCTGAGTATACAAGTATATATATATATATATATATATATATATATATATATATATATATATATATATATATATATATATATATATATATATATATATTATAAATATATTATAATATAAATATTATTATAAATATTATTATAAATATATTATAATATAAATATAATATAAATATAATATAATATAATATAATATAATATAAATATATTATAAATATATTATAATATAAATATAATATAAATATATTATAAATATATTATAATATAAATATAAGTATTAAAAAAAAAAAAAAAAAAATCTATCCATTTCTATAGGGTAGCTACGATTCATGCTCCTACCTTCTCCTATTTTGCTCCGACTTGCTTTTTGTGGCAACGAGCTTCAAGGTCACACGAAAAAAAAAAAAAAAAAAAAAAAAAAAAATTTTTTTTTTTTTTTTTTTTTTTTTTCACAGTTGGTTGGTTGATATTCATTCTCTATAAATAGCGGCTCCGTACTCAAGCTACATTCATTCTGCATTGCTTGCTAAAGTATGGTGTACAAATATAAGTTTATCCGAGTCTATTTTCATTAGACCTTTTGCCTTGGCCCGTTTACACGATTTTCTCAAGGCTTCAAACGTAACCTTTCTACCGATCCAAGCAAAAACCATATTTTTCCAGCGAATTAAGTATGTTTGATGTTTTTTCGTAAATAGTTTTTTAGCCAACGCGTAATCTTCCAAAATATTCAAGTCTTTTAAATACGTTTGTCGTCGGCCTGGGTTGTCATTAAACCATCCCAACAAATCTATCATCTTGAGATCAGTAAACATCATCACGTAAGCTAGCATACTGGTTTCGTCTGTTGTTTTTCGAAATTTGAGTCCGTTATATATTCGCTGTAACTCTTTAACAGATATCATGTTTGTGGCCAAACGTTTGATGGAATATACTCTATTAAACAGACCCGATCTTTACGAGGCCATTTTGAATAGAATCCAACCCCATAATATGGATTCGGTTTTGAGGTTGATCGAATGTCATTTGAGGAAAATTCAAGATTTAAATATATTTAACAAAAATATCACAGCGGTTCCTGAATTCATGTGGGCCGTAGTAAAACATTTGAAATTTCCTACGCCTGGAGACGCATTTGGAATCTATCGAGCATGTCGCGTTACTAAATCCGATACACAGGGTGCTCTAGACAGCAAACACTTGTCTTCGTCTTCGGAATCCGTCAAACAATTTAATGTCGAAAAAAACATTTTATATGAACTCACATTGTTTTCTACTCAAAAACAAGTTTTCGAATTGTCCAACAGACGGCGACATTCTACAGTTTATACGATACTTTCAATTCCAGAATTGATGAAATTGCTACCAGATGCCTGTCACTTAGAACGAGGCGGTCCTCGAAACAAAGGCAGAAATTCAAACGGAGATTTTAAATATTTGAGCACGTGTAAATATATTTTGGTTGAAGACAGGGGTTCTATCAAAATTCTTTACCAATCGCTAAAAGATTTACATGAGATGTTATGTAAGATTCCTCCTCAAATGGTTGTGGCTTTTTCTGATGTGCGTAGCGTTTTTCAAAAATGTGGAATCGTTTGCTATTTTTTTAACATGGTGAATTTAATAGAAAGGCAATTGTTTACAAATGATGGGTCGGCTTACGAAAAAGATGTATTATTTCTGATTAAATGTCAATGTCGTAGCGGCAAACCTTTACCATTAACTAGAGATGGGCTAGCAAAAAATCCTGACAAGACGCCTATAGAAGTGTTGAGCTTTGAAGCAATTAAGAAAAATTTAGCGCGATTAAGCACTGGTACGAAGGAATGGTATAATGTACAATCTTCGGCCGATAGTATATTTTTTGGAGAACAGTTTAAGGAAGGAACTGGTTATGGCTTCAGTTTAATGTCGTCTGATAAAAGTTAAAAATAAGTTGAGGTTGGTTCGGCAAGACAATAAAGAACGTAATCTCAGGCTGATATCATGAAACTGTTTTAGGCAACGATACTTTAGCTGACATTCAAAGTCCGTACTATGTTGAGTCTGACAAGACAATATAGAACGTAATCTCATGAAACTGGTTCTGACTCTATAGCTGACATACACAATCTGGACTACCAACTTATGTTGGGTTCGGTAAGACAATAAAGAACGTAATCTCATGAAACTGGTCTACCAACTTATGTTGGGTTTGGTAGACAATAAAGAGAGTAGTCTCATGCTGATATAGTGATACTGCATTAGACAGAGACACTATAGCTGACATACAAAATCCGGACTACAAACTTACGTTGGGTTTGCCAAGACAATAAAGAGAGTAGTCTCATGCTGATATAGTGAAACTGAATTAGACAGAGACACTATAATTGACATGTAATGTCCAGACTACAAACTTATAATCACTTAAATTAAAAGATGTTTTACAGTAATTTCTGAGTATACAAGTATATATATATATATATATATATATTATAATATAAATATTATTATAAATATATTATAAATATAAATATAAATATAATATAAATATAATATAATATAAATATATTATAAATATATTATAATATAAATATAATATAATATAAATATAAGCATTATAAAAAAAAAAAAAAAAAAAAAAAATCTATCCATTTCTATAGGGTAGCTACGATTCATGCTCCTACCTTCTCCTATTTTGCTCCGACTTGCTTTTTGTGGCAACGAGCTTCAAGGTCATAAAAAAAAAAAAAAAAAAAAAAAAATTTTTTTTTTTTTTTTTTTTTTTTTTTTCAAGGGTGGGGGGGGGGGGTGGCACCTTCCTATAAATAAGCCGCCATAAATATTTATTCACTCATTCTCCTGTTGGATTTGTTACAGTATAGTCTACATTGGTTTAAGGCTATAGTATTTATAAATCTTTATTGACCCATTCTATTGTCGGATTGTTACAGTACAGTCTAGATTTTCCACAAAACATTTCAATCGTGCTTTCGTGAAGTTTTATACTCTCAGTTGAATTTCTTCTACAAATTAAGAGTGTGCCGTTGGTACCTACTGCATAGTATAATTCAGACTTTTTAGGTCTTTTTACAAACAATTCCAGGCTTGACTTATCTTTTTGTTCTCGGTATCGTGTCCATATTACGCAATTTAGCCATTCGTCTGGCTTTATAATTTCGTCGACCTTCAACGTAATAATTGATTCCACGTATTCCGTGGATGAATCTTGTAATTCGCGTCCCATATACAAGGTGTATAAATCCGTCAAATAGGCTTTAGGTACTCTATTACAAATAAATAGAATATATTCGGCAGTCTGACCTTCAGAATTTACAAGAATCAAGGAAACGGTCTTTTTCTGACAAAGATGGCATCCACGTATGCTGTAACCTCCGATATCGTAGTTGATAAGCAAGGGCTCCGTGAACATTTTCTTACTTTAAGCAAATCTCAGAAAAAATTTTTCAATTATGTCGTCGACTGGATCAGGAAGCCTCGCAAATTATTAGTGATTGTTTCTGGGGGCCCGGGTACTGGCAAATCGTATTTGGTTAAAAATACTTTCGATCTGATTAAGGCTCCGCAGATTAGGATGAGTTTCACGGCTCATAGTGCTGAAGCGATAGAGGGTTGTACAATTCATTCCACACTTAAGCTGAATTCTAAACACGTTAAAAAATTAGAAGACAAGTTAGAAAACGAAAAAGATTTGTTGAAATCTATAGATAAAAGTCGAGAGATTTTGTCTCAATTCAAATGCGACATTTTTCCTCATTTGGTACTCGTGGACGAAGTGTCTATGATTAATGGATGGCTGATGTATTGGCTCATTAGATATTTTATGGATAGGTCCCACGGCCCATTGCTATTTGTTTGCATGGGAGATCCTCATCAACTCGAACCCATCAATTCTGAACATAATTTGTTTAGCATTAATTTAAACGAAAAACGATACGACGTTTGCAAGATTCGTTTGAAGGAAAGTCATAGATTCACACCCGAATATGGAAAAATTGTGAAGGAATTACGTCAATTTATTGATAAAAAAGACACGACAGGTATGTTTGCTTACATATGCGAAAAATTTCCAGTAGTACAGGATATCGATAGGACTCTTTTAATGAAAGCGGATAAAGCCATGGCTCATCAAAATACAACTGTCAACAGTTTTAATAAGTTTTATTTGAAACATAAAATCGAAGGCCCGGAAATAGAGTTACATGAAGATCTGGTCTTGAAGTCAAATTGTGAGGTGTTTGTAACTGCAAACTATTGTGCGAAGGGTTGTAATAATGGTACTAGGTTAATCTTTCTTTGCTATGATATTGAAAAAAATGCTGCAGTGTGTAGAAATCCTAAAACGAATGCCGAAGTTAGAGTGTTCACGTCAGGGTATACTGGACGTTTTCCTCTAGTGTTAGCATTTGCCGGTACAATTCATAAATATCAAGGCGATACGATAGATAATTCGAAAATTGTAGTCAGCTTAGATGACAATCGAAGTATGAGTTTGGTTTATACAGCCTTGAGTCGTGTAAGAGATTTGGAACAGATATTAGCTATAAAGCTATAAGTAAATTGTGTAATAGGTTAATGGGTTAAATACCATAAAAAAAAAAAAAAAAAAAAAAAAATTTTTTTTTTTTTTTTTTTTTTTTTTTTTTTTAAGGGGGGGGGGGGGTATGTGTCCGGACTATATATAAACCTTAGCCATTACATCTCTCTTCAAGATTGTTACTTAAAGCCGATCTATATTAATTGTTGTATGACGGGGTGTTTGATCTCGTCGTAGTGGATATCGTTTTGAACAATGGCTTGTCAATATTCTACACGTTTTGTTTGGCAATCGATTCGTTGGAAATCTTCCTCGTGGCATTTTAAATCTTAAACTGTGTGGATGGTAGTTGTAAACCAATTCGTTTTGCGATACTCTTCTTAAATATGGATTTCTAATACCCCTGCGAGGGCTCGAGCTTCCAGTGCTACTATTGCTGCTAACGCTACTACTTCTGCTTCTACCTGAGGAGCTACTGCTTGAATTACTGCCTGTGCTTGGGAGGCGAGGTCTGCCTCTGCCTCTACCTCTACCTCTGCCTCTGCCTCTACCTCTACCTCTACCTCGACCTCTGCTATTAGCTGGGCTTTGAGGTCGTCTTGTTGGAGATGGAACAAGTCTTTGATCATTATTTCGAATAGCTACAACGTTAGAAGGTCCTGCTACAGCGTTAGAAGGTCCTGGAACTCTTCTAAAGATGACACGAGTAGGCGATGTAGGACTTATGGATGCAGTATACGAATTCAATATAGGTGAGCTTTGATTTATCATTCCCTTTTTTTTCATTCATTCTACCGGACTCTAAGTACATTGTTCACCATAGGATAAACGTTATACATATAGGCCGCTTTGCAGGCTTCTTGTTCAGATTTAGGTATTATATATTTCACACCGCCAAAGGAAGATAATTTCACGTTAAATTTTTTGTCAATATTTCCAAATTTATAAAATGGTAGCATAGACAGAATCGTTTGAATATCGGTCACATTTCCGTATTCGAAATCTTTGCAGGATAAGGCATCAAGCGTCTTTTGTCTAAATCTACAGAAACCGCTGTATCCTTTTTCGGCAAAGCATAGAACCCATCGCGAAATAGAATCTTTGTTTTCTAGCATGAAATCAAACGCATCCCAAAACGCGAGAAACATACTCAATATGTCTTTTGTGTAGTGAGTGAGGTCTACGATGACATACGTGTCGTTGGTTTCGAGAGCAGGATTATCTTTTCCAGAAATTCTTACAACGTTTGTATAATCGACCCGAACCGAACCCACGTTTTGAGTCTGAATTGAAAAATCTTGCCTGTCTAATAAGCTACGCGTGCCAGTGGGATCGATTTTCAAAAAGAAACAAACACGTGCCCATCGGGCATCGCAAGAATGAATAAAATTTAAATGAGACGCGAATACGACCACGCGAGAAGCCAATCGATGTTTGGCTATCGTTTGCATAGATTCGGGTTCTAGATAGATTAACAAGTCGCAACTTTCAACGAGTTGGTCGGAACGCTGGACTCGTATCTGATTGTCAGACGAATATAAGTTATTATTTGAAGAAATGACCATTACTTTTAGCGAAGGAATTGATTTTAAAATTTCAAAGAGTTTGTACGGGTAACGACCCAAGTCGCCAAATACAATACAACGATCTTGTTGTAATATAAAATTCAATAGTTCTTCAGCAGATAGCATCGTACTTATTTCTTATGGTCTAATCTGACATCCTTTAAAAAAACATCTTCACTGACAGTGCTTACAAAATGCTCCGCCCACGTGACCTTAAAAAAAAAAAAAAAAAAAAAAAAAAGTTTTTTTTTTTTTTTTCTTTTTTTTTTTTTTTAATGGGCGTGGCTCGACTATATATATATATAGCTGATTCTCGCTAACACAATATATTATCTATTATTCATTCAACATTAGCAGCCAGGTTATAAGACTTTAAAGTTGGGTTTCATATTTAAATAAAGATGAATACTGAACGATACAATCCACACTTAAGTGATCATATCCGAAATAAAAAACCTGCTCAAAGAGATTGTGAAGAAAAAGAAAATTATATGCAATCTATGTATAATAGAGATGGCTATACGTTGAATAGTCCTCAGACACGAACTCGATTTGCAGAATTAAATGATAAATTTAAAAGGAAGAGTTAAGGTCTTAAATTAACCAACCAACCAACTTAAAAAAAAAAAAAAAAAAAAAAAAAAAAAATTTTTTTTTTTTTTTTTTTTTTTTTTTTTTAAGTGTGGGTGTGGTTTGACTTCATGCCTATATATAATGACTAACGTACGACTCTTTCACTTTGCACATCTAGTATTCGATAACTACAGGCAGAATTTAACACAGTCAAGGCTCGTGCAATTTTTCTAAGTCCGGCATCGATAACTAAATTTTTCTGTGGTTCCAATAAAACTTCTAAATCGGCTTCCAGATCTGCATCCGACTGAAACCTGATTGGATATCCGTTATCCTGTCTAGCCTTTAGAAATTCGAAAATATCAAATTCTTTTGACAACTTTTTCTTTGTTATAGGAGGATAAATATAAACATTTTTGCCTTTTGATGAATCATAAGCGAATTGGTTGCATATTTCACTATTTGGCAATACTCCCTCAGCGTATCCATTAATTGTGTCTTTGGATCTCTGTTGCCAATAAGTTTTTAACTGGTCTAATGTGTAATCGTCGTCGGGAAACTCCTCTTTAAAAATTCTTTCGGCCTCAGCTGTTACGTTTGGGGCTATATTAGTCGCGCGCGCTTCTTCTGGAAATATCACACAAAATATGTTCGGATTCTTCTTTTGAAGAATTGTTATCATTAACTCAGCTAACGTAGTATCCAAAGTCGCCATTACTTAATATACACTTTTGTGATAATGGAATACTTGACTATTATAAAGAAAAAAGCTATCCGACCCATTAAATATGCTTACATGTCTTCAAACCCTTTAAAATTTTCCATTGAATTTGAAGACGGTGTCAAAGTTTGCGTAAAAGATAACAACGAAGGTCTTCGACAATTTTTATGTATCGCTCAGCATTTGGAAATCACACCTATTTTGGGTAGCACTGAACATTGTACCGTTTCCGAAATCGACAAATGGGCGCTGATTGGAGTTCGTAGCGGAGATGCAATACTTTTTCAAAACGATAAAGGAGAGAGGCTTCCTATTTTATTTTCATAGCCCTTATGAGGTCTTCCATTTGGCGACAAGCGAAACGACATTTGAGATATTTAAACACGCTAATGGCTACGAGAGCAATGAAAATAACGAGGGTTAGAATAATAAAATGGATCCGATAACAAGAATTGGCTTTGGATTCGACAGTTAATACGCCAATAGAATATAATAATCCGCCGGCTAGCGTTAATAATGCGAAAGGTTCCAATTTTGCAACATGTAACATTTTAAACCTTCTTTTGCAATACAAAGCTGTATATATACTTGATTCCAAAATTCGTCATGAAGAGCTAGCGACTGATTTAAATCATTGGCAAAAGATTCGTAATCGGGAAATAATTGAGCGAAACTATGAATGGTATGCTGCATGTTTGTCATGGGATGCTCTTCCACTAGCCATTTTTGTATTGTAGACCACTTATGATCCCAAGATGGAAAAGATTTGTTTAAATGATTTAAGATGTAGGTCATTTTATCCACTCCAAGTATTCTTTGTAAGAACTGTATAACGCTGTTGTATGTAATTTGTACAATATTTTCAGGATTCATTTTCCCTTTATTATGTTTAACAAAAAGTGGTAGAATTCAAAAGAAATTATATTTACCTGCTTTTAGAAAATGCTCCGCCCACATGACCACAAAAAAAAAAAAAAAAAAAAAAAAAAAAAAAAAAAATTTTTTTTTTTTTTTTTTTTTTTTAAATGCGTGGGTGTGGCTTGACTATATATATAAGTCATAGCTTTATCCAAACATCCAAATGCAAACATGTCTTCGTCGCAGACAAAACATATTTTAGCTAGAGTCTTGCAATATTTAGTTTATCGTCATGGATTTTATATCGAAGTTCATCTATTAGACCATCCTCAGGATAAACGAATCGTTAAAGACATTTGTTCTAAATTAAACTTTTTCGATCCCATACAAATTCGTAACGATATAACTGAAGATAAGCTACGTGATTCGTTTAAACATATTTTGTTTCAAGACTCAGAAAAAGATTGGGGTAAAATCTTAAAATATTTGGCAGTTGTTGGTGATGTGACTGCAAAATGCCTGATGAATAAAATGTCTCTCAGCATTTTTAAGATTGCGTTAGAAATTTTAAATGAAAATTTTGAAAAGCATTTAACGCCTTGGATTGAGAAAAATGGAGGCTGGGAAACATTCGATCCTAAATCAGAGAGTAAATTTCAAAAAATGATGGATAGTTTCGTCTACAGCACCAAAAAAATTATAGCTAATATATAATCGACTGAAATCCAAGTACCATAAACTGACGATACTATTTTATTTTACAGTATATGCATGGTATCTTGAGAGATGACTGCAATAAGTTTCGAGCAAAGTTAACTTATTTAATATAGTTGGTTTGTTGGTTGATAAAGTCTATTGAAACCAACCAACCAACTGTTAAAAAAAAAAAAAAAAAAAAAAAAAAAAATAAATAAATAAATTTTTTTTTTTTTTAAGGTTTAACTATATATATATATATATATATATATATATATATATATATAACTGCTAACGCGTCCACACCTCATTGTGTCTCGAAGTCCGCCAGCAACAGTCTCTGTCTAGTTATCCGTCAAGATTAATTCTTATAGACAATAAAGCCGGCAACCAACAGTTGTACCAATTGTATAAATAGTTGGCCATACAATTTTGTTTTCTGAAGTGTTACCATTTCAGTTCCAGTTTTTTTATCTGTAACGCCCTTAATAGAATATACTATATAACCATATGTCATTAGACCCACTACTAGAAACACGACCAACGTGATTGCCAACATCATTCTGAGATTCATAGTTGCTACTTTATTTGTTAATTATAATTAGCGCGCCGATAAGAATCATACTCAGGGTATTTGAAACGGTCGGCAACAACAACAACAGTTTGTTGTCAGCGAAGAAGGTTGGAGCTGAGACGCCTTTGGTTGTTGCCACCATAAGGTTAGCACCCGTACCGAATGCATACTCAGTAGCATTGGACATCTTGTACATCGTGAAGGTTGTCACACCCAAGCTTATAATCAAATTGACCAGAACGAAACCAAGAAGGATTGTATTGAACCCGATGCCTTTCATCTTTATTTAGAATGCAAGCAATCGTACATACAAAAGGTGTGGTCTTGGGAGATAAGTATGTGCCTCTGGAACTGGCTTATTGCGACGTGACAGGCTTACTTTCATGTTTCCATATTACGAGTCCCATGAATTATTCAAAGATGCGAAAATGCTATCCTCTAGCTCGTCCAGACGTAGAAGTGACTACCAGCGGCGGAATAATTTATTCAGACGTATTAAAATATTTGAAGGATCGTTATGAGTTTTTACAGAACCTATTTCCCAACACAGAGATTGTTTTCGGTTACAAAGGCGGTAGTTTCCAACCTAACATTTTAAGAGATGCCGGCATACGTAGCATTATGAACGTGGAACAATTAGGCGTGCCGACCGTAAACCGTAATATTATAAATTCGGCGAATTGTCCTTTGCATAAAGGCAATTTGAAGAAATGCGCTTTGGTGGCTTTGAATCAGATTACTCATCATCTTCGATAACATGTTTCCATAAAATTCTTTTCTCGCGTTCTAGAATCTGAACTCGTTCCGTCAAATGTAAAAGACTCGTCGAAATGGGTTCCAATTCAATTTCAGAAATTTGATTTTCCCATAATCCGTCTCGCTTACAAAGAGCCAAGAGTCGTTGGAAAACGTCTATGAGCTTAGGCGGTTGATTTTCGTGCGGAACTTGCTCAATTTCTTCATGAATGACCTTAATGTTATGCAATAGAGAATCGAGCTGAGGACATGTATCCTTAAAAACTGAGGGTTTCTTACCGTTTAACAAATCGTTTAAACTTTTCTTTAGAATGGCCTGTATAGATAGCGTTAAGGGATGTCTGCGTCGATGATGCATGAAGGCTTCGAGATTTTGACCGCTTCGCCAATGAACCGAGTCTACGTATTCCGAATCATGTACCAAATAATAGGTATAAGGATCGTAATACATGCCTTGAGCTCTAGAAGTTATGTCGTAGAGCTGTATGGCTCTTTTTGTCAGATCTGAAGGTATGTTGGGTAGCGTCGATGCGTCTTCAGGTCTATTCAAATTGATAAATCTACGAGCCACTTCACCCCAAAATTCGGCCGATTCGTAAGAAAATTTTTGATTTGGACGAGTGGGTTCTAAAATTTCTTTTAAAGTTTCGGCGTCTGTTTTAGATGGGTTCGGTAAAGGTGGAGGCGGCTCCAGTCGTCTTGCCAACAAGAGTTGTAACTGATCCCAAAATTTGGAAACGGCTCGCGTTTTAAATATCGGCGGGTCGTAATAAGGTTCTTTGTCGATCCATTGTTTTTCTAAGTAATCGAGTAAAGAATTAATGTCTCCGTGTACCTGATATGGAAACAGTGTCAGGCCACCTTGAGAAATCATATGAAACCAAGGAATATTTTCCGATTCCATGCGTAAAATTATATTGTGTACTTCTGTTGGCTCTCGAATAGGAGGCCTTTGACTACCAAATAATATCTCTTCGAACCACTTAATCAAATGTGAGTTGGACATCTTTATTCCAGCGAAAAAGGTTAAGATGGAACGGATAGGGCTTGACTAAGTAATAGGATAATAAATTACGAGCCATAGTACAATGACAAATATACATGACGAAAAACGTTAATATATACACCGTAAACATCTTAATTTAATTAAAAAAAGACAGGCTTCAATCGAAAGGGGTTTAATAAAGATGAACACACTCCAGGAAAATATCAATCAGCTATTTCGCGTCAGCATTTCACCACAAGACATTAAGAAGAATGTCAGTCTGAAAACGCTTAAATTAAATCTATTGGAACATGTCTTTGAAGAACTCGGCTTAACTTGGACAACGGTTGAAAATCTTCTTAAAAATTACACACCCATCCATCCAGAAATTGCTGCGATTCTAAAGACCGATCGCAGAGTCGTTGAAAATGAAAAACTGGAGGGCATGTTGAAAGAAGTACCCGATTTAGATTTTATTTTAGCCGTAGACGGATTAAATGGCGAAATCAAACCCAATTATAAACGTGAAAATTATATGTATAACCTTCGATACGGAGAGGGCGAGACAATTTTTGATGATGAACCCGAATACATGAAATTACATGTACAAGCTATTAGAAAAATGTACAAATTGATTGGTAACGCCACACCAGTTCCCGCAAAGTGGGTTTATCATATAGTCTACAGATGTATTGAAGAAATGACACGAGTCTTATTGCCAAGCGAACCAGATGTTGTAGACAGCGATATAGATGCAAAAATATTGCAGAAATGTGTTTCATTATATAATTTAACTATGGGAAAGGAAAATGTTGAGAGTCTAGTAAAATACTTGAACTTGGCTTAAGTTTAAAAAAAAAATTTTTTTTTTTTTTTTTTTTTTTTAAGGTTAGTTGATTGGTTGATTGACTCTAGCTAACATATATATATCTGAAGGCAGGATATATTATTTTTTTTAAAGTTTTATGTTATCGAATATACTTGATGGCAGACGTGTCCTTAAAAAGAACCACCATACGAGAAAAATTGTTTTTATAATTACAACGATTATTACTAATACCCAAAAACACCATCTTTGATAAAATGGTATTGCTGCATTTAAAATCCCAAAAAATGTAAAATTGGTAACTGGTGGCTTTGGAGCAATGAATTTTGTCTCATTCGTTACCAAGGTTTTATATTTGTAAGGTTTTTCGAGTACAGTAGATTCAGATTCGGATATATTTGTTAAAAAATCCTTTATTTGGCCATCATCTCGAATTAGTCTCCCAATTACAGTTTCAGTTTTTACGACGGGTTTCATAGCAGTATTTATATAAAACGCATTTTGTAATTCAGGCAATATGATTTTTCTATCATTTGTCAAAGCATATCTTTCTAATAAAATTTTACTCAATGTCCCTTTACGATTAAATTCTTGAATGTCCAACTGACCAATATCTAAATAATATTCATTTTTGTATCCATCTTTTGGATAAAAGTGTTTTCTGTCTTTATCAATGGCATACGTGTTATTTATTATATATTGTGATTCGTTACCCTCACTAGTTAGTCTCAGAGGGTAAATGTCACCTTCTGCAAAAGATACAGCATATCTATTGGGTATCGTGCTGGGTTTCGTCAAATCAACAAACGTAAAATAATACTCGTTTCCATACGAGTCGAATGGAAATATGTTCCTATCGTTGACAGTAGATGCATAATAAGGCGTTCCATCTTTCAACTTGGCACAAATATTTCCTTCTGGATAATATTCATTTCCATGTTTATCCTTGGCATAATATTCATTTCCATCTACGCCTTTGCCAATTATAGCTCTACCTGCATAAATTTCATAAATTTCTTTACCATTTATAATAGGATACTTTGGCTTACCCGAACTCGTTAACGGATAAATGTATAGATTATTGATTGCGATAAAACCTAAACGGTTATCTTTATACTCATTTCCAAATCCGTCTTTAGGATAATAACATGTTCCATTATTTCTAAAGGCATAACGATTACCTAGAACTTTTTCTGGACAAATTATTCTAGACATTTCTTGACTTGGTTTAATTGAATTTGGTAACCAATCGCTTGGTCATGACAATTGAAAAGCGAATCTTGATGAACGAGGAAAAAAATATATATCAACCAACCAACCAGCTGTAAAAAAAAAAAAAAAAAAAAAAAAAAAAAAAAAAATTTTTTTTTTTTTTTTTTTCACGCCCACTTTTGAAATTTGTCTATATTTACTATGGCTAACATAACTACACCCTCATTGTCTCCCGACATTTGCCAGCAACGGTCGTCTAGCCACTATGTCTCGTAATGTGTTTTCAGTAAGATGTACATTGACTGTTTCTAGATAGTTAGATTTTTCTATAAAAGCCCATGATTTCATGAAAACCTGCAATATCTTGTCATTAGTCAGACAAAAGTCTATAAATATCTTGTTTTCAAAGCCAATATTGTATAAATATCGTTATCCCATCCTATTTTAAAGGAAATGGGTCAGGAGCGATTTTATGCATGACCTTACAGTAGAAGAAATAAATTCCACTCCCACCCACCCTAATAGATATACTATATATATACTATATATATAGACTGCAGCGCCATCTACAATGAATGGATAAAGAAATATAACTTTAACAGCCAACTGAGAAATATAACTTTAGCGGCCAACTTCATCAACCAACCAACCAACTGTAAAAAAAAAAAAAAAAAAATTTTTTTTTTTTTTTTTTTTTTTTTTTTTTTTTGAGTGGGTGTGGCTCAGCTATATATATGACTGCGAGCGTACCCATACAGTCAGTTTGTCTCGACACCTTCTAACAACAGACTTAGATTTTTTCAAGAAGGTTATATAAAGTTCGATATTTATAACGGAATGGGTATTACTAATTTTTGTAAACTTATCCAGTTAATATCGTCACCCTCTAAATTACCAGCTAATTTCGATTCCGTACTCATAGACTGCCAAAGTTATTTGTATGTGGCTATCGAACAATGTCTTGAAATTGAGGAAGAAAAAATTTTTCAAGAAATTTGCGAATCCGTTTGGGATCAAATAAAAACGTGCTTTAAAACTTTTTTATCCCTTACCTTGGATTATGTCACGTTTGTTTTATCATTTGACGGCGAAGGTTTACCAATGAAATGGGCCACGCAAAGAAAACGCCGTTCTCGATCCAAAGAGACGAAAAAAAGCTTCTATAGATATATTTTATTCGGAAACAATAAACTGACGACACGTGTACAAATATACATCCTGGAAAATTTGAAAACGTTCAATCGCGATATGCAAGTCCTATTGTGTGGTTGTAACGTTCCTGGCGAGGGCGAACATAAAATATTTCATGTAGCCGAATCTCTGGGAAAATGTAAAAATCCAATTGTGGTTAGCATTGATCAAGATGTCTTCATTTTGTCTCTATTACGTTTAAATAGATACGAATCGATTCAAATTTTTCGATATAATCAATTTTATAATATTAATAGCTTAGTAAAAAATATTGAAAAAAGCTATCCAATCAAACGTTTAACAGATGCCTCTTTCTTATTTGGAAATGATTTCATACCTCCTTTAACGGCAATTTCTTCTACAAATCCGCCAGCCATCCACAACTGCTTAATGGCTATAGACGAAGACTACGATACCCCCACAATAATAGCGTCTTTTATTAAGGAAATGCGAAAACATCTTCATTTTACAGAAGTTGAGTTTCTAGACGATAAGTTGGTAGTTTGGTTTTGGACGATCTATTTTTGGGTATTAGATTATTACACTTCACGTTCATTCAAACAACAATTTTTGCAAAATCATTTATTTGACACTTTTGATCGGAATCAGTTACTGACAGGGCTGTCTAACATACGCTTTTCTAAAGAAATGTATCGTAAAGCGAAAGAAGGTTACGAGAATACGGTTACTCAACCCGTACCTGATGCTGAGCGTCACGTCTTTGTGGATTCGGAAGATCTCGTCAGGCGTTTGAAGGCTTATTGGATAGAGACAAAAAACGAAACTTGTTCTTTAATGAAAATGACCAGTACAAAACGAAGAAAAATACAAGTGTAAATATTTTAATTCCGTTCTTGTTAAACGATTCGAAAAATGGAAAAAATCTAAAAGGTCCAAAAATATTGTTTGCGGCTTCTTCGTATTGTAATCGACGTTCTAAGCGGACGAGTTGATGAACGGGATCCGGTGCCAAAACCAAATGTAATTCGTCGTTGAAAACTATAATGGCGTTATTCCAATCTACACTTTGAAAGGCTGATACGTTAGGTTTTTCGGCATAAGAATATTTTTTATAAATTTCTGAATCCAGCATGTGTTTTAAAAATTGGGTTGTAAAAATAATATTTTCAGGATAGGTAATAGTTATTCGAGATTGTAAAAATTTATCGTTGTAAGGTATCCAAGGCGACTTAAACAAGACTTGTTCTAGAGACATTCGAACTTATTTTAAACAAAGGATATGGCGGAAATAGAAAGAACCATACGCATAGCTACGGTGGCTGCAGAGGCAGTCAAAATGACAGAAACATTTAAACAATATTCAGGTAACAAGTATGTTGATATTTTGTCACACAATGTGTTATTAATTCCTGATGCATACACACCAGATCGTTCAGAGGATTATTATAAAGCTATGCTTGAGAACTTTAATATTGAGACGGGACGGCTAATAAATAAAATCCCAAACTTTGAGAATACAAAAAAATTAGTTAAATCTAAAATAACTGAATACATTTTAAAAAATTACGCTTCAGCACATGGAGGGTTTGAAAATCCGTTTGGTACAAACTGGATAGAAACTGATAAAAATAATAAGGATATCACACCGGATGTGAGGAAATTTGTAAATGAACTATTCGGCGATACTGATCAATATGAGTATCCATTCAATTTTTCCGCATCAGAAAAAGCTTATCAAAGTGATGTAGTAAGCTCTTCTGGACAACCAGACGATTCCCAAGACACATCAAACACCCCAGCGTCACATTCTATAACATCACATCTCTCAGAAAGTAAAACCCCATCGAATAGACGAATCCCACCAACACCAGCAATAAAATTCACGCCCTCACAAGTTACAGCCCCACAAGAAATATTTATTGATACTATGAAGGATAAATATTATGGTTTACTTAGAAAGGGTGATGCAACAAATCCAAATACAAGATTGGCCTATCATTATTTAAGTAATCGAGATCATCTTCAAACTATGCAAAGAATTTCAAACCTCATCGAATTGTATATGGGCAAAGAAAAGGAATTTGCAACAGTCACCATTAATGACGACGAAACATATACTGTAAATCATCATTATTTGCAGAAACATAAAAGAAATACTGCCAAAGAACATGCGCTTGTAGGAAAACATTTAAATGTTTATGAAATGAAAGCTTATAAATCAATAAAAAAGAGGAAATTAGAAGAAGCAGCTGAAATGGATGTGTAAAAAAACTAACCAGCCGTTAAAAAAAAAAAAAAAAAAAAAAAATTTTTTTTTTTTTTTTTTTTTTTATCTCAATTTACATATCCATTTCAGCTGCTTCTTCTAATTTCCTCTTTTTTATTGATTTTTTTTTTTTAAAGGTGGGTGTGGCTCGGCTATATATAGGGTGGCTAGTGTACCAATACCATCATTCTGTTTGAACCTCTTCCAGCATCAGTCTGACCACATAAATAGTTCTTGAAAACTTTATCGAATCCTGTTTTCGTGCTCTTGTGACGTGTTTCAAGATGACTACAACTTATTTAGATGCTCTGCAAAAGAAGTACAAGATTTATAATAATCGAGTTAATATTTTACATTTCGAAGTATTATCTCGTTGTAATAATAGTCGTTTGAAATTTCTTTTGAACAAGAGAGATGAATTACACTTAAATAATTGTGTATGGTGTCAGGACGATGTAATAGAGGGACCTGATACTTGTCTTTGCATCTACGCTAAGAGATCTCCAGAAAAATATTTAGCTGACGAAATGCTTTCAGGAAATTTTCAAAAATTACATAAGGATAAGGAAGAACGTTTAAGCGGATCTTCAGCAGCGTTTACTTATCCCGATTCTCATCAAACTGAAAATGTACGAGATTTTTACAAGCGTTGTGTATCAGACAGACAAAATGTCTTCAAATGGTATGAAGAATACAAAACTACAAAGAATGCTATACAGTTTGAAATAAAAGTGAGAGAAATGGGAAAAAATCGAGAAATCAATGTAATTCTTAATCCTGAAAGTAGAGAATGGCACTTGACAGATTGTATGAGATGCGTTTTAGCTGAAGGATCTCCAGATACATGTGCTTGCCAAAAAGCCTTAATGGATCCTGCAAAATATCTTCGAGAGCGATATAATTTAATAGAACAGACAAAGGAAATAATACCATATAATTATCTTACGGCTTAATTAAAAAAAAAAAAAAAAAAAAATATATATATATATATATATATATGTATATATTATAAATATATTATAATATAAATATTATTATAAATATATTATAATATAAATATTATTATAAATATATTATAATATAAATATAATATAAATATAATATATTATAAATATATTATAATATAAATATAATATAAATATAATATAAGTATTAAAAAAAAAAAAAAAAAAAAAAAAAAAAAAAAAATCTATCCATTTCTATAGGGTAGCTACGATTCATGCTCCTACCTTCTCCTATTTTGCTCCGACTTGCTTTTTGTGGCAACGAGCTTCAAGGTCATAAAAAAAAAAAAAAAATTTTTTTTTTTTTTTTTTTTTTTTTTTTTTTTTTTTTTGTTGATATATTTTTTCTCGACTATATAAAGGGTAGCTAACATACCCACATCCTCATTCTGTCTCGTGCTGCGAAAATGCGTCCGGTCATACTAAGCTCTGATCTACACAATCAAGCTTATAATGAGTTGTGCGCTGTCTGAACAGGATTACCATAAATTTATTGACGTGTATGGAAATAAATATAATCGACAGCATTTTATAGCCATACGTTTCAAACGAGCCATCATAACCTACCATTGTACCGAGTTTGATACGACTCCTATCGATCCTCCCAACGATAGTATCGTCGTGCTACGGGGTAGCTATTGCCCAGACATTCAGCTCGATAACGAATGTATTTTACTTTACACGATTGGAAAGAACGTTATCAAGGGTGGCATACGCGTACCAGATCAAGCACCCAATACTTTACTGCGAGCCTTAATACCAGAAGACCAAACTAAGGTATGCGAATTTTACCACTCAACGCTTTACGTGATAGCTTCCGAAAACCCATTTCCAAAAATTACGAAAACGTGTAAGAAAAATAAGGCTTTTCGAGCTTTAGTGACTTTTGTGGAAGCGACGAAAAAAAATAGAATTTTGACGTTAGAAGAGGCTGCCAGTATCCGTTTCTTTAAAAGACACTGCCAAAAATTGAATAATTTTAACCGATGGAGTCCGTTCGCATTAAATATCGTTTATAAAAAATTTTATTCGCTAACCCATGCTTTACCAACAAGTCATATAGGCAAACAATTGTTTAGACTTTTAAAGCGATCGAAAAAAGCTCCCGAATACATTATCGATTCTGATTTTTACAGATGCGAGGTATTTTTTACAGATATCGAACCCGTCGGCGTAATGTGCCTCTTCGAAGCCGATAAATTGAAATACGTGTCGCCTATGGTAGTCAAAGAAACGTCTGAAAAATTTCGAGATACTAATTATATCGAATGTAATACGTGGTTGCCCCTTTACAAGGATAAACAAACTTGGAACGACTACTGTTTACCGTTTTACGTACATGATTTGAGCAAGAAAAAAATTCAACTCAAACAAGTACTTTTGTGGCTACAAAATTCAACGGTAGAAAAATATCAGCTACTCTAAAAAGACTTAGAACAAATCGGAAAAATTCTTTTCGACGAATAGAAAAACAAGATGATTTTCAGAACCTTGATAGAGGCCATCATAAAATGGCAGCGAGATCCAGACGACGTGCTGGCTCTCAGTACTATAAACACTTTAAAAAGAGAATTGCAGAACGATTTGACTCAAGCGTACGATTTGAGCAGACCGCTCATCGAACGAAATGCAACCTTATATTGGACTAGCAGTAGTTTTTTAGATTTTTTATTCAAGCTATATAAACTACCAACAGCTATCGATTCTTCATCTGAAGATAAAGGTTTATCGAAGTTATTGGATGAATGTAAAAACGAAAAGGATAGGTTGTCTAAAGAATTGGAATACTATAAAAACGAAAAGGATAGGCTGTCTAAAGCATTGGAATGCTACAAAAACAAAACTCAGCCTAAACAATTATTAGATGCGGATTACAGTCATAAAAATGACTCGTCGAGCGATCAGGCAAATCTCACAAAAAACCTGACCGATTTAACAATAGCCCATGAATCTCTAAAGAAAAAAATGGATAAGTTCGAAACCGAAAACGATAGTTTAAAACAACAACTGGAGGCATGCAAAGAAGAAAAACGTACTTTAGATAGCAAATTATCAGATGCAGAGCATAATATTACCGTTCTCACACAAACTAACAATACTTATAAGAAGCAGATACAAGAGTTGGAAACAACTATATCTGACGTAACTATAAAATCGGACCGTCAAATATTAGAATATAGGCTATTGAAATCGCGCTACGATGATCAACACAAAATTTTAAAATCTTTATTGGAAAGATCCGATGTGAATACAATGTCTCCTTCAATGAATGAAACTGTTTTAAATCAACCTAATTTTCCAATTGAGTATGTTGATAATTCCGTCGAACAATCTCAAACGGCATTGACATATCCTTTCCAGTATGCAATACAATCTGGATTAGACTCACAAAAACCGATGCTAAATGCATCACCCATTGCGATGCCAGGAGTAGAAGGATTTCCATTGCAGTTACAATCTGGGGCCGAATCTTCAGTCACATCACAACAACTTGCGACAACATCCTATAACCAAACCGTAAATGGGGTAGTTACACAATTAAATAACAAGATAAATATTTTAAATGAAAGAATTGGTACACTAGAAAAGGAGAAACAAAATTTGCTAGAGGATAAAAATACCAATCAGGCAGAGATACTCTATTTAAAAGAACAATATCAAAACATGTGTGACTCGGGTGTAAACGAACTTAATAAATTGAAACAAGAGGGTTCAGCATTATTGTCTCAAGCTGAAGAACGCGAGAAATATTTGACTGATCAATTGCATAGTAATCAAAATATGCAGTATCCAGTTTTACCATTAACCAATTTGTCAGACAACATAAATTATTTAAAGGCAGAAATTCAAACTAAAGACGAAGAAATCAACGAGAAGGACAAAATAATACAGGACCTTACAGAAGGTAAAATGATTTCAAGAAAGGAATACGATGTATTATTAGAGAAGCTTAATAAGCTACACGCGGAACACCGAGCCTTAGCTAATGAGTATGAACCGTTAACTAAAGCATTTGACGAGGTCAAGCACTTATATAATAAATTAGGTGAAGAACATGTAACTTTACAAGAATTATATACTCAAACACAAAATACGAATCAAACATTGACCCAAGTAAATAGTAACTCAGATGATCGATATAGTGAATTGGCTGAGCGAAAACAAAATTTAGATGCTAAATACGAAACATTGTCCAACGATTATACAGAGTTAGAAACTAAATATAATGCCTTATTAAAGGAGCGTGAGAGATTAAAATCTCAGCACGAATCGGCAAGAACAAGACAAGGGCTATTGACAGAAACAAATGAGTCATTATTAACTCAAAACGACTCATTAAAACAAACAATAGACCAATTGCAAAATGAAAAAAGTACTTTAGAAGTACAACTATCTTTAAATCAAACAATGGAACAAGTTGTAGAATCAGAAGAACAGCTAACAGGCGAAAACCAAACAATAGAACAATTGCGAGATGAAAAAAGAGTTTTAGAAGGACAACTAGCACGCGAAAGCCAAAACCTGGCAGAATGCAATGCTAAAATAGAAGATTTACAAACACAAGTAGCAAATGCACGGATGATATTAGATACTGCAGATCATACATTACAAACTCAAAACAGCTCTTTAAAACAAACAATAGAACAATTGCAAGCTGAAAAAAGAGCTTTAGAAGAACAACTAACACGCGAAACCCAAAATCTGGCAGAATGCAATACTAACGTAGCAACTTTACAAACACAAATAACGAATGCACAGGTATCAAATACTGCAGATCAAACATTACAAACTCAAAACAACTCTTTAAATCAAACAATAGAACAATTGCAAGCTGAAAAAAGAGCTTTAGAAGAACAACTAGCACGCGAAAGCCAAAAGCTGGCCGAATGCAATACTAACGTAGAAACTTTACAAACACAAATAACGAATGCACAGGTATTAAATACTGCAATTAAAAAATTACAAACTCAAAACGACACTTTAAATCAAACAATAACACAATTGCAAAATGATAAAAGAACTTTAAAAGCAAAACTAACAGGTGAAAGGCAAAAGCTGGTAGAAAATAATGCTAACGTAGATAATTTAAAAACGCAACTAGCGAATGCACAGGCATTAAATACTTCAGATCAAACATTACAAACTCAAAACGACCCTTTAAATAAAAGAATAGAACAATTGCAAGATGAAAAAAGAGATTTAGAACGAAAACTAGCAGAAACCACGAAGTCTTTTCAACGACAAATAGAACGATTGGAACTTGAAAAAGGAAATTTAGAAAATAAAACGGTACAATCCACGGACCTTTTAAAAAGAACAATAGAACAATTGCAAGGTGACAAAGGAGCTTTACAAGAACAATTATTAAGTGTAAACGAAAAGCTGGCAGCATGCAATATTAACCTAACTAATTTAAAAACACAAATATCGAATGGACAGGTATTAAATACTGCAGATCAACAAGTCATAGCTTTTTTAAAAGATACCTATAATATGGGAGATAGTTGGCATGACTTTTTCTTAGAACAATGGCCAGAAGATACAAAACTCATTCTTGCGGTGAGTAAACAATGTGACAAGGTTAGAACCGAATCTAATTATGATAATATATCGCCGCATAATTTTGGCAATATAATATTATCCTTAACTTCCAGATCTCCTACAGATACTACGAAAATAACTGAAATTGCAACAATGTTTCGGATACCGAACGATGATAATGTCGTCGCGAATATCAAGATTATAATAGATAAGTATGCGGGGTATATCGATGCAATTAATCAGCTAGGTTGCGGTATCAATGTAAATAATTTTCCTACTAAAATAATTGAAATATGGAATCATATTAAAGATGTTGCACAACGTTTCGTATCAATTGATAATGAAGTTTGGTGTATAAATTTTTTGACGGCGATGCAACAAGAATTTGAAATAAATCATACAATCATCAATGAATTTCAAGCACTGACTCCAGACATTCTTAATGCTGATAAATTACAATGGAAAGATTCATTTATTAAGCGATTTATTGAATTTCAAAAATTTACTCAAAATTTTATATTTTCAGGAAATTCTGTAGAACAGTTCTCCCTTAATTTAAGTAATATCGCTAAAAAAATAAATCCAGAAAGTTTAAACGAGCAGCAATGGATGAAAATATTTATAATTAATATTACATCATTTGTTGAAAAATTACGAGATAAATACCCTTCGGAAAAAAATTTTAGTGAATGGGTAAGCGATATGTTATCTCCTTTGCCTGATAAAGAGATTAATTCAACAGAAGCCGAAAATATTGGTTTGTTGTATAAAACATGGTTAAACATATTAAATTTTGGGCCTAATACAAGTCCAGAACAGTTCACAGATTTATTAAATGAACACATGAAAGCGTTCGGCAATAGGAAAAGAAAATCGATTCAAACGGTAGATAATTTGGGAGAAACGACTGATAAAAAAATCCTATTAACACGAAATTGGACTGTAATTGAACTACAAAATTTGTTTTATAATTTATATAAGGGGTATTTCAAACTACGATTTAATATTTCGAAACAACTTTTGCCCGATGTTGAAGAATATAAAGATCAAATTGAAATTAAATTGCGGTTATTAAGGGGCCTTAGAAGAGACATTCGGGGAAATACACTTATGGAAATTTATCAGGATTACTTATATTACGATTTAAAAACCATACTTAGAATAGACTTAGACAAAATATTTTTGGATGCTGTGGATAAAGATCAATTATTTATTACTACTTGTAATGCAACTGAAAATTATTTACACACATTATTGTCTAATGAAAATGCTATACCGTTATCAGAACCTGCATCAAATATTCCAAGTACTATTGGTATGGACTCGGAACAGATTGAGGAAGAAAATATGGAAGCAAGAAATGAGGAAGAAGAAAATTTACATGCAAAAAGGATGAATACGGTTAGTTGAAATATATAGATAAACCACACCCAATCAACCAACCCCCCCCCCCTTAAAAAAAAAAAAAAGAAAAAAAAAAAAAAAAATTTTTTTTTTTTTTTTTTTTTTTTTTTGAGAGTGGGCGTGGTTTATATAATATATATATATATATATATATATATGCTGGCTAGTGTACCCACATATTATTATGTCTCAAGGTATGCTGGCAACAGTCTTCTAGTTTAGACTTTGAAAAATTTCAAATTTGTTAAATTAAACATTGATATTATTTATAGATTGTCTTATGAAACGCGTAAAAGGACTAAACATAATATTTTCTTACATGGCTTTGGCGACACGATCGCACTTTATATGACTTTTTATAATTGGATAAATTCACGAGGATAAAATTCATCACCATTTGCTTTACGAGCGTAGTATGGTACTACTTCGCCATTTTTATACGATATGGCACCTTTTTCAGAGCTACCGTCTTCAGCTTTCAGATAAAATTCGTCCCCATTATTCCGTTTTGGATAAAATTCAGACCTATCTGGGTTTTTGGCATATTTATACTCGTTCAGAGGTAAGTCATTACCATCCTCGTCCTGACGATAACTTTCTTGACCAGCCTCATCTACGGGATAAACATAATTTCCCTCTTCATCTTTAAGATACATTTCCTCTCTTGTTAAAGGATACGTTACCTTAAGCGTAGTTAAATTTAGGGGGTATTTTGGACATCCATTTTCATAAATATAAACATTTGTACCATCTTTCTTAGCGCATGGATATTCAATCAAATATTCTTTATCCCCGTCTATTACTTTTTTGCAAGCATAAACTAATTTTCCAGTTTCATTTTGCCAATATTTATCATGACCTTCAACATCCTTTGCGTAATACTGGTCCATATTATTATTTTGCAAACAATAACCTCTTAAATAAATTTCGTTATATTTTTGTTCTAACACGTTGTCGTCATCTTGAGGCTCATCATCCTTAGCGACTTCATCCCCCAAACCATTTAGATTGCCGGGACCAAGCAGAACGGGATCAATTGGGATGTTGCCAGGTAAAATTACATTGCCGAGACCAGGCTGCTCATCTTCATTGCCGTTGCCGCTGAGACCAGGCTGCTCATCCTCAGGTTGATGTTCAAGATCGATATCAGCGGGTTGCTCGTCTACGATTTTCTCCATTTTAAAAGCTTTGTTCACAGTATTAGAAGAAGAGATATCTCTTCTCTTGCGATTATTTGGCTTTAAAGAAGTTGAAACTGGTTTACGGTTAGACATACTTTATTTGTACATTTAATAGCAAGAGCATGCTAATTATATTATTGTGTATTTGCATGTTATTTGTCTGTTTGAATCATAGGTTATATCGAGCATATATAAAAATTACATTGAATACTTTATATTATAATATGAACCCAATGGAATGGCGAAAATATCTTATACATAAACAAATTCAAAAGAGTCCAGGATGGGAAATAACTACGAACATAAATAACTGAATATTTCATCTTGTTTTCAAAGCCAATATTGTATAAATAACGTTACCCCATCCTATTTTAAAGGAAATGGGTTTGGACATCGCGGAGCTGGTTTATGCATGACCTTACAGTAGAAGAAATAAATTCCACTCCCACCCACCCTAATAGATATACTATATATATACTATATATATAGACTGCAGCGCCATCTACAATAAATTTGATTGGATAAAGAAAAATATAATTTTAGAAACTAACTGAAAAATATAAATTTAAAAACTATCAACCAACCAACCGTAAAAAAAAAAAAAAAAAAAAAAAAAAAATTTTTTTTTTTTTTTTTTTTTTTTTTTTTTAAGAGTGGGTGTGGCTTGAATTCATTCTGTATAAATAGTCGTACTCAAACCTTCATTTTGTCTGAACCTCTTCTAGCATCAATCTTCTTCTGGTTTTTTATGCGATCTATGGGGCGTATATATAGATATGAGAAACCTTAAAATATTATTTTCAAACTATATAATCAAGTTTTATAAATGATATATACTTTGCCATCAGCTATTAAAGGTAAATTCTTGGGTAGCCATGACCCACCCTATTTAGAAGGTGATAAAGCTACTCTGCAATGCGATGATGGATATCGATCTAACACTATATTTTCTATTTTAACAAAAAAAGATGACGAATTAGTATGGAATCCTTCGTCGGTCGAATGCTTTCCAAGGTTTTGTGGTGCACCTCCTGTTATTGAAAACGGCTACCATACAGGCTTAGTATATTCATTTCCTAATATGGTAACTTATAAGTGCTTTGAAGGTTTTAAACTCAAAACCCCTTACAAATCCCTATTTTGTTCTGCTACTGGCGAATGGATTCCATCAGTAAAAAAAATTGAATGCGAGCCCATACAATGTGAAGAGTTAGACAACCCCGAAAACGGTTCTGTGTCTTATCCGAATAGGAACGTTGATTCAGTAGCGACTGTTGTTTGCAACCCAGGATTTTATGCTGTCGGTAGCAACAAAAGAATATGCCAGACGAACGGACAGTGGAGCGGTCCAGAAATAATATGCGATCCATGTCCGATAATACCAAATGCCCGAATAATTTCACCAGGATTTGCAGCAGTAAAGTGCGACGGTAAAGAGGTGCTTGTAAGATGTAAGGCGGACGGAACTTGGACAAATCCAAATTGCCCAGAAAATAATTCTCAACTGCCCATTGCCAACCCAGTCTCGCCAAGTTTACCCATACTACAACCTAATTTTCAACTACCTAATCCAGTCTCGCCAAGTTTACCCATACTACAACCTAATTCTCAAATACCCAATTCAGTCTCGTCAAGTTTGTCCACACTACAACGACGATCCTATGAATGGATCATATCAGCAATTGGTTTAATAGTATCCTTCATTTTATTTATAATAACATTATTTAGATATTATAACATTTAAAAAAAAAAAAAAAAAAAAAAAAAAAAATTTTTTTTTTTTTTTTTTTTTTTTTCAAGGCCATATTTTATATATAAATACGTTTGACTCTGAACATTTAATTTACTTTCATCATGGCTCCTTACATTGTCTGTATCGACGGATTGATTGGGGCTGGCAAATCTACTTTGATGCGACAACTGGCTACAGATTTTAAATGTTTTCCTGAACCCATACACGAATGGACATTACTACCCCATCTATACGAAAATCAAACGCTTTACGGACCGGCTTTCCAATTCCAAGTCTTAATTTCTCAATACAATCAAAAAATGTCTTTTCCGAAAGGTGACGATTTAATTCTAGTCGAACGGTGTCCTTGGACTTCCAGGTATATATTTGCCCCGCTGATATTAAACGAACAAGATCTACATACGTACGACAAAATTTATCAAGTTTTAAATTTTAACGTAGATTGTTTCATTTATTTAGACGTAAAGCCTCTCGAAGCGTTTAATCGAATCCGGGACCGCTCTCCGATCGACCGTTTGATAAGCTTAGATTATTTAGAACGCTTGCATGATTCTTACAAAGAAAATATCTTGAAGGCTCGTTCGAACGTTTACGTAATCAATAACCCTGTCGAACAACAGGTTCGAGAAATTTTATCTAAAATAACAACTTCAGTTTTTCCAAATGAATAGAGAGTGTTTTTTCTGCCCAGCTGCCAACATTCTTTAAATGTTCTGGATTTTGAGTCGTCAAATACATTACGTATGCAGTCAATCCTATAGTCAACAGTATCAGTAATACGAAAATCCAACGACCCGTGGTCACCCCAATACTCAGCAGTACGCAATTTATATATAACGAAGAATAAAATAGCACACCGTGGGCCAAAGAACGTTCGTCCATACTTCTTAGTTTATACGTACAGATCTTCTTTCAAAAATTCGACGATTTGAACGGGTTTATATGTAGGAAGTGTTATCGTTTTATTCGTAAATTGTCCACGCCTGACTATAAATCCAGACAAAGAATCGGAAACGAGTGCTTTTCGTCCCGCATCGCTATATTCAAACGCCACGTTGGGTGGATAGGTTACTCTGTATCGCAATTTGAGCTGAACGGGTTGGTCAGTGAATAATTTAAGCCTCATGCCCGTATTCAGTTCTAAACCTTCTTCGGTTAAATGTATTGGATCCATACTTTTATTAAATTTGACGGACGGTGGATTATTTTCGTTCCAAATCGCAGGTTTTATTTGTCTGAATTCTCCAGTCGCAAAATCTAACCAATCGTTCAACCAATTGACTACATATTCCGAAGTCGGAGGAGGCTCGCAGGCATATTCTTGATCAGAGACTGAAATGATACGTTTCGTATGCGTAGAGGGACAAAATATGAACGGTCGTTGGATATTGCACGTAGCATAGACAGTACTATCCCAAATAATATTTCCAGTTTGTATTTTCTGACCAGGTCGACAAGGCTCTTCTGGCCAGTCTGATATTTTCTGCGTCCAAAAATTATATGTAAAATGGACAGGTTCTTTTTTCAATAATCTTTCATTTTCGTAAAATTTACATTTGGCTGCATGTTCGCGAGGTAACAGGACGGCCATTTGTGGAATCTGAGACACGAAGGCGTAGTTGACACAATCGGGATGAGAACAAATATTATACATCTGGATATAGATTTCGGATTTTTGACAAGTTGGTATGGTATCCTTATGGTAATTGAACGGCTCGATCCAAGATTCTAAATTTACTTGGGGAAATTCAAACAGACAAAAATTATTATATTCGAAAGCATTATTACTATGCTCAATGCATTTCGATCCAGTAAAAACTGTGCCATCAGGACATTTCAGATGTTTCTTTTCAGCGCAATCGTAATAATATTCTGGGGCGTCGCGTATGAATATTTTTTCATCCGAAACACATACATCTTCGATTTTATAACGTTTAGAAATTCGTTTGCCTTCGTCGACCAGTTTTCTTTTACGAACTCCATTTTCACAGATAAAGCCTGCAGTACGATCTAAATCTTCAGAATTCCTCCAATTTTTAACGTGTTTTGTAAATTCGTAAACGGGGACGATAATATTTGGGTCTTTGGAAAAGACATTGTCACAAAATATGGGTTCCGTACATTTCTGGCCGTTGTAAACCATAGGTAAAAATGGTAAGTTATCGCCTTTCGATTTATCCCAGTTCTGAGGACATTCTACAGTTTCATCAATTTTACCATTCTTACAAGTCATGTATCCAGGCGTGAAATTGAACGGAGGCATTTCTGTTTCAGGCAAAGATATGTTACTACCGTCCGGTAAACCATTACAATTGATAGGTTCGCAATAATCTTTACCCAAAAATTTAGTTCCAGGCTTACAAGTAATGAATACGGGCTTACCGTTATGACATTCGACTCGCGTTTCGTCGTTATGAATAAAAGGTGTATTTGGAAAAATTTTACAATAATGATTTAAATCTTTGACGGGCTCGCATCGATCGTGATAAAACAGGGTTCCGTTACGACATTTTATAAAGACCTCTTTGCCATTCTGACACATGATATACTGGGATATGTTTTTAGGATTTGGTAGCATTACTCCGTTCGATCTGCCAGTACACGCATTGACGGGCTGGCAAGCGTTCGCTATGAGAGTAGTTCCTGAGGGACAGATTTGGAGACTCGAGACACGACCGTTTTGACACTCGAAATTGAAAACGGTTCCTTTATGAACGGTAAAGTGACTATTTTCTTTAAAATTTGGAAGGTTTTTCAATTGAGGAACCGATTTCAAGTGATCGTAGAGATTTTGTCCTACAGCCGGAACCAACGAGCCGTTCGATTTTCCATAGCATGGATCGACTGCCAAAATTTGGCCTTGATGAAACATGTAAGCGTCACTGGATAAGGTATGCTCCCAAGCTAATTTTCCGTTCACTGTAAACTGAAAATGTTTTGGCTTCTTCGAATCGAATACGTAATCGAATGACGGGGCTTTTGAGGGTGAACCAGCAGAAGGTTTCGTAACGCTTTCAGACCCAGGCGCGTAAAAATACCAGTAATAAATTAACAGCAAAGACAAGAAGAACACTCGTATCATTTCTGTATCGAGGCTTTATTAAGAATGAATTTTTTATTTAATGAAGAAGAATGCAAACTATGGACTCAGAAAATAAATGTTATGAAATGCTGCAACGAACCGACTTATGAAATTTTTTTAAAACAAGATAGGGCGATAGATGAAATGCCCAATTTGTATAAGAAATGTATTCGCTGTGGAAAAATTGTTAAAATAAAATAATGGGATGAAGAATTCACTCTGTCAGTGTATGGTCAGCAACAGTCTGACTTCACGATAATATTTTTATAAGTTTAGTAAAGTCCGAGATATGTGTTAATGAACTTTAGCAACCAACCAACCAACCGTAAAAAAAAAAAAAAAAAAAAAAAAAAAATTTTTTTTTTTTTTTTTTTTTTTTTTAATGTTAGTTGGCTTGACTATATATAAGCTAACTAATGTACCCACATATTCATTATGTCTCGACGTCCTCCAGTAACAGGTCTCATAACCTCGTTGATTCCCAATTTTATCGAAAAGTCCGATTGGAACATAGCAACCTTTAAAATAGAAAATTTTCCATTAGTCAGAGACAGTATCTGCAGAGACATAATCGTCATGATCAGTCTTCTTAAATGGAATAAGGGAGTTGTTGAAAAACAAATACTCTATATACTTCCCAATGGAGTGCAACCCTTAAAAAATTATGAATACGCGACAGCTTTTGCATCCGAAGCCGAGATGCTGACCCAGTTTCATGCTTTGCTAGACGATGTTCAAATTATAATCGGCTATGGTATTGACACGTACGATGTAACTCCTATTATTGCAAGACTGATGTGGTTAAAACTGTACGGTATCCTTCCACGTTACAAATCTTTCAAAATATATGACTATACAGTGTCTTTGTATGACGGCAAACCTACCATAGATCTTTATACTGCCCACATGCATAATTTAGAAAAAAAAAATAATGTCAGTGCTCCGCCGATATTACTTCATAAAACAAATATATAAAATATTATAAGTTTAAAAAAAAAAAAAAAAAAAAAAAAAAAAAATTTTTTTTTTTTTTTTTTTTTCAAGGTCATATGTATATATATTATATATATATAACGTAAGTATTTCCTCAAATCTCCTTAGTGATGAATTTCTCAACGAAGTGGTCCTGTGCCTGGCGTCGAAAAAATGTCATTGGTGTAGAGATATCATTTTTGAATAAGGATGGTCATTACGAAAAACAACTTAAACATTACACAGAATGGATAGGGGTATGTACAAATAATATTGATACTGTCGTTCGTAAAATTAAAAAATATTTTCCGGGTAATGATGTTACCTATATTGAAATCACTCAACTCAAAAAAGTTTTACCCTCGTTCGAAGATAGGCTAGCTAGAAACAAATTAGAATATAGATCGAAACCTTTTTATAAAATATATACGACAGCCCCTCATAAGAGTGTTGGACGCTTATTTAACTGCTATAAAATGGTTTATTATAACCCCGAGGATTGGCTGACGCGAATTTATATTGATCTGTGTCTAAAATTTAATACATATTCTTTCTACTACAAATGGTACGAAATTCTAAACAATTCTTTAGATCTCATGTCCTCGTTGAGTATGACCCCCAATTGTTTCGAAGAGCCCGATTGGACGATGGCAGCATTTGATATAGAAACTGTTCCATTAATCGGTAACCATATTCCAATTTGCCATTTCAGCACAGATAAAATCGTTATGATAAGCCTTTTTAAATGGAATAAGCGGAATGGGGTCCAAAAACAAATACTCTATTTACTTCCCAACGGAGCTCAGCCCTTAACAAATTATGAATGCGCAACAGCTTTTACATCTGAAGCCGAGATGCTAGCCCAGTTTCATTCTTTGCTAGTCGACGTTCAAATCATAACTGGCTATAATATTAACGCATACGATTTCCATGTATTATTGCAAAACTGGTATGGCTAAAACAGTACAGTACCATTCGACGTTACAAATCTGCTAAAATAGGTAAAGATAATGTGGCTTCGTTCGACGGTAAATTTGTAATAGATCTTTATACTTTTACAAGAGTATTTTCCAAAGCCGATTTGCCAAGTTATAGATTAGATGCCATAGCTAAAATGAAATTGGGTGGTGAATCCAAAATTAAAGTAGCCACCGTTGGGATATGGGCTTGGTATCGCAATGAATTGGCAGCTCAGCTGTTGGAAGAAACGCAGACTGAAATATGCTATGAATTGCTGAAACCCGACAAAGTCTCAGATGCGTCTGAATTTGGTACGTTTCGCACATATTTAGATTATTGCTTAAAAGACTCGGAATTGGTTTATCGATTGTTTCAACTCGAAACAGTTTTTACGTTTTTGTTATCACGGGCCAATATCGTGGCACTGAATACCGTAGAAAGTTTACATTTAGGCAATTCTCGATTTATAGAAGAGGTTTTTAAAACTCATGCGATATGTAGAGGTTTTTTGATTAATACTAAATATATTAGTTTAGCAAACGATTTAAAATACCAAGCAGCTTTCCGTGGAAAAACGTACCAGGGTGCGTTAAATTTTTGCTTTCCCGAACGATATTATGAAGATGTAGTGATTATGGATTTTGCCAGCATGTATCCTAGCACTCTGCTGAGTAGTAATTTATGTTACGGCACTTGTACTATTATGAACCGCGACGAATGGCTGGCAAACGAGACCGCTCAGAAAATGACTTGCATCCCGTACCGCATCCATAGCAACGATGATTTTTTGGA
Source organism: Salticus scenicus (assembly GCA_963930645.1). Taxonomy (NCBI): domain Eukaryota; kingdom Metazoa; phylum Arthropoda; class Arachnida; order Araneae; family Salticidae; genus Salticus; species Salticus scenicus. The sequence goes on from OZ005654.1 coordinate 177,223,251, forward strand.
AGATCGACCTATGACAGACAAATTTGCCTATCCAACATTCAATCCAGAAATCGACGAGTATGCCATAGTTATTAATACGAAGACGGAAGCCTTTCTACCTAATTTTGTTAGCCATTTTATATCGCTGCGTAAAAATCATCAAATTGAATACAAACGAACGAAAGACATTTATCATTACAACAGCCAGCTGGGCTATAAAATTTTAATTAACTCGCTTTACGGAGTCATGGCCGGTAAAGACTCGACCTTAGCCTATCTTCCCATAGCCATGTCGATCGTGACCCTTTCTCGATATCAGCTACTCGGATCCTACCATTACGCGAAAAATTTAGGCTTCCACGTTTGTTATGCAGATACCGACAGTCTGATGGTTCATAAGTGGGAAAAAGACAATTGCGATAGCATAAACGCGTTCCTAGATATACCAAACGTCGAATTGAAATACGAACAGCGCTTGAGACGCTTACTCGTCATATCTAAAAAACGTTATATTTATGAATCTATGGACGACCCCCAGCCAGTCACGAAAGGTTTTGAAAAACACATTAATGAAATCGGCCAATACTTGAAAGATGAAGTCATAACGGCCGTTTGGGATGCGCTGTTCATACATCCTGAAAAAATGACGCCGTCAGTAGGATGGCAGTTATGGGCTAGAATTTTAGAAGAAGTTGTTTATAAATGCCGCAATCCAAGAAAATATTCAATTTATCGTAAAGTTAGAAGATTGGAAGAATATAAATCCAAATCTTGTGCCGCTGTAAAATTTCTCAATAAATATCCAGGCATAACCGAAGAATTTGTCGAATTCACTTACAGCCAAGCGGACGTAGCGAAAAAGGAGATCTCCAATTGGATTATGAGTGCGGCAGACTGTCAGTGGGTAGATTATGAAAAATTATTCATCGGTCAAAGAAAAGCCTTTTGTATATTGTTAAACATAGCATTTTGGCATTTGCCTGAACCCCTCTACCCTGGATATATGGTATTAAACTCGCTGCATTGGAAACGATTCAATAACGCTGAACTCTTACACTGGAGCCGGACGGGTAGACGATTGATTTTATTGACAGAACCAGGCGTTAAATATACATTTACAAAGAACGATCATTTGTTTAAGGAACGCAAGAGGGGCCGAGCGAAAAAGGCGGTTATAGAATCGTCGAATAATAGAATGGACTGCGAAGAAGTTAGTAATGCTACTAGTTATTCAGAAATTACGATGGACGATTCAACCAATATGGATCAAACATCCGACGACGAGTTAACTAATATGGATCAAACGACCGACGAAGATTCAATTGACGAATGGTTAGACACATCCTATAATGAGCGCAATTCGCCAGATTCTGACGCGAGCTACAACGAATTATTATATGACAGTCCCAGAGAATTATCAGACGACGAATATCCCTCAGAAGAAGAATCTGATTAAAAAAAAAAAAAAAAAAAAAAATTTTTTTTTTTTTTTTTTTTTTTTTTAGGTGCCACGCCCACCCTTGAAGCTTGTCTATATATACTATGGCTAACATGACTACACTCTCATTGTGTCTCGACATTTGCCAGCAACGGTCGTCTAGTCACTATGCCTCGTAATGTGTTTTCAGCAAGATGTACATTGATGGAAAGTTAGATTTTTCTATAAAAGCTTATGATCTATTCTGATTTCATGAAAACCTGCAGTATTTTGTAATTTGTCAGACAAAAGTCTTGTTTTCAAAACCAATATTGTATAAATAATACTATTCTATCCTATTTTAAAGGAAATGGGTTTAGACATCAGGAGCTAATTTATGCATGACCGTACAGTAGAAGAAATAAATTCCACACCCACCCACCCTAATAGATATACTATATATATACTATATATATATAGACTGCAGCGCCATCTACAATGATTGGCTAAAGAAATATAGCTTTAGCAGCCAACTGTGAAATATAGCTTTAATGGCCAACTTAGAAATATCTTTAGAAGATCGGTCCCTTAAAACGATATGGGATAATATTACAAATTTTCATGATATCGAGAATTTAAATTTGCCTACTAGGCTCTTACAAAAAGCTATTCAAAAATATGATAACTATAATATATATACTACTCAGTTTAAAGAAAAATATGAGAACTTAGAACCACGTCTTAAGGATTCTTTGAAAGGTAAACTTATAGAAAAATTATTTTCTAAAATAGATACAACATTTGACAAATATAGCGCATACTATATTAATCAAAGTCGAATGTATCGCATGCCTGAAAGAAGAAAATTGACAGATCATTTGTATAAAATTCGATCCTTCTTTGTAAAGGATAATAAAAGAATTCATATGTGTTTGAAATGCACGAAATTATTTTTTTATGGAGAAGAGTGTTTAATTGAACGACATTTCAATATAGTATATATTCTTAGCACTAAAAAGTTTATATTGAATATGAAACATTGGTGTCGCTTATGCAAACAAACGCCTTTATTTCAAGTACTAACTGAGGGAAATGTTGAAAGATATTATAAGACTTTTAACAATCCCATAAAAGTTCAAAAATATCAGTTGTGTAAATATACGATGAATGAAATATCTTAAGTTTAAAAAAAAAAAAAAAAAAAAAAAAAAAAAATTTTTTTTTTTTTTTTTTTGACCTTGGCGTAACCTTAACGAAGCGTGGGCGTCACTTGGCTATATATAAGCAGTAGCTTTACTGGCTGTTGTACATTATTTTTAGAATTATTTTCATGTATGGAGTTGCGATGTGCACATCCTTATGACGAAGATTATGTATATAGTAGATATCGGCGCCACGAACATAGAAATTTAAAATTTATATATCACGCCATAATAAAACGACTACAAAATACGTATAGTTTATTTGATAAAATTGTCAAAATCCATTCGATAGAAGTCATTAATACTATATATCATTATAACAAAGTACTGGAGCCACATATACATATATTTATAACTTCAGAGAATGAAATTGAACAAGACGTTTGGAAAGATTTCTTATTTGGATTTAAAATAAATTTAATCGATCAAAAAATATATGCCAGGATATGTAGTATTTATCCTAAGGGATTTGAGATTGTTGAGATTTGCGACTGTCACTTTTTTACGTTAGAAGATTGGTCCCTTCAAACGATATGGGATAATATTATATATTTTCATGATATCGAGAATTTGTATTTACCTACTAGGATTTTTCAAAAAGCTGTTCAAGAATATGATAAATACAATACACATACTACTCAGTTTAAAGAAAAATATGAGAGCTTAGAACAACGTCTTAAGGATTCTTTGAAATATAAACCTATAGAGATATTATTTTCTGAAATAGATACCACATTTGACAAATATAGCGCTTACTATTTTAATCAAAATCGAATATATTTAAGTCACGATAAAATGTTAAAATTAATTTATGTTCGATGCTACTTTGTAAAGGATAAAAAACAAATCCATATGTGTTTAAAATGTATGAAATTATCTTTTTATGGAGAAGAGTGTTTAATAGACCGATATTTCTTTAGGGTACAATTGCGTGGCACTGAATATTATACACAAGATATAAAATATTGGTGTCGCTTATGCAAACAAACGCCTTTATTTCAAATACTAACTGGGGAAAATTTTACAGAATATTATAAGACGTTTATCAACCCCATAAAAGTACAAAAATATAAATTATGTCAAAATATAATGAACGAAATAATTTAGCACCACCTTGAAAAAAAAAAAAAAAAAAAAAAAAATTTTTTTTTTTTTTTTTTTTTTTTTTTTAAATAGTGGGTGTGGCCTAGCTATATATAAGCTACGCGATCGGTCAGATTCTACTCATTCTATCATCATGTTCGATTACAATGCCCTACAGCACGAAGTTGCCCAGCATTATTTCAGACTCTTTAAACCTTATCAAAAGATGGAATTAACTCGTCAATTTATCCGTCGTATGTTAGATATCATCTATTCCCATTCGAAAATAGATGGCTTCATAGCCTTTGAGCCTAGTATCCCACTTCTAACTCGCTTAAGACGTCCATGCAAGGGTGTAGTTCTAATCCCATTTTACAATACAAATTTAGGTAAGAAATTGCCTCGTTACGTGTCTGTGTTTCCATATTACCCGTTTCGAGTCAAACAAATACATAAAGACGAAAATGTTAAAGTCGGCCTGGAATTATTTCATTTGTATTTAGACATTACCGGCGTCGAATACGTATGCTTTTTTCAGTTATGGTTTCAAGAAGATGAAATTCTTAAAGAGGTACACACTCAGCATAAAAACGTGAAAGTGTATACGGCTGGCTCGTTTCATAGTTTTCGTAGATTTATTGCAATGCTTTAGATACGTGATTTAAAATTTCAACTTCGTTTGATAAATTTGTGGGGTAAGCTTTAGCAACGGGCGGTTCTTTTATCCAATTTAATAAATAGCGATAATGTAGAATTTCTTTTTGAATTTGGGTGTCTAAGCGAATCGCTGATATGTAAGTATCTTTTGATGAAGTCGACGCATATCTATAAATGATATCTTTATCAACTAAAACGAAAATGTCTTTGGGTAAAATTCGAATGAGCGTAAACTCGTTCCATTTCCATATCAGGACGTAATGTCCATGCCATGGCCGGCCCGGTATAAATTCCAAATTGAAAGCCAAGAACATTAGACAAAGAATGCCAAAGAGTACATACATTTCTTTGATATTATTTATACTCATCTTAGTCACGATGATCAATCTATACTACAAGCCTAGCATCCACTTGAAAAGCGAACCGATGCATTGGCTCGAACGCATGATTCATCCAATATCTCAATCGGCTTACCCTCTGCACGGATTCAAATGTCCGTCTAGCGAACCATGCGACTGTAAGAAATTTTGCAACAATGAAACGGATTTTGTACCATTTCATATCGTAGACGCGAACGAACGAATATACGTTATGAATAAAAAATTAACCCCTGGAACGTATTGTTTACCAAAAGGCGTGGACAAATGCAATTTAAAAACCAATTATCATGTATTTTCGTTGGCAGGCTGGTCCTGTTTACCATTAAATGAAATCGTGTTTAAAGGCGATAAGAAACGCGCTTGTAAGAACGAAGAAGCTCAAGATAACAACTCGAATGTATTGTGGGACTATTTAAAACAGGAAGAGGCTGGCGACAACATCGAAGATTATTACGAACCGCTAGGAGACCAACTCAGATATCGATGCAAATGCGGATCCAAATCAATAGACGGAACGCCTATGATTTCTGCATTTCAATTTGTATGCTCAGTAGATTATTGCTTAAGAGATATATCGCACCCTCTTCCATTTATGGGTTGGAATGGTAAAACCTGTGACTGTGGCACATATTTCCATCTAAATCCGGACGACAAAACTTCTCCGTGCAGACATGAACTGTCAAGAGTGCAAAATGAAACCCTTATAGGACGAGTGGATTGCATGACAGAACATACGTTTCTAAAACAAACGCTGTTTTGCCCAACGACAAATACAGGATTAATTTTTAAAGACTGGATAAAAACGAATTCATCAGACGTAGCCGATTTTATTGACACGCTTATAACTAAAAGGTTAATTTAAGTTAAGCCACGCCCACCTAAAAAAAAAAAAAAAAAAAAAAAAAAAAAAAAAAAAAAAAAAAAAAAATTTTTTTTTTTTTTTTTTTTTTTTTTTTTTTTAATGGCCCGTGTGTATATATAAGCATTTGCTTTTCTGGTAAAATGTTATTTAAGCTTCTGAGCTCTCTGAGATCTGACGATGCCAGAATTATGCACTGTTCATATTTCGTTTATCCTTTTCGAAAATAAACCAATTCCGTGGGAAATGACTCTGACTTCAACCAAACCGCCATTCAAAACCATTAAACTTGGATTATTTACGAAATATTTTAAATGGAATAATGAAGATCAAAAGTATGATTTTGTACAATCTGACAATTATCAGTCATTTATGAAACTAAATCATGAAATTAGTTTGCTTAATTTCAAAGCCATGCTTAAATATGTACAAAAATTTTTAGAAAGTGATCAAGAGATTGAGATAGTGGCTATCGACAGACCAACGTATACTTATTTGAAAAAATTTTACGATTCTATTATATTGTTAGATTATGACTATAATGGAAGAGATAAAACTTTATCAGCCGCCTATAGATTTGTCTCAGATTTTATACCTTACAAATTATCTGAAGAAGATGAACAAAACATAGTTGCTGGGCGTATTTTCTTTTCAGATTGTATACCTGAAGAAATAGAATACTGTCCAACAGAAAACATTTTTGCTAGTGTCTCATAAACTGAAAAAAATTTTCTATAAAAACCCATGTTCTATTCTGATTTTATGAAAACCTGCAATATCTTGTCATTTGTCAGAGAAAAGTCTATAAATATCTCGTTTTCAAAGCTAATATTGTATAAATTACGCTATTTCATCCTATTTTAAAGGAAATGGGTTTAGACATCAGGAGCGAGTTTATGCATGACCGTATAGTAGAAGAAATAAATTCCACTCCCACCCACCCAAATAGATATACTATATATATACTATATATATTGACCACAGCGCCATCTACAATGATTGGCTAAAGAAAATATAATTTTAGAAACCAACTGAAAATATAATTTTAGAAACCAACTGTGAAATATAACTTTAGAAACCAACTTCATTAACAAACTTAAAAAAAAAAAAAAAAAAAAAAAAAAAAATTTTTTTTTTTTTTTTTTTTTTTTTTATGTGGGCGTGGCTTCACTCTATATAAGCATCAGCTTTGTGCTACCATTTCATTCAAGATGTCTTTTCTTTACATCCCTCACACATCAGTAGAGCAGTTGATAAAAATATTTCAACAGACAAGCGTGTTTAGATATGCTGTTACACCCCAGCAAGAAAAGCCAGCACCGAATTTTGTCTTAGTGAATCCTCGTTTGTATCACGGAACGTATGGTGGCATATTACATAACAGCGTTCTTCAAGAAATAGATGGCAGATATATTTCAGAAGATATAGGAAACGATCAGTCTTTGGTCTGGTGGGAGTCTTATCCTGAAGCGATCGGCGACCAAGCTGCACTCTCTTTCAAAGATCGAGTGGCTGTGACACCGTCCATTTTCAAGCGCATGCAAATCAACGAGATCAGAAAACCAGCGTCTGGTAAATCATCTTACTACGGCAATAGAGCTTGGCGCATGAATGCCGAATCTGCCTCGTATTGCGATTCTGAATAGTTGGGTTCTTGTAAAAATTTGTAATGTTCTCGCCGGATCGCATGAGTTTTATTATGTATTTCGAAAAACAGTTTAGGTAAATTCTCGTACGTTAACCTCTCATGGTTTTCTTTTATCATGTTTTGGAAATGCACCATACATATTCCGCATCGAAGGGTCCGATAAATTGGGCCTTTCAACAAATCTAACCATACGTCTTTATACAAATTCATACCTTCATCTCTTATGGCAATCGCTTCAGCCATCCAGTGTAAATATCTCCAGTAAAATGAACCGAATTGTGTAATTTGTAAAAAACTCATTTTTTCAAATGAAAGTTCTGCCGGATAAAGTTCTTCTTGGGCCAGCTTTATGCCCAAATCCAACATGAGCTTGCGTAATGCCGACGCATCACCTTGGCTAAACATTTTCACGATGGTAGGCTCCAAATGATTGAGGATTATTTCGGGAGTCCATTTTACATTATAGAGTAAAGCCAAACCAGTCATCATAACGTTACGTAAAATAGAAATCCATGCTAAAACGGCTTGATGCGATTCAGGTTTTCGATACGTGCGTATGTAGCTCTCTTCTTTGATGATAGCAGCCGTTCTCAATACGAAAGCGAAAAATGTTTCATCTAATCTTTGACGTACAGGCCCTGAAATGAATTCGGTTGTGAAGGGTTTAGTATCCCATGCAATCGTAGGCGCGTTCTTTGAAACAATGATATCAATTAGATTTTGGTAAAAGGGGTCAGACTCTTCGTTTCGAGATAGTAACAAATCCGTTTCATTAACGACTCCTAGATGGGCTTGGTATAATTTTTTATACGTAGAATGTTTCATCTTTATTTGTACAAGGCTTGAAAAAAATAACATTGGTAGAATTAAAAAAAAAGATATATTTCACCGTCATTACTTAGAAAATGCACCGCCCACGTAACTTGAAAAAAAAAAAAAAAAAAAAAAACGTTATTTATACAATATTGGCTTTGAAAAAAAAATTTTTTTTTTTTTTTTTTTTTTTTTTTTTTTTTTTTTTTTTCTTAAGGTCATGTGGGCGGTGCATTTTCTAAGCACTGATAGTGAAAATATCACAGTCTATAAATAACTTTATCATATCCGGTTTCATGAAAAAGGTTTATGCAACAGTTTTAGTGGGTGTGGCAAACCAGTATATAAAGCCCAGAGCCCAGCGCTATCAAATCATTCGTGCCTTAGTGAAGAGTTTGTTCAGACGATAGAAATGGCTGAACGAATTTCATTTCTCAACTTACCCTTTGACATTAAAATACTGCTCTGTAGAAAATATATTTCTCTGTACGATAAAGTTCACAGTTTGAATACTATATCTGAATATAAGAAAGTGCTAGTCAATCCATATGCATGGACTCCCAAAGAAAAACTATTTTTACGTATAACCTCCATGATAAAATTTGGCTGGCACCTTGGATTTAACAATAAACCGTGTTACGTGTTTATGGATGCAAAAAATATGAGTATATGCTATCGCTATTTCAACTACTTAGATCCGGAACAGGACTCAAGTGATATTTATTTACCTATGCTATACGTAAATATTGGAGAAATGAGAAAAAATATAAAAATTAAATGTACGGGATATTATTCAATGGTAGATTGCTTTCGTGAAATTTTGCCTTCAAAAATAGTTATGTCTGTTGAAAACTTGGAGGATTTGAAATATTATAACTTGCGATATGGTACTATCGTTGTAAATCATAGACTGAATTTAATTTATCAACATTGCAGACAATATGCATTTAATAAACCCTATATCATGTGTTACGAGGATTGTAACGAAATACATATTGAAATAAAGCCATATGACGACCACTGTATTATTGTAGAATGTATCAATATGTATTGTGATGAATGTGATAAGGGGGAACAATATGTATTTCCAGTTGATTCACTTTGGACAGAAGAATTTCAATGCAATTATCGTATAATCGATAAGGATAATATTGAAAAAGAAACATTGTATCATTAAACAATATACACACACACCCCTCAAAAAAAAAAAAAAAAAAAAAAAAAAAAAATTTTTTTTTTTTTTTTTTTTTTTTTTAAGGTGCCACGCCCACCCTTGAAGCTTGTCTATATTAACTATGGGTAACGTGACTACACCCTCATTGTATCTCGACATTTGCCAGCAACGGTCGTCTAGTTACTATGTCTCGTAATGTGTTTTCAGTAAGATGTACATTGACTGACTCTAGATAGTTAGATTTTTCTAAAAAAGCCCATGATTTATTCTGATTTCATTAAAACCTGCAATATCTTGTCATTTGTCAGACAAAAGTCTATAAAAATCTTGTTTTCAAAGCAAATATTGTATAAATAACGCTATTTCATCCTATTTTAAAGGAAATGGGTTTAGACATCAGGAGCGAGTTTATGCATGACCGTACAGTAGAAGAAATAAATTCCACTCCCACCCACCCTAATAGATATACTATATATATACTATATATATAGACTGCAGCGCCATCTACAATGAATTTGATTGGCTAAAGAAATATAACTTTAGCAGCCAACTGAAAAAAAAAAAAAAAAAAAAAATTTTTTTTTTTTTTTTTTTTTTTTTTTTCTAATGTGGTCACGTGGGCGGAGTATTTTCTAATTACTAACGGTGAAAATATCACAGTCTATAAATAACTTTATCATATCCTGTTTTCATGGAAAAAGCTTATGCAATGGCCTGGCAGATCAGTATATAAAGCCCAGAGCTCAGCGCTATCGAATCATTCGTGATTTAGTGAAGCGTTTGTTCAGACGATAGAAATGGCTGAACCAATTTCATTTCTCAACTTACCCTTTGACATTAAAATGTTGCTCTGTAGAAAATATTTTTCTCTGTACGATAAAGTTAACGGTCTGGATGCCTTATCTGAATATAAGGAAGTGTTGGCCTATGAACATGCATGGACTCTCAAAGAAAAAATATTTTTACATTTAACCTCTATGATAAAATATGGCTGGTTCCTTGGACGTAACAATGCACCGTATTACGTGTTTATAGACGCAAAAAATATGAGTATATGCTATCGCCATTTCGAATGTTTAAAACTGGGACGTGATCCAGGTGATATTTATTTACCTATACAATGCCTAAACATTGGAGAAATGAGAAAAAGTGTAAAATATAAATTTTCGGATAATTTGTCAATGGCAGATTACCATCGTGAAATTTTGCTTCCAGAACAAATTATACCCATCGATGAAGATATGAAATATTACGAATTGGTATACGATAACATTGTTATAAATCATAGATTGAAATTACTTTATCACAATTGTAAACAATATGTATTTGATAAACCCTTTATCTTGAATTACGATACTGAAGACAAAGCACATATGGTAGTAAAACCATATTACGGCTACGGTATAATTGTAGAATGCATCGATATAAATTGTGACGAATGTGATTGGGGAGAACAATATGTATTTCCAAATGATCCACTTTTTACAGAAGATTTTGAATATAATTATTGTATACTTGATAAAGATAATATTGATAAACTATCATTTTACCATTAAATAAATCTACCAATCTACCAATCTAAAAAAAAAAAAAAAAAAAAAAAAAATTATTATTATTATTTTTTTTTTTTTTTTCAAGGCTGGTTGATTGACTCTAGCTAGCCTATATATATCATGCTAAAGTAACAGTTCATCTAAATTTGCTGATGTGCCATCACCTCTGTCAAAATTTTCATTTTTTTTAAATTTGAAAAAAAACGACTGAAAAGTAATTAAATTGCTTATTTTACTATGTATATGTAATAAGAATCACGATTCCACGATTAGTTTTCAAAAATATATTTTTTTTAAGATTACGTTTCTAAAGTTGGTCGAATTTGCAATAGTCAACTCAAAGTCTAAATCTTCATTTTTGAAAATATACTTAATTCAATTAGCATTATATATATATATATATATATATATATCAACCAACCAGCCTTGAAAAAAAAAAAAAAATTTTTTTTTTTTTTTTTTTTTTTTTTGCAAGGTTATATTTTTACCATAGCCTATTTATATATAAATGGCATCTCTGTTTGAATCAGTCATGTCATTCTTCTCATTCCGTGTTCGAGTGAGGAACCCCTGCCTAGCTTTCCACAAAAAGTTATTGGGTTACTATCTCGTTACCTATTTTCGTCTCTTTCATCTAGGTCGCATTACCATCAAAGTCTTTCCCAACACTTGGTATTTTCAAGGTTCGTTTGTCCTCATACGCTTTAAAATTTACAATTTCGATCATGGTATGCGCCTCATTGATCGTGCCAGACAACGTACCAAGAGACTTTCTAAACTTGGCTGCCGAAGAAAGGCTCATCACAATAGTGAATCAGGCCTCACCCTACGCGCTGTTCGACCGAGCTCGAAAATGCGCCTGCGGTACGCGAGACGACTTGGCCATAAAAGGAAGAACTGTCGCCGCTAAAAAGGACAAGCATCAATCTCTATGTTATCCGTGTTACGCTTTACCGGAGGACTGTACGTTCGAAGAGTCTTTCACGATCGTGGCCTGGTTAATGAGAAACGCCATGAATTGTTATTACACAGCAGCCCATGCTTCGGCCATGTACAGATCGCTTCACAAGAATAAATGGTTCCAAGTCCAGTCTACCATTTGCTGCGACTTTTTCGTATTAAAAGACGACCCCGTATTCATGTTACGTGGAATGGTCGTATCGCCTTTCGGAAAAGGTCCCGCGCTACAAAGCGTCATTTATCCAAAACCAAGCTCATGAATAAGCCAGAATACACACACGCGTTGCGATATGCTACCGAAGCCACACAAGTTTATCTGTTGGAACATTACAAAAAACAATATCCTCATTATTTCGATTATGCGTTTTTGGAAACGAGGCCCGCTACAGACCAAGATTATTTCATACCGCCTTCTATCGCAGATCGATGCATTGTTGTCACCTCGATTCGTTTCAACGAGATTGGATGCAAGAGATTCGGTTGCTATCCGTTCAAGAAAAATTGGGAAGTCTGTAGTGACATCGATTTCAATCAGTGGGTCAGAATAGGCAGCAGATATGCGATGGCATGTCAACTGTCTTGCAAAGACCATTCTATCGATACGGAGTGGACTCCAGATGGAAAATGCGTTCTCTCGAATCCTTTAAAAAAATCTTTTGCATCGATGCCTGAAAAAATTTTCGAAAGGGCCTCGAGACATATTTTTCATGGCGGATTTGATATAGTCGAGGGTCGTTTGAAAATTAACAAGACATACTGCGACGCGTACGGTTTAGATTTTCAGAACGACGAATGCACCAGGTCTGGTGGTCAGAAATTCGGCGAATGGTTACTGGGTACGACTGCCATCCGAGCCGCCAAGGTGGGTAACTTGAAGCCGTTGAAAGATAAACCGCCTAAAATTCCAAATTACATGATATATACAATTCGATCTGGTAGAAGCAGCCGTGTCAAACGCGAAGCCATTGAAGAGCCTATCGAAAATGTAAGTGTCTTTCACGACATAGCGTTCGAGCTGTCTAAAGACTTGGGCAGAGAGATCTCGGAATACGCCGTTGAAAATTTTTTGAAACGCAAGGCCCCAAAACTATTATCCAAAGCAGCCAATAGCATTGCGGCAAAAATTGTCTTGAAAAATTCGATCGTCTTGTCTATGAAACAAATTGGAACAATGTCTCTGAGAGCTTTGGGAACGAGTATTGGTGTCATTACTACAGCTTATGCCATATACGAATTGGTAAATGGGATATTAGATAGTATGGATCCATACGATTACTCAAAAGTTATAGACAAACAAACACTAGAAAAAATTGACCGAGAATTGGATTATACATATTATCAAGACGGTCCCATTCGCCCCGAACTAACTCCAGATTATATTTGGGAACATGAAATTTTAGAAATTGACGAAAACGAACGCTTAAACTTTATGACTTCTAAAGTAGAAGAATATCTGACGGCATTGCACGCAATACCAGCCAACGAATATCATAAAAACTTAGAAAAAACAAAAAGTAATTCATTAACAGAGTTTGTTTGGTTAGAAAAAAGTGATTGGGACAGTACTCTATTTAAATGTATCCTATTTGTAATGATTTTTCTGACATTGGTATTTTTAAATTGGATACATGTTTGGTCATGTTGCTTATTTTTCACAATGTTGTTTTACAAAAATTTTTAAAGTAAGAAATAATATTTTCACTGCTTAGAAAATGAATCAACCAACCAACTTGGGAAAAAAAAAAAAAAAAAAAAAAATTTTTTTTTTTTTTTTTTTTTTTTTTTTTTTTTTTTTTTGAGTGGGCGTGGCTTTACTATTACAGTATGTATATATATCGGATGGAAAAGTCTTTAGAGTATAACTTGCGTATAACTTGCCATAACGCTTTTTCATCATTTTGAAAGATGGATTCGTCAATATTATATATTTGCGTTATTTTATGGATAATCTATCGGTATTGTTATGGTTTACGTTTAATTTATTCAGACGTCCAAAAATTGTTCTATTATAAGAATGATAAAATCATAGCTATTTTGAAAAATATAGACTCGTTGAAATATACTTTTCGTGAATCGTTTTCTGATCCGAAATGTAAAAGAATTTACAGCGCTTTAGTAATATATGAGGATTCTAAAGTCGTAGATAAGTATCTTCAATGGAATGGATCTACGCATTATTTTATTTCTATTATAGCCTATCTATATAACATACATCCTATTGTGAAAATTTTAATGATTTGCTATTACATGAGCAATAGACTAAATATGAATATATTTTACAATTCCAGTTTGAGACACTATATGGGATTTTATCTACAGCAAGACGACATAACTCCAATAGAATGCCTTAATACTTTTATTTTTAACCAATTGCTTAATTTAAACAAGTCTACAAATTCAAAACGAAAATATTTTGTAGATTATTATTACCAGCATAGCTTTGGTAAAAGATTTTTGTTGAAAGAATATTCAGAGACCCTGTCTGTATTTAATCTCATAGACTTAAAAAATAAAAATATAATTAATATATGTGCTGGAAATGCTTGTGGAATTCATCTTGTAGACACCAAAATGACATGCGTTGATTTGAAACAGTACAAAGGCATGAAATTATTACATAATATGAATGTATGTAATTTTATACAATGCGACATCAATGACGATAAATTTGAAAAACTAATACCATCCTATAATGTATGGGTAGCCATTCACGCTTGTAGAGGATTACCCATACGAATAATAGAAATGTTTGAAAAATACGCCTCAAACTCTTCAGAATTATATTTAGTACCTTGTTGTACATTGAGCAAAGGCTATTATAGAGCAAATTGTGATTTATACGAAAGAATACATAAAAAATATTATACTGCTAAAGAAGATATGCTAAGGCAACATATTTATCCAGCCATGCATTTTGAGTTGCTATGTTCTTTATGCAAGTCGAGTAAATTTAAAGTTAAAACATTAACAGATATGAGATCTGTAAAAAATAAAATTATTATATTATATAAGTAAATAAATATTTTCAATGCCAGTGCTTACAAAATGCTCCGCCCACGTGACTTACAAAAAAAAAAAAAAAAAAAAAATTTTTTTTTTTTTTTTTTTTTTTTTTTTTTTTTTTTTTAAGAGAGTGTGGGTGTGGCCTACACTATAAAAGACCCTGCCAACAACCTACAGTTATTCCATTTTCTTCAAACATGATTTACAACACTTGCGAGGGTTTTACTCTAGCAGAGGATGGAGTCAAAGTCATCGATAACATATTGACTCCAGAAGAGCTTTCAGCGCTTCAAGATAAAATGTGGCAATGGCTTAGCGACAAAACTAAATATTTATCAACTCCAATCGTAAAAAACAAACCGTCGACGTATGAATCAATATTTGAATTTTTTCCAAAGTCTGGAATGCTATTACAGAATTGGGATTTCGGACACAATCCTATGTCTTGGGCTATTCGTCAAAATCAAAAAGTTATCGATACATTTAGTAAAATTTGGAACACCGACGAATTATTAACTAGCTACGACGGTCTCAGCATATCTTTGCCATGCGAAATAACTAATCGAGGTTGGTATCGAGGAACAGATAAACTTCATACAGATCAGTCGTTTATGAGAAATGGATTTGAATGCGTACAAGGGTTGGTCAATTTATTCGACGTCAATGAGGGAGACGCTACCCTTCGAGTGCTGAGAGGCAGTCATAAATTACACAAAGCGTTTCGAGAACAATATCATATTAATAATCCAAAAGACTGGTACGTAATAACAGACGAACAGAAACGATTTTACATGGACAAATTAGGACACGATTCCGATATTTGCGTAAAAGCTAAAGCGGGTTCGCTTCTTCTATGGGACAGCAGAACAATTCATCAGGGCATACAACCTCAGCATTTCAGAGAAAAACCAAATATTCGCTACGTATTGTATGTCTGTATGACACCTGCGTCTTTAGTATCCGAATCGGTATTAAAGACGCGAATACTGCGTTTTGAACAGAGACGAACTTCCAATCATTGGCCCCATAAAATTCAAATTTTTCCGATAACGCCACGCACGTATGGAAATCCTATACCTCGAGTAGAAAACGACGACTTGGAAGAAACCGCTTTAATGAGAAAGCTTGTTGGATATAATTATTTGGAGAAATTTCAGAATCCAAAAGGAAAAAAACGAAAAAGACTGCAGTAGAATTGATCTGACAAAAAAAGTACTATGAGCCAACGACAAATTTTTTTGGATACAGAAACGACTGGTTTAAATAGACAAGGTTTCCATTATGAAGGTCATAATATTATCGAAATTGGGGCTGTAGAAGTTATTAATCGACGCCCAACTCGTCGTTATTTTCATGTATATATAAAACCCAATCGTTTAGTATCTTCTGAAGCCTTTCGGGTTCATGGAATTTGTGACAAATTTTTACGAGACAAGCCAACTTTTGCTGAAATAGCTAATGACTTTATCGATTTTATTAGGGGTGCTGAATTGATCATTCACAACGCCCCATTTGATATTGGATTTATAGACTATGAATTTTCAAAATTAAATAAGCCATCAGTAACTAAATTTTGTAAGATAACTGATACGCTAATCCTAGCTAGAAAACTTTTCCCATACAAACCAAATGATCTTGATGCATTGTCTAACCGCTATCATATTAGTCATTCAAAACGTACATTACATGGTGCATTGGTAGATGCTGTCATCTTGGCCAAAGTTTATTTGGCAATGACTAAATTATAATATTAGAATTAATGAGTATTAAATTTCCACTTACTTATTTATAATTTTTACTTCAAGGACATGTTCAAGAACACACGAAAAAAAAAAAAAAAAAAAAAAAAATTTTTTTTTTTAGGTTTGGCTATATATAGATTATTACATGATCATTTTATTTCTCTCTTTCTCTTTCCATGTCAGGTTTATTTGTATCTACCCAGTCAGGTGCATAATGTTTACATACTCTACATCTAAGTGATAATGCTGCCTCCTGTCTTACTATGTTAAAAAAATTATCTGGTACCTTAAAATCTTCTTCACACGTGCATGTTTCGCTATGGGTTACTCCAGAAACGCTTTTTAGGCAGGATGATATATGCCAACCATTTTCGTCACTATATATCAATCGAATGTTTAATTCTGGCCTTTTAAGCGAAGCTAAATGAAATTTTAACAATGTTGCATATTTTTCATATTTGTTGAAATCCTGCTTATATTTCTGCAGCATGCCCTCTGGCAATATCAATAGCTTTTTATAAAAATTCTCATCATTATCATGAGGCGAAATTTTGATTAGAGTTTCAATGACTTCCATTATGTACTTATTTATACATGGTTAGGTAGAATCTACTCATAACAGTCTTTAGCAATATTCTTATCGCAAAAACAAAAGTCTTCAAATTGTAAAATATGGTCATTATATGGATAATTATAATATGATATGGTTGTATTTTCCATAATATCGTTCTCTTTTACACGGTAATCGGTTTGTTGCGTCTCTGTCCAAAGTAATTTATTGGGCATCATTATTTGTTCCCCTTTTTCACATCCGCATTCATGATTATAAATACATTCTATAGAAATAGAATTTCTCCTTGATGGCCTGACTTTAAAATGAGGTTCATGATCGTAATTTGGGTCAATTAAAATACACGGTTTATCGAAATTATATTTACTACCCTTCCAATAAAGTGTTTTAGAAGATCGATTAACGGCAATAACCATTCCTATTACAGAATAAAAATAAAAGTTGTCCAAATTTTCAATGGGAAAATAAGATTCTGAAAACATCCATTTTACATGAGCTATTACGAATTTCCACGTCCGTTTGACCTCCCATTTTTCGGATATATCCTTTTCTATATCTTTCGTAGGATTTAAATTCGACAAAGGTAAATATTTATCATCTAATGCTGAAGAATATTCCAACTTATCATCCGTTTCTAAATTAGAGGGATTTTGATTTATAATATGTTGAAAATAGCGTATGGAAAGAGTCATGTTTCTTTCATCATTAAACACGTAACATGGTAAATTAAAATAACTAAAATACCAGCCAGGTTTGGCTATCTGAGTCATTTCTAAAAATCGATTACCCTCCATCTTCTAGTTTTAGTATAAATTATTTTCAATACATATATACTTATTTATCGTGTAAAATTTACCAAATAGATTTAATTCTGATATATAAATATCTTCAGCCATGACTTGAAACAGTAGTCATAAATTTCTTTTAGTCTGTCAAAAACAATATCGAAAATTGAATCTGGCTTGTTAAATTTTGACATACATCCCAATAGATACAATCTCGAAGAAGAAACATGTTTTCCAAGTTGTAGTAATCATGCATTTTTATTGTCGAGATCCATAAACTATGGTCTAATCTAGTCCCAAGCCAGTCTCTTTAATTTAAATCTTTGTTTTTAAACAAGAGGATCATGAATTTTAATACGTACGGATCCATATATTCCAATTTTAAGCAATGTTCTTTGTCTATGATCCGAAACGACGTTATCATATTTGATTTGGGGAATTCGCCATACGAAACTTGGACCGTGTCTCGCATGTATCCTTACGAGTCCATCGCCATCGATTCCAACAGACCTTTTCTGCTGGCCCTCAAATCATTTTTTAAATCGGATGTGACCGCGTCTGTTGTTTCCAATCCCAATTATCTATGGACTGTTCTTTTAGGCAACGAACGCATGATTTATCCCATCAGTCGAGACACGAATGCAAATAACACTTTACGTTTTTACGCGACCCCTTATTTCGTGACTAATCCACAAGTAGTCAGTCGATATGTGCAAAGTATGATCAAACCGGCTTACGAAAACATATATTTCTACAAAAGCACAATCATGTATTTGGATAATTATGATGCACCCTTTCCAGGAGGCTGTTACTTTAGCGAACACGGTCCGACCGATTTCTATAGACTCTGTTTTTTGTCCGACGAACCTATAGAATACGTACTCAATCTGGCTGCAGTATGGCAAAACCGACACGACGTCTTAAACATACCTTTCATGACCATGAGTAAGGTAGTTGAACCTAAATTCATGGACGTCAAACCCGTAAGCGGCTTTGGGTTTTCGGAATCGAGCGTCACTTCCAGTGGTATGATACAACGTAGGCTGAGTCCAGAGAAGCCTGAGCTTGTGATCCAAGATATTTTAACATCCTATTACAGAAATATGTCTAGGTATATGGACGAACAAAATTTTTCTAAATTGGTGCCTCTGGGTCTGATTATAGAATGGCCCTTGGAAATCATATTCGAAAACTCAAAACCGATCGAGAGAACGTACGAAGACAGAAAATTTATAACTCTCAGCATCAACGGTACCAGCCCGAAACGCGTTGTACAAGTCTTGCATCCGTACGATCGATATATAGAATATAGCGAAGTGCCAGCATCGACCGTCTGGACACCAATATCTTTTGTATATACCACGTTGCTGACAGACATAACCATTCAGAAAGTTATCGTGGACACGGTCGTCATAGGCCTCGTTTACAGACAAGTATTTTTCTGTCTCAGTTATCCATTATTGGAAGGCAGGCCAGCGAGAAAGGCTATATTGAATACCGAACACATACTGTCCGTAGCCACTATCGAAGATCTCGAATCGGATCCCAATATACGCATTCTAGAGAGTTTAAAATACGATGATAAATATTCGCTGAGACGCGTGGCACTGAAAAACATCTCGTTAGAAACTTGGTGCCTGACCGTAGCCGAAAATAAGCATCCCAAGCTCAGAAGTTTTAAATTACCATACCTCGTAAAAGAATGGTTACAATTTTTCACGGAAGCTAAACCGAACGCGTTTGAAATCGATATCAGCCTCGTCCGATTGGCCCTCATGTTATCCAAACACAACATATGTTACAATTTAATAGCCACGAACGAACCTACGGAACGCGTGGACTTGACTGATAACCAGGTCAAATTTTATACGAGCGAAAAAATTGTAGATTTTATAAATGAAGCCAGAATCAGGAAAATGGAAGCGCAAGACGATACCGCTTGTGTGGTATCATAAACATAGTTAAAAAAAATCTTACATTAAAAAAAAAAAAAAAAAAAAAATTTTTTTTTTTTTTTTTTTTTTTTTTTACTTTGAATGACCTTGAAGCTCGTTGCCACAAAAAGCAAGTCGGAGCAAAATAGGAGAAGGTAGGAGCATGAATCGTAGCTACCCTATAGAAATGGATAGATTTTTTTTTTTTTTTTTTTTTTTTTTATACTTATATTATATTATATTTATAATATATTTATATTTATATTATATTTATATTATAATGTATTTATAATATATTTATATTATATTATATTTATATTATATTTATATTATAATATATTTATAATAATATTTATAATAATATTTATAATAATATTTATATTATAATATTTATATTATAATATATTTATAATATATATATATATATATATATACTTGTATACTCAGAAATTACTGTAAAACATCTTTTAATTTAAGTGATTATAATTTTGTAGTCTGGATTTGTATGTCAATTATAGTGTCTCTGTCTAAGTCAGTTTCACTATATCAGCATGAGACTACACTCTTTATTGTCTTGCCAAACCCAACGCAAGTCTGAAATTGGTATGTCAATTATAGTGTCGTTGTCTCAGCCAGTTTCAAGATATCAGCATAAGACTACACTCTTTATTGTCTTGCCAAACTCAACGTAAGTTTGTAGACAGGACAGGATTGTATATGTCAGCTATAGCGTTGTTGTCTAAGCCAGTTTCAGTATATCAGCATAAGACTACACTCTTTATTGTCTCCCAACGCAAGTTTGTAGTCCGGATTATGTATGTCAGCTATAGTGTTGTTGTCTAAGCCAATTTCACGATATCGGCATGAGATTATGTTTTTATTATCTTGCCCAACCTAACGTAAGCTTGCATTACCTATAATTGATGCCTTTGTCTAATTTTCTGAATGTTAAGCTTATGCGGACACCTAATTTTTCTGGTTCTTTTGATATTTCATGAAACCAATATTTGTTGGTTGGTGGGCGCATTACCATTAAGCTACCACTCGTCATGTTATAATAGATTGGCTTAGCACCCAACTTTGAAAATTTGAATTTTCTCTCTTGGCCAAAACTAACGCATGCTATGGGTGAATCAGCAGCAATGTCTGTTTCATCGTCTTTATGTTTCCCAATACTATCGTATCCGTTACGATATTTATTAACCAAACAGAAATTATATTTATAATTAGTAGCCAATTCTACCATCTGTTTAATGCGAAATAGCGTTGGCGTCCATACTTTGGCTGGAACATTTGTGCCAGAATACGAATAGGTTATGAAACTGTTGTCGCCATAGCCAGCCACGAGACGCGGAACAGAATGCGTGTGATAAATTTTATAATTTTTTATATAAACTAATTCCTTCTCCAACAAATTTAAATATTTACCAGGTTTTGAAATGAAGCTGGGATCGAACGTTACATTTAAATCAGACATGTTAATAATAATATTGCTGAGTCAAGTTCTTCTATTTATACTAAATTTTATTTATTATGACCTTGAAAGAATATCCAAGGTCACATTAAAAAAAAAAAAAAAAAAAAAAAAATTTTTTTTTTTTTTTTTTTTTTTTTTTTTCCAAGTATTACCATGACTCATACATTAAAAGACCAGCAAACGTCAATTGTAAAAATTGCATTATGAATTGGACATAAACTGCTACTGTATGAGCTTTTACAATATCTCCCCCTGACTGACTCGTCGTGGTAGTATTTATAGTATAAATTAAATAAGAGTACATGATAACATTCATTGCTATTATAAATAGAAGTGTTCCGCATAATATTGTTTTGAGGTTCATCGTTGCTTGTTTTACTAATATACTAATGGTTGTATGCTAGGCGGTGGTGATCTGGGTGGAGATCTAGATCTTGATCTGGATCTGGATCTGGACCGATCGCTGTAAAAATCTGAATCGCTGAGGCCTGTGTAATCCAAATCAGAATAATTGAGTTCAGAGTCTGAATAATCCAGGCCATGTAATTGCTCAAATTTTTCTGTCTGTTTCAAGTTGAGCATCTTTCTGATATCTTTTCTAGTAAGGCGTTTTTTACAAGACGGGCAAGGTGGCAATTTGGATACATTTGAGTTTTTACCCTTAGAATATTTATTGGAGGCTTTTTTATTCGAAGCGTTCCGTTTTCGTTTATTATATAATCGATTGGCGCATTGCGCATGGAAACGATGTCTGCATTCCGCAATAAATAGATTTCCTTTCTTTTCTCGACAAACTGCACATTTATAATGCATACTTTTTTAAACTGCGATACCAAGATTGGGAGGTGATCTTGATCTTGATCTGGATCTTGATCTTGATCTGGATCTTGAACTTGATCTGGACGTATCGCTATCAGAGCCCGACAAATTACGATCTCGTTGCCATCTTCTCACCGCGGCTTCCATCAGGCTCCACGTGTCTTTCATCCTGCCACCTATTCTTCGGATATCCTTTCTGGTAAAATATCTATTACAGGCTGGACATTGAGGCAAAGATAAATTTTTTGGGATTTTACCACTAGCTCCTATCTTTTTCCTAAGAGCTAGTCGTTTTATTCGATCTTTGGTTATGTCTCCACGTGCCACGGAACGTATACGCTGCCTACGTAATCCTCGCGCGCATCGTAAATGGAAAGGATGCCCACACTCAGGAGAAAATAATTCTTCGGTAAGCACATCGCCTTGGCAGACAACGCATTCAGGATCCATCTTTTTTTCATGTCGTCAGTCTTTGGGGTATTGTCCAATAATTTCATTAGCGACGAAATAACCATTAATCTATTTTGTTTGAAGTAAGAATCAACGTAACCATGTCAATAAACATAAATGCGAGCATAACGATCCTCTAATTTTTTTAAATACCTCTGTAGTATATATATATTTTTTTTAAGCTACGACACCAAGATTTGGAGGTGATCTGGATCTGGATCTTGATCTTGATCTGGACCTGGACCTGGACCTGGACCTGGACCTATCGCTATCAGAACCTGGCAAGTTAAGTTCTCGTTCCCATCTTCTCAACGTGTCTCCCATCATGCGACTTATTCTTCGGACATCATTTCTGGTAAAATATCTATTGCAGGCTGGACATTGAGGCAAAGATAATTTTTTTGGAATTTTACCGCTAGCTTTTATCTTTTTCTTAAGAGCTAGTCGTTTTATTCGATCTTTGGTTATTTTTCCGCGTGCCACACGACGTATACGCTGCCTACGTAATCCTCGCACGCATTCTAAATGATAAGGATGTCCGCACTCTGTATAGAATAATTCTTCGGTAGGCACTCCGCCTCCGCAGATAACACATTCAGGATCCATCTTTTTTTCATGTCGACTGGCCATCGTTAGTCTTTTGGGCGTTGTCTAGTAATTTCATTAGTGACGACATAATCATTAATCTACTTTGCTTGAAGTAAGAATCAATGTAACTAATAGCCATGCCAATTACCATAAATAATAACATAAGCATCCAATCCATATCTTTATTCATGACCCTCTGATTTTTTAAATGAATCACTATTATCGCTCACATTCTCTGATTCTAGAGAAACGATCTGGACCACCCATGACTTGGCCAGGTTTAAACAGTTTTCTTCTTTGTTCGCAAGCCGCACAAGTACCGTTCACGATCCGGCATACAGGCGAAGAAATCTTTTGGACTTCAGGGGATTTCCAAGCACGCTGACGGTAATTTTTTCTCGGCCGATTGTAGCGTTCCCAAGAATTCATTGCATCCAATTCTC
Organism: Salticus scenicus; assembly: GCA_963930645.1. Lineage (NCBI taxonomy): Eukaryota > Metazoa > Arthropoda > Arachnida > Araneae > Salticidae > Salticus > Salticus scenicus. Next base: position 177,246,788 of record OZ005654.1, read on the forward strand.
TACGAGAATATTCCAACCACGCCTGAAGTTCGTCATCGTTCATAGCATCGAAGTTGGGTCGAGGAGAATAGCCATAGTATATGGGCTCATTACTATAAAAAGCCATGTTATTTGATTGTGGGTAGCAAGAGACTACCTTATATATATACTCGAAAGTGGTGCGATGCCACACCCAATTTGAAAAAAAAAAAAAAAAAAAAAAAAAAAAAAAAAATTTTTTTTTTTTTTTTTTTTTTTTTTTACAATCGGTTGGTTGGTTTCTAAAGTTATATTTCTAAAGTTATATTTCTCAGTTGGCTGCTACAGTTATATTTTTAAGTTAGCCGCTAAAGCTATTTTTCTCAGTTGGCTGCTAAAGCTATTTTTCTCAGTTGGCTGCTAACGCTATATTTCTTTAGCCAATCATTGTAGATGGCGCTGCAGTCTATATATATATAGTATATATATAGTATATATATAGTATATCTATTAGGGTGGGTGGGAGTGGAATTTATTTCTTCTACTGTACGGTCATGCATAAACTCGCTCCTGATGTCTAAACCCATTTTCTTTAAAATAGGATGAAATAGCGTTATTTATACAATATTGGCTTTGAAAACAAGACTTTTGTCTGACAAATGACAAGATATTGCAGGTTTTCATGAAATCAGAATAAATCATGGGCTCTTATAGAAAAATCTAACTATCTAGAGTCGGTCAATGTACATCTTACTGAAAACACATTACGAGACATAGTGACTAGACGACCGTTGCTGGCAAATGTCGAGACATAATGAGGGTGTAGTCACGTTACCCATAGTTAATATAGACAAGCTTCAAGGGTGGGCGTGGCATCTTTAAAAAAAAAAAAAAAAAAAAAAAAAAAAATTTTTTTTTTTTTTTTTTTTTTTTTTTTTTTTTTTTTTAAGAGTATTTTTTTATTTATGCAGCCATGTCTTACAAATATATAATTTATGGAGTAATTGCTAATATATTCTTATGATAATCCTCTATTAAATTTAATGTTGATTTTAATTTAGCGATATATTCATCACGTACATCAGATGAACAAGCCTTTGGAGAATAGCTTGCCGTCCGTTTAGCATGCTGAAAATATTTCTCTACTAATTCGAACGACGATTGCAATCTTTGGATGTGCTCGTCATCTATAATTCGATTGGCAGTTGGGTTTGATATTAATTCTGTCAGCCGCTTGACATTTTTATAAATTGCGTGTAACTGATCAGTGGACTTAGATTCCCAGTCACTCATTATTCCAATTAAAATGGCTAAAGCGTCGACAATACTGAAAAATTTTTCATTTTTGTCCATTAATTTATCAATATTTGCTTTTAAAATTTCCACTTTTTTCTGAAACCTTTTATTATTAACTGTCCCAGTCTCTAAAAATTCCAAATCCACAAGCATTTCACCGTAATAATCTTCATATTTAAAAATAATATTTTCCACGTACTCCATTATACTTTATTTAAGAAATTTTTTAATTATCCTCTAACGCTTTCTTATAATAATTTTCTATTAAATTTAGGGTTGATTTTAAAGTTGCAATATATTTATCGCGCCTATCAGGTGGATGTATTCTTGGGTTATAGCTACCCTCAGCCTCGTCAGGATATGAACACATCGATAAGAGAGACGATTCCAATTTATCTATGCACTCATGATCTATAATTTGATTGCCAGTTGGGTTAGTTACTAGTTTTTTCAACCGTTTAGTATCGTTATGAATTTTGCGTATAAGATTGATAAAATCAAATTTCCAGTCATTCATTATTGTAGCCCAAATTGTAAAAGCATCGATAATGCTGAAAACGCCTTCATTTATGTCTATTAATTTATCCATATTCGATTTTAAGGACGCCATTTCTTTCTCAAACTCATCTTTATCTATTATTTCACCCAAATTTAAAGATTTCAAATCTGCAGCCGTATCGCTGTAATATTTTTTATGTTCGTTCATAATTTCTTTAACATGGTCCATTATACCTTTATTATAGCCAGATCAGATTTTTCATTCTATATGTCTTACATATATCTAAGGGTCATTTTTAACGCTCTCTTATAAACATCCTTTATTAAATTTAATGATGATTTTAATTTCTCCATATATTCGTCGCGTACATCCGAGGAACAAGCCTTCATAGAATAGCTTGCCGTCAGTTTACCAACGTAATAATATCTCTGTATCGATTCGAATGAATTTTGCAAATTTTTAATGCACTCGTCATCTATCATTCGATTGTCAGTTGGGTCTGTTATCAATTCTCTCAGTCGCTTGACATTTTCATGAATTGCTTGTAAATGCTCAATGGTATCATCATCCCAGTTATCCAGTATTCTAGTTACAACGGCTAAAGCATCGATAATATTGAAAATTTTCTCATTTTTGGAGAGTAGCTTATCAATATTTGTTTTTAAGGATTTCGTTTTTTCCTCAAACTCATTTTTATCCGTCCCAATCTCTAAATCTTTCAAATTCTCAACGACTTCACAGTAGTAATCTTCATATTTAGAAATAATTTTTCCCACGAATTCCATTATACTTTATTTAAGAAAAATTTTAATTATTGACTATCCTCTAATGCTTGCTTGTGAGAATTATCTATCAAATCATGAGCGGTTTTTAATTTTGTAATATATTTATCTCGCCAAACAGGTATGAACGCTCTATCGCGTTCTAGCGATCTAACGTGGTCAGGATAATCCTTTATCGATTTGAACGACGATTCCAAGCTATGGATGCACTTATCATCTATAATTCGATTGCCAGTTGGTTTCGTTATTAGTTTTTTCAAATCTTTAGCATCTTTATCAACTGCACATATAAGATTGGTAAAATCAAATTTCCATTCCTTTATTATTATAGCCAAAACGGTAAAAATATCGATAATGTTGAATATCTCTTTATCTACGCCTATTAATTTATCCATATTCGATTTTAAGGACGCCATTTCTTTTTCAAACCCATCTTTATCTATTATTTCACCCAACTTTAAAGATTTCAAATCTGCAGCCGTATCGCTATAATATTTTCTATACTCGTCGATAATATGTTTAACAGGATCCATTATACCTTTATTATGGTCAAAATATATAATTTTTTTACGATCGGACATCAGTCAGATTTTTCCACGACAAGTCAAACATTTCTACATCATTTTCAGTATCCAAATTCACATACTCTTGGATTTCATCTTTTTCTCCCGTCTTGAGGTTTTCGCTCTTTTTCATCAGGTAGCCTTTATCGTTTATGAATCGGCCAACGACCATTTCTCGGCGATTGCCATCCATAATCATGTTGCCAGTTTCCATTACACAATTTACGCCCGGCCCAGACTGATGCATCATTTCATGAACTCTCGTTGAAAGAAATTTAGGTAACGTAGCCACGCCATTTAGCAACGACTGCATGCATTGCTCAACATCGTTTCTGGTAGCATCAAAATTGTAATAAGGGGCTAAAGGCATTTCTGATGTGGCTAAATTATTCATCTTGACTCGATATATATAGACAAAGAAAAAATACTTAATTACAATCAACTAGAAAACTGTTGCTGGCAGACGTCAAGACACAATGGGGTACGTTAGCCATCCCAGCAAAACCTGGGATGATGGCCAACACGAGGCCAAGTGTTGGTTGCCAACAGTAACAGCTGCTGGCCCGTTGGTGGCAAAAGTTAAGGTGCCGAAGGGAATATGTTACGCCGGCCATCAGGTGGCCACATTCGACCGATCCACTGCTGGCAGCCTGCCGTACGATTGGAATAAGTCAGTGGGCCACTGATGGGTCATTGCTGGCAGCTAGCTGTCGGTTGAAAATAGGTTGTGGGCCAGTGTTGGCAACCAACATAAGACTAGAAGTTGTTAGTGGGTCAGTGTTGGGCCACCTGATGGCAAACATAATTTTTTCGTATTATTGCTGGCAACCTTCAGTGGACCAGCTGTGGCAAACATAAAATCTTCATATTACTGCCGGCAGCTTTCATTGGCCTTTTGCATTTTCTCATTAATGGGCCAGCAGTGGTTTGTTTATGGCTGGTCTTTTTTTTTTTTTTTCTGCTTTTGTTATAATTATTGTTTTTATTTATTTATGATATCCTTAATTTTATCAATGCTGTTTTCTATGCATTCAATATTCATTTTGATTTTCTTTTTTTTTTTTTTTTTTTTTTTTTTTTGTATTATTTTTAGAAGTTTTTTTATTCTAAGACTGTAATTATAAATTCAGGATTTCTAGTACAAGGAAAAAAAAAAGAAAACACTTGATAAGTTTTCTTAAAAAAAAAAAAAAATAAAAGAAAGAAAGAAAGAAAGAAAAAAGAAAATATTATAAATTTACTTTTAAAAAATAATAATAATAATAATTCTCTATGTTACATTATTTTCAAATAAGGGATATAATTGAAGAATATATACGTATATATAACAATAATAATTCATCATTACAATGATCGAACACAAGAAAGTAGGACTTGACTTAATCAATAAAAGATTATATATGCACTGATAAAAAAATCTGTAACTGATATCTAGAATCTAAATTGTGCCTTCAGAAAAAATAGTTCCATGTCATCCTTATAAATTCTAGTCCCCTTTGAAAGGGAGTTCTAGAAACCCTTATCAGAAATCTAGAACGTTTGACTATATTCTCGAGCGCAAAGTTATTTAAAAATCTTTACAAATAAATGCGAATACACGAGGCTGATATCAGCAACCATAATATTAGTTTTTTTACCCAATTCTAGAAAATCAAGCGAGAATTTCTCGCAATACTATTCAGACTATTGTTTCACCATCTAGAAATGTGTAGACTAGAAATTCTCAATCATTTCGTCTATACAATTTATTGGCGTGCCTTATGCGCATAGCTCGGAAGTCTATATGTCTAGTTAAGGGATTCAGAAAATGACCACTGATTCATTCTGGATGAAGGCAGTATATATATATGTGTGTGTGTGTGTTTTCTGGGTGTTAAAGTGGAGCCTTATATAAGGCAAAATACAGGGTTATTACAAAAGAATCATCGGGTTTCCGAAGCGCTTATTTCGAAACATAAGTGGGTTACAACAATGAGTTATACATGAAAATTAACCGAAAACATCCAATATTGACATCCATACTATAGATGCAAGAAGCCTGTGAGGACGATGACTTTGAAAACAAGTTTGTTTTAAGTGACGAAGCTACCTTTCATCTTAGTGGCAATGTCAACCGACACAATGTACGGATATCATGGGGCACTTCTTCGTTTGGAGATATGTTAAAAACTGCGTCTACGTACCACCCTTACCTACTACTTTGGCTGAGTTGTGGAACCGCATCATGACTGCATTCTCGACCATCGACGCGACCAAGCTGAGTAATGTGTGGAGCGAACTGACATCTGCCGTATCACTCAAGGAGCACATATTGAACATCTACTTATAGTATGGACGTCAATCTTGGATGCTTTCGGTTTATTTTCATGTATAACTCTTTGTTGTAACCCAATTAAGTTCCGAAATAAACGCTTCGGAAACCCGATGATCCTTTTCTAATAACCCTGTATATTGAAAACATTAATGAGTTCTTTCTAAGACATTGATATATCAGATCATATAAAATAAATATGAAAGAAGTATAACAGAATATATATAACTAGAAGAAGGAGAAGAGGCTACCACGACTTAAGACGAGTGAAGTGGGTTGACCTAGTTTGGTGATTGTCCAATATCCGGCAAATCCTCTGCAATACTATATGATAACAGCAATTTTTACTTCCATTATCCGACTACCGCAAGTAATGGAAGTATTGTATTAGGTCCAAAATTTCGATATCAAGATTTCACTTAATTTACATGTTTTAAGGTCTCCTGAGTCCAAAAAAGTGGTTTTTGGCAATTGGTCAGTGTGTGTGTGTGTGTATGTGTGTGGGGAATCTCCTGCATATTATACCTCCGAAACTAATAAAGGTACAGCTCGAAACTCCAGAATAAAGACGGAACTGGTGTACAGATGAATTTTTCAAATTCTGGTGAAAATTGGAAAACCGTAAGTGGGTCATTCGGAACCGAAAATGAAGCCGTAAGTCCGTATCTCAAAAACGACTCTAACGATTTTCTTCAAAGTTGCTATATAAACACTCTATTAGATGTCCTTTTGAATAATATAGTTGGTTAGTTCAGGAAAATTGATAGGCGCCCTGTATAAATAGTTGAATTTTAGGTACTGCGAGTGGATTCCTTTGAAATCATTAGAGCCGTTTTTGAGAAACCGATTTTTACCAAACTTTGCGTATTCAGTTGTTGACCGGAAAACAACAATTACATACAAAATGATATTTAAAAGAGTGTTAATATTACATGTTTGAAAAAAAAGTCTATACAGCCGTTTTGAAAGAAATCCTCTCGGAGTACCTGAAATTCAACTATTTATACAGGACGCCTATCAATTTTCCTTAATTAACCAATTATATCATTCGAAAGGACATCTAATACAGTGTTTATATAGCAGCTTTGAAGAAAATCGTCAGAGGCTTTTTTTTTATTTTTACTTACGTCTCCACTTCCGGTTTCGAATGTCCCATTTATGGTTTCCAATTTTCACCAGAATTTTGAAAATTCATCTGTACACCAGTTCTGTCTTAATTCTGAAGTTTCGTAACTGCATCTTTATTAGTTTCGGAGGTATGATAGTCAGAAGATTCTCCCCACACATACACACACACACTGACCAATTGCATAAACCACTTTTTCGGACTCAGGAGACCTTGAAACATGTAAATCTCGATATCGTATTTTCAGATCGAATACAATACTTCCATTACCTACGGTAGTCGTGTAATGGAAGTAAAAATGGTTGAGTTACTTTTTGAAACACCAACTTCCAAGATCTAAAACTGACCAACCTAAACAGGATTACTGTTAATTTTGATGTAATAACCACGTAAAATAAACGAGAAAGGATATCTAAAATTGATTTATGTAACAATTTTCAAGAAAATCGTTAGAGCCGTTTTTGAGATACGGAATTACGGCCCCACTTCCCGTTTCCGATGTCCCACTTCCGGTTTTCCAATTTTCACCAAAATTTGGAAAATCCATCTGTACATCAGTTCTGTCTTAATTCTGAAGTTTTGTAGTTGTATCTTTGTTAGTTTCGAAGATATGATAGTCAGAAGATTATCCGCACACATACATACACCCACACTGACCAATTGCCTAAAAACACTTTTTTGGACTCAGGAGACTTAAAAACATATAAATTAGGTGAAATCTCCATAGCGAATTTTTGAACCGACTACAGTACTTCCATTACCTATGGTAGTCGGGTAATAGAAGTAAAAAAAGTAAAAATGAAGGTAAATTTAATTAATTAAGAGAGTATATAACCAAAATGTAAAAAGCGTATTTTTTTTCTTTTAGATTTGAGTTTAATTAATAATGTTAAAGGTATCGATAATTATGTCAGGTAGCATATTATAATATTTAAAAATCTGATGCAAAACAATAACACGACTTCCATTAGCCACACGTATTATATGTTTTTTTTTTTTTTTTTTCTTTTTTAAATAATATGATCAGAAGACATCAAATTAACCGAACGAATTATTGAAAACTAAAATTTTTCCTATATGAGAAGAGTGAAGACACATAAAACAAAATTTACATGGCAAGTTAGAAAATAACAGAAAAAAATGATTGAGCTATTTTTTGAAACACCAATTTCCAAGATCTAAAGTTAGCCTACCTAAGCAAAAGGACAGCTATTTTTCCTGTAATAACCATGTAATATATGAGAAAGGTTATCTAAAATTGATTTATGTAACAATTTTCAAGAAAATCATTAGAGCAGTTTTTGAGATACAGGCTTTCATCAAAACTTAACAAAATAAATTTTTGATCGGAAAACAAATGCATATGAAAAAATATCTAAAAAAGAGTTATTATGCCGAGTTTGAAAAAAATCCGTACAGCCGTTTTTAACGGAACGCAAAACAGACCTGAAATTGAGCTATTTATACAGAACGCCTAACAATTTTCCTGAATGAACCAACTATATCATTCGAAAGGGCATCTAATTGAGTCTTTATGTAGCAACTTTGAAGAAAATCGTTAGAGCCGTTTTTGAGATGTGGACTTACGGTCTCACTTCTGGTTTCCGATGGCCTATTTCCTGTTTTCCAAATTTCACCAAAATTTATAAACTCCATCTATACACCAAACCTGTGTGAATTCTGAAGTTTTGCAGTTCTGTCTTTAAATAGTTTCGGAGATATAATAGCCAGAAAGTTCCCCACACACATACACACACATACACTATACGCATACACACACACACACACACACACTGACCAATTGCCGAAAACCAGTTTTTTGGACTCACGGGACCTTAAAACGTGTAAATCAGGTGAAAATTCGATATCGAATTTTTGGACCGAATACAATGCTTCCATTACCTACGCCTACGGTAGTATTAAAAAATTAAATTAAATTAATTTCGACCACTGTATTTAAATTACATTTAAATTTTTGATATATTTCATTCTGCATACTATGTCCATGTATTATATTCTGCATACTTATTTGGTTTAAAGTATATTACAACAAATCTATCTTTAATAATTACCAATATTATATAACATTTATAGATAAAAAGATATATTCAGATATAAAATGAATGTAATAAAATAATTGATAAATAACAAAAGTTTTAATTAACATCACAGAATTTGTATATTTTAAAAAGTAAGGTTGTATGTGAAGATGATTAAGATAATGGATTATTATGTCAATTTTAAATCAAGTAATTAGTATATTTAAATAACATGAAACATTACCTACATAATTACTGTTATCTTTAACATTACTCACTAATCTCATTTGAAACAAATAAAAAAACTGTTTTCTACATTTTGATCATATAATTATTTTGTTAATTAATTAAATTTATCTTTATTTTAATTTTTTCTTCTATGTAATCACAGAGTTTTGTACACATTTGGTAAAATTGGGCTTACGCCAAATTGGCATAATACGCTCTAACAGTCTTATGCCGTGGTAGCCTCTGCTCCTTCTTCAAGTTGATATTTTACTTTATTTTATTTATTTATTTTTATTTTATTTATTTTTTTTTTGTCATATTTGTTACATACGATCGTATATATCAGTATCTCAGTAGAAATTTATAGTAACTTTTTCAATATTTTTTGCTTTCTATAAGGCTTAATTTCGTATTAATTAATTGCCTACTGTGAGCACTAGTGGGACGTTAAATGCAACCAACCATACGTAATTGTTTATCAGTTAATTCAAAGCGCCTTTCATGATGTCTGATCATTGTTAAGATTAATTATTATCATTATAGATGATATTATAATTAATGATTCTGCTATTGCGCTATTAAATTGAAATTTTTAAATATTTATAAATTTGTATAAAATATTTTCATTATATAAATATCGTCTTATTTAATGAAATCTATTCTAATATATTGGTAACATTTATGTCTATTTATTAGCGAGATAACTAAAGTATGTGCTAAATTCTGAAAAAAAAAAATGTATATATATCTATACATATCTATATCTATCTATCTCTCTATATATATTACTGTTTACTTTTGATAAATTATTTTAACTAAATGAATTTATAGGTGAACGTCATAAAATATTGATTAAAAAATTTCTTTATCAACGCACGCAATATAAAGAAATATATATAAGAAAAGGATTTATTTCAAAAGAACAATATTTCTAGTAAAATACAAAGCTTCCAGTTAATAGCATAAAATTTAAATCAGAAGTGACTCCATACGACCGTTGGTACATTTAAAAATTACCAGGCTTTATAAAAAATAATAATAAAAAATAAATCCCCGAAAATTTCAGTGGTCAAACAACTGTAAACTTTACAATAGCATTTTTAATATTTATTCTCATGTTTATAGCTTTTTCTATTACATCTGAATTGTTTTGTGTGTCATTGCTAAAGATTTGTAATTGGGAACCTGTAATTTCCAGTAAAAACTAAACTGAAAAAAATTAATAAAACCTATATCGGTTTCATTCTTTTTTTAAATAACTTAATGCACTTTAGGAAATTAGCCATAGGGTATACTACTTGTTAATATTTGTTTCCCTGTAAAAAAAAAAAAAAAGAACTACAAATAATATGCATGTAATTTTTTTTTTATAGTAATCATACTTTAGCGAATCAAAGATTCAATGTAACATTTTCAATCTTGTTCTCTTTAAACAATTTAACACCATTAAAACCTAATTTAAAATTATTTGAGTCTATATATCGTAATATATAAAAATTATACTGCGTATCCCTAAGTAAACTTTGTCCCGCAATCATAAAAATCTACATATTTATGTCCATGGCGACCTGTAACAAGCCTACTCAATTTTACCTGAATCGAATGATTAGGTTAGGTGCTAGCATACAAATATTTTGAGCCATTAGGCCATAATGAATGAGAATTATTTTTTTGTGTTTTTATACCAGAATTACAAGTTCTACGAGCATGCATATTTAAAAATATTCCATTACACTATCTGCAATTCATTCGACAGTAACATTATCTCAAATTTTTTAGCTCAAAAGAATAAAGAAAGCGTTTAGATGTTATGATGTACAATCACACACACACACACATACATATATGCATACATACACGTGCTCGTATATTACCGTGAAATTTTCAAGAATGAATTCAGGAAACCTCAAAACTTAGATATACATTAAAACCTCATTTTCAAAATTTTTAATGTGTATAATCTTTTTCTTACATAAAAACATTGATAATGTAATAAACATGGTGCTTTAAAATCCAATTTCAGTTTTAGATCAGTCGACATTTTTTTTTTTCTTTTTTCTTTTTTTTTTTTTTTTTTAATTAAACTACTTGAGTTTAGGTTTTCTTTACTTTTGATTCATTGATATAAAAGTTTTGTAATAGATAACACAATAATCAAGATTTTCAATCTTTTTTTTTTTTTTTGTAATGTCGTTTACCATTTTTTTTTATCTATAAAATTTTAATTTCAATGTTTCTTTTACAAAAAAAAAAAAAAAAAAAAAAAAAAGAAGAAGAAGAAGAAAAGAAAAAGAAATTCATAACACAAATATTTTGCTTTTAATAATTAAGTAATAGTTTTAAATATATATATATATAAATTTATTTTTTAACAGCTCCGTTCAGTTTAATTTGTAATTCAATAATAAGTTTTTTAAGACTTTTTGAAGCAATTTTTGAAGGGAAATGCTACACATATAAAGTAAAAAAAAAAAAAAAAAAAAACACAGAAGTTACATCAAATAATTAAATAAGGAAGTTGATTATCTTTTAGTTCTAAAAACAAATGAACTCTTCTGTTGCTAAGTGGCTTATAGCCGCCATCTGGTCATGTAGTTGCTGATTCACCAAATTATTTAAAGAAAAACTAATACATCCGTTTTAGAGATCGCAGATACATTTTGCTTATTTAGACATACTTTTTTTTTTTTTTTTTTTTTAATGATGATATGTTTTCAGTTGCACTTTTAAAAGATTCAACTGGAAAATTACAGCGAGCGAAAATCAAACTGAAATTAGAAATTTATTTTATGTATGCATTTTAGTGTCCAATATTTATTTTATTATTTATTAGCTGTAGTATTTTAGTGATTTTTCTTTCTTTCTTTTTACTAGCTGGTTTTGCCCGCTTAAAATAAATAAATAAATAAATCACTATTTTTCATATCATTTTATACAAAAAAAAAAAAAAAAAAAAACCCTTAAAGAATAAATAAATAAATAAATAATCATGACCTCGCTGAAAGTATCTGCTGCCTACGGTGGTGTCGTTCCCGTTTGCGCGTGTTGGGTTCAGATTATCACTGACTGCAGCAACTTAATTTTTGGGCACTTCAGTTTTGGTATTTATCAGATAAATCGTGGAGCTGCTATTACCCAAGAACTACAATTTTTAAAAAAAGACAGTAGCTCAGTACCAATTAAACATTTGAGTTTGACACCATGTATTTTAAGACCTCGATCTCTCTACTGCATTACCATTTAATTTCAATTAGCGCATTTTTTTTTTTTTTTTTTTTTTTTTAAATATATAAAAGCAAATACATTTTAATTAAATTTAAAATTCAATACGTTTAAACTTTCTTATATTTTACCGTTTCTTTCTGATAAATACAATAAATAAAGTATCCTTCTCAAAGTAATTTAGATATATATATATATGTACATATAAAATATATAATATAAAACAAATAATATAACAGCCGTGCTGCTAAGAAATGCGGACGATTAAAACTGAAGAATAAATTTAAGAAAAGAAAAAAAAGGAAGGGGGGGAGGAATTAAAATTAGCAATTTGAAAATATCTTAGTGAAGTGCTCAGTCGTCCAATCTATCAATTTACTAAAGTGTGCAGCTGTGCAATTAGAGCACGCACAAACAAAACATTTCGCTTTATTCATAATCCTAAGTTTACATTTAATGCATGTGTCTGTTAAATAAAAGTACCTGAAGCAGATGTATAGTTAATACTTTTATATATTTTTATGCAGCTACATTTATATTGAAGGGATTTCTAATTACTATGATTTAAAAAAAAAAAAAAAAAAAAAAAAAAAACATGCTCACAATTCGACGACTTGACTAATCAAAGATTAACCAGACCATAATCCGATTTCCAAGGAAAATAATAATAATAAATTCGACTCATAAAAAAGAAATTTAACAAACCCAACCTGAATTAAAAAGAAAAAAAATACCAATTCAAATTGTTACAGAATGTAGACAGAAATATATATTTTATTATTAAAATTCGTTTAAAGTAATAATTTAATAGACAAATGTTTTCTCAGAGTTGTTTATTTATGATATATTCTCTGTATCGCATGCTTAAATCAAAATATTTATATTATAAATATTTTAATTACATTCACATAAAAAATAAAATTATATCTGTTTATCTTAAATAAAGTTAAAAAATATTATTGCAATTTTATCGCTTGTAAAGAAAAACATACCTATTCCTTTTCTTTTAAAAGTATATAATGCATATGCAAAAACATTTGCTTGAAAAAAAAAAAAAAAAAAAAAAAAGATTTGAATTATTATTTTTTTTTTTTTTTTTTATGAAAATAGATTAACTTGATACGACATTGTTTTTGAAATCCCAAATTTCTAATCACAGTCTTAGAATAAAGAACTTTTAAAAATAATATTTAAACATCAATAGAAAATCAAATTAAATATTGAATTACTTACTATTATATGTGTTACTATGATATTGTTCCTATTATATATATCCATCTAAGAGAAATAACGTCCTTTCTGAGCAAGAAACATTGTGAAATGCGAGGGAATTCAAATCAACGGAAGTTTAACCGCAGCGCCCTCTTTTATATGTAGGTATTTTGCCAGAGTTGGTTCGTCAGACCATCCTGTGGATTGAGGCCACAATGAGACAAACATGCTTTTGGCCATGTGCACTAAGCTTGCATAAGGCCAGCTGTGTTGTGCCACTTCTGGGCCACCGCTATTTTCACTGACAGCAACCATTGTTGCTGGCAGCCACAAGCGGCCCGCTGCTTAATCTACCCAAGGCAACCTGCAACTGATGGCAACTGCAGGATGCCAGCTATAGGCCATAACGTCCCCATCAGTAAAAGTTTTGCTGGGATCTTATATATAGCCAAGCCACACCCACAAATAAACCAACCAACTTAAAAAAAAAAAAAAAAAAAAAAAAAAAATTTTTTTTTTTTTTTTAAGAGTTTTATAAAAAATAATATATTCTTTTTTTCAATGTCGTAGTATTTAATTAAAGTTCTACGGCTAATACCTGTTCCATTTTATTAATGCGATTCAACACCCTGGAAACCAGATTCAAATTTTTATATCCATCCAAACTGATGACCATTTTCGAATGCTCGATTCTATTTGGATACATATGAAGGGGTTTGGCAAATCCCAACTCAATAGGAAAACATTCATTGTAGTACGGAGATATTCTGACTTCGGTACCCTTTTCAGGATCTTTACACACAACTTGATTTTTTTCGACGTCGTGGTAAAGAAAAATTAAACTAGTGCCTCGAATAGGCGCCCAAGGAAAGCTTTCAGTCGTAACTACAATACAATTCGGCTTCAGAACCAGATTTTTACCCAATTAGATTTCGGGTCCATCCATTTTATGTTTTAGATAAAACTCGTTGAAACGTATCCTGGTCGCTGGTTTCAAGACTACGGCTCCGTCCGCTAGCATTAAAAGGGTATCATCAATACGATCCACTATCGGAGTATTCTTTTCTCGAAAAAAGTCTTCGACAGATATTTTATGTATTAGACTCGAATCCCTTACTTGAACCCAGACCATAGATTTAGGATCCATTCTATCAAACAAAATTGCACAATATGCCAACGATAGGCACAGCTCATGTTTATATAGAGTTGACACACCCACTTGAAAAAAAAAAAAAAAAAAAAAAAATTTTTTTTTTTTTTTTTTTTTTTTGTGACCTTGAAACATAATATAGTATAGTCTTCATTGAACCTCAACCTATCTCGTCGTCCAAACTCTCCAACAATTCTCCTGATACATCCTTCCAAGAATCTCCAACCACCTCTACGTAGATCTTACCAAATCACTTCAGCAGCGCCTCGTTTACATTTTTAACGTCTGGATAATACTCTCCGAGCTGCTGCAAGTGTCCCTCTGCTGCAACCACGGCTCTCTCGATCCTGACAGCGACCCTATCGTCAGAAGCCGATCCGTACAGTCTCAAGAGAGCTAGGAACACAACACAAGCTGAATCGGTACCCGTCAAGCCTGAAATGCTATCTGTCTCGTCGATACAATGGTAGATGGCCCTGACGCCTCGAGCATGATCCTCGTATTCTTTTCTAAGTGGAACCGTAGGCAAATAGAGCTTGAGATGTTTGGGTTTGAACCCTCTGAATCCGTCTACGGCCAAGATCTCGTAGATCTCTCTCGAAGAGAGCACGGCCCCAGAACAATGATTTCTGATCCATTTGTTGAGAAGCTTTGTCCACTCAGCCGTAGTAGTGGGCACCTCTCTAGATCCCAGCAGAGTTACGAGCCTATTCTTGAACCCGTCTTCGGTCGAAACGTCAACTCCCATCCATTGGGCTACCTCACCAATAAGTTCTCGCCGATGAGACTCTAAGGTACGAAAAGGTTCTCCTTTCAGGACCCCACGCACTAACTTTCGTCTCAGCAGATGCTTAATATCGTTGTCCAAAGTTGCCATGACACGTAATTTAACAATGACAATTTAAAACAATGCTTCTATAGAGAGAGAAGGATCTGAACTGGTCTAGCAAGGATACGGCTTATATATATACCCAAGCCACACATGAAGGTCATTACAAGGTCACATAAAAAAAAAAAAAAAAAAAAAAGTTTTTTTTTTTTTTTTCAGTTGGTTGGTTGGTAGAAATTTAAATTGAGACTTTACAATTATAAATCCGTCATGTGACCTTGACGGAATTACAATAGTTTACTACAGTCGTTTAATCAGCTTCTGAAATGCTATGAGTCATGAAACATTTTTGTCAGACTTCACAAATAGCGTCTTCCCACTGGTCCCACATTAAATTAAACGCGACATCTAACCTATCCAGGTACGATTGTCTAGTAGAACAATCCCTTTTACACGAAAATTTCAACTTTTTCAGCATTGCATCATCGCAATAACTCTTTATCAAGTCCAAAGACGTTTTCAACTTTTCTACGGCGTCCGCTATCGCATGATCTTTCGAAGGGCCGTCTGTCCGTGCTACGCTATCTCGAACAATCTGATGAACTTGCCTGGATTCGAAATACCATTTGCTGAACGTGGTTTCCACAATGGTCAAGAAATCGATGATGCGAAAAATTTCTTTGTCTTTGGCAACCAAATCGTTAACTATTTTATTGAGAGATTCTTTATCAACAACCCCTTTCGAAGACTCTAAACGTGCTATTGTTCTATGGTAGTCATCTCGCATGTAGCTAAATATGACTTCTATATTATCCATACTATATTTATTCTAGCAAAACTAAAATATAAACAACGTTAAATAAATACTATATATCTCCTTTATGTTTAAGTATATATTTAATCTCTTCAATACGAAATGTCAGGCAGAAATGAGCGTGGAAACCCATACTTATATAGAGCTAAACCACGCCCACACTTGAAAAAAAAAAAAAAAAAAAATTTTTTTTTTTTTTTTTTTTTTTTTTTTTTTTCAAGATAGGTATACTGTAATACAATTTGTAATAGGTGATCGACAAATTGGACAAGTTGTGAAATGGCTTGAACAACTTTTACAACAAACGAAATGCTTACAATCTTCAAAAACAATTTGTCTCTCTCTGCTAAAACAAATATTACACAGTAATTGAGAATTTTCTAAATCTGTATTGGTAATATTAGTCATTGATAACTCTCGCTTCTGGGCTATTTCACTCGGATCGTCTTTGTCAGCTAGCTCGCCTTTCATAAATCTAATATAAACATAACAGTCAACCTTTTTCATCAATAATTCAAAAGCCTTATCAAAAATATCTACTTTCAATTGTTCTGTACAATCTACGATAGAATTTGTTGTAACAATCAAATATTTCAAGACCCAAGCTTGATAACGCCAATGGACACGTGGCAACTTTTTCTCGCCCAACAGACATCTAACATTAGGATCGGACCGAACATCTTCATAATGTAAAATAAGCCTCAATTTCATGTCCAACCTGGAAATCATCTTTTCAACTGTATCCAGTCTAATTTGCAAACGGCTAGGGGGGTTCTGAAAATATATTTCAAGCTTTCTCAAAATACAGTAGGCAAATTTAAATTTGAACATTCCGTAGGTCTTTTCACGAGAGGCGAGACGAACGCAATCTTGGAGTAGTCTACGAAAATCACCTCGGATAAACATGATACCAATGATTTATTTTGAACGTAAACTCGCGTTTATATAGCCAGGTTTTTTTTCAAGTCTTAAATGAGTTAAGCCACGCCCACTAAAAAAAAAAAAAAAAAAAAAAAAAAATTTTTTTTTTTTTTTTTTTTTTTTTTTTTTTTTAAGGTTATATTTGGTAAGTTTTTATACACTTGCCAACAGTACTCTTTTACTTAGATTACCAAACGGATCGTGGTTGCAAGACAGGTCATCATCAATACGTTTAATATAACCGTAATATTTCAACTTTTGAAACAATACTTCAAAAACCCTATCGAAAATATCCACTTTGAATTGTTCTGCATAGTCTGCAACGGTAGATGCTGTAACAATCAAACAGTTTAAAACCCAAACTTGATAACTCCAATGGTTATGTGGCAACATTTCCTTGCCGAACAGACTTTTAATATCAGGAGAGATTATACTGTAGTTAGAATGTATGATATTCCTCAATCTGACATCCAACCTTTTAATAGCCCTTTCGACAGTATCAGGTATGTCCTCCGAGTCACTAGATGAATTCTGAAAATATACTTTCAGCAATTTCAAAATAGAGCGGGTAAATGGAGATTCTAACACTTCGCAGGTCTCTTGACGAGAGGCAAGACGAACACAATCCCTGAGTACGATACGAAACTCATTTTCGATGGACAGCACACGAAATTGGAAGAACATGATGTAAATGATTCCTTTAGAACACAAACCTGCATTTTTATAGGCACGATCGCATTAATACAAATAGATATAGCTAAGCCACGCCCACTCAAAAAAAAAAAAAAAAAAAAAAAAAAATATATATATTTTTTTTTTTTTTTTTTTTTTTTGAGAGTGGGTGTGGCTTTTTTAATTACTGGATATATACTCTTCTCTTTTCTACAATAGCTTTTCTACATATAGGACAATTTACCATCTTTTTGGAACAAGCCAGGCAGCATGCCCACAGTTAAAGAATGCGACTTCGCTCTCTTCTGTCAAACAGACCTTGCATTCGTTCTTCGTTTTATTCATAGGCCTTTTCCAATCGATTAAACCAATCAAATACGGGCATCTTGGACTCTTGCGAATATGTTCTTTTAGCGGATTATCGTAAGGTTTCCAATCATGCAAGATCACTTTGCAGTAAGCACATTGTACGAAATCTCCATACTTTAAGTAAAACATGCCGCATTCGGCTATCGATTTAGTATCATCTCCAAACGGAGAGCTGCGAAAGGTAGTCAATCTGTTTTCGAGTTGTGTCTTGTCACAAGTAAGGCCTGGGCACTCGATCTCTTCAACCGGTCTGTCCAACAGCTGATTTTTAAAGAGGTCCGCATATGTTTGAAGCCAGTCCTGCAATTTGACCTCTCCCTGCGTTTCAACATGAACGTCGAATATATCTTCCGTAGACACTGGAAAATTAGCGGCGACCCGTCCATGTCTCCAGAGCATCTGCATTTCAACTACGTCTAAAAACGCTGAAAACAGACCTACGTAGGTGAACATTTCTTCAATCTCAAAAACTGGAAATGCATTGGCTATGTATTTGATGACACGATTCTTAGCAAACTCGTAATTGTCATTAAATTGCAGCATCTCACCCACGTCTACGGCCGAAACGTAAACCATTCCATCAGAAGCTAGGGTGGCTCTCAAACCGATCTTGCCGGGGAAAAATATTTTCATCCACATGACTCGAGAGGTAATGAATTAATGAAACTGCAAGCGCTGAGCACTGGCCTTTATAGTAGCGAGCTTATCTATGAAAACAGGATGCGATAGCTATTTATACGAATCGTTACATAAATCCTTGAAAACAGGGTGAGATAGCGGCCGCGTTCTAATTGGTTATTTTTAGACCGGCGAACAAGACAATTTCGCTCGGATTACCAAACGGATTATAGTTACGATCTAGGTCGCGTTCGATACAGCCAATATAGCCATAAGTGTCCAACATGTCTATCAACGTTTCAAAAGCCACATCAAACATACACACTTTACAGTTTGTCCAGCACTCTGCAACAGTACATGCTGTAACAATTAGGCATTGTAGAACCCAAACTTGATAAGGCTGCACAATATCTTCAGCCAACAGACTCTTAACCTCAGGAGACATGCTATCATAGTCACAATACGCTATGCATTTCAATTGGCCTTTCAACATTCTAAATGCCTTTTCGGTTGTATCTATTCTGGCCATCTCGCGATTAGGGTAATTCTGAAAATACACTGTGAGCATTTTCAAAATAGAGCGGGCAAACTGAGATTCCAACATCATTTCGCAGGTCTCTCGACGTAAGGCAAGTTGAACGCAATTTCGGAGCAGGTCCATAAACTCATATCGTATGAAATTCATTTCCACGATGCAAATGATTCTGTTAGAAGACAAACCGGCATATATATAGGCTAGCTAGAATCAATCAACCAATCAATCAACCTTGAAAAAAAAAAAAAAAAAAAAAAAAAAATTTTTTTTTTTTTTTTTTTTTTTCAATGTGGGTGTGGCATGGCTATATAAACCATGGCTGATTTTATATGTCTATAATTTTTTTTTTGGACTTTGTCATTTTTTACCAATCTCGAAATTTTTTCATTTCGATTTTATATTTTTTATTTCTAAGTTTTTTTTTCACAAATCTTGAATTTTTTTAAGTTACTTATATTCAATGGACTCTCATAAAGTACCGTCTAAACCGATAAATTTTTACAAGTTATTTTTTTTCACAAATCCAATATTGGTAGCCTATCGCTTTAAAAAAATGTGTCAAACGAGGCTTCCATCGTCAAGACATGAGGAAGCCTCGTTTGACACAAATTTTTTAAATTTTTCACATCTATTGTACATACACTCGTCTCTTTTCCGCAATGACCGTTCGACAAACAGGACAATATTCGAGTTTATCCGAACAGGCCATGCAGCACACCACGTGCCCGCAGTCGAAGAACGCCACCTGGCTCTCTTCCGTCAGGCAGACTTTACATTCGTTAGTGGTAGCCAATCTCTTGGACTTGACACGAGGGCCGTCGAACAGGTCATTTCTGAAGAGGTCTGTATAGATTTGCAGCCAGTCCTGCAACCTGGCATTCCCCTCAGATTTGACATGAACATCAAATACATACTCCGAAGACATGGGAAAATCGGCAGCGACCCTTCCATGTCTCCAGAGCCTCTGCATTTCATCTACGTCTGAGAACAGGCTCACGTAGTCGAACATTTCGGATATTTCAAAGACTGGAAAAGAGTCTAGATGTTTAGTAGCCCGATAGTTAGCAAATTCATGAATATCATTGAATTTCAGCATCACTCCCACATCTACAGCCGAAACGTAAGTCTTTCCGTCAGAGGCTAGGGCGGACCTCAAGCCGATCTGGCCTGGGAAAAATAATCGCATCCACATGACTTGAGAGCCGATTGAAACTGTAAGCTCTGAGCAGCGGCTTTTATAGTAGAACCCATATCCTTTAAAACAGGATGTCAGCCAAGAAGACAGGATGCGATAAGGAGTTACATAAGTCCGGATAAGATAAAGTTATTTGTAGCATAAGTCCTTGAAAACAGGATGGAAGCGGCTAAATTATAATTATAAAAAAATATTGACAGGATATTATGCCACGTGATATTTTTTATCTAATTGGTTATTTTTAGACCAGCCAACAAGACAATTTCGCTGGGATTGCCAAACGGATCAAAGTTACGATCTAGGTCACGTTTAATACAGCCAATATAACCATAGGTGTCCAACATGTCTATAAGCGTTTTAAAAGAAACATAAACATACACATTTTGCATTTTGTCCAGCACTCTGCAACAATACATGCCGTAACAGCTAAGCATTGTAGAATCCAAACTTGATAACACCATTCGCCAGGATTATCTTCAGCCAACAGACTCTTAATATCAGGAGACATGCTATCGTAGTCGTAATAAGCTATACGTTTCAATTGGCTTTTCAATATTTTAAATGCCCTTTCGGGTGTATCGAGTTTGTCTATGGAAGGGACAGCGTTATTCTGAAAATAGACTGTGAGCATTTTCAAAATAGAGCGGGCAAACTGAGATTCCAACATCATTTCGCAGGTCTCTCGACGTAAGGCAAGTTGAACGCAATTTCGGAGCAGATCCATAAACTCATATCGTATAAAATTCATTTCCACGATCGTTCTAAACTGGCCTGATACAATTCAATGTTAGCTAGATGAGAGTGGCAGACAGAATGAAGGAATGAAGGTTTGAATACGGCTATTTATAAAGAATGAATCCAAGCCACGCCCACTCAAAAAAAAAAAAAAAAAAAAAAAATTTTTTTTTTTTTTTTTTTTTTTACAGTTGGTTGGTTGGTTGATATGATGGTTGGTTTCTAAAGTTATATTTCTCAGTTGGTTTTTAATGTTATATTTCTCAGTTGGTTGCTAAAATTATATTTCCTCAGTTGGTTGCTAAAATTATATTTCTTTAGCCAATCATTGTAGATGGCGCTGTAGTCTATATATATAGTATATATATAGTATATCTATTAGGGTGGGTGGGAGTGGAATTTATTTCTTCTACTGTAAGGTCATGCATAAACCAGCTCCCTGATGCCCAAACCCACTTCCTTTAAAATAGGGTTATTTATACAATATTGACTTTGAAAACAAGACTTTTATAGACTATTGTCTGACAAATAACAACGGAGTAATATATAGAGCTTTACAATCATTTGGCATTAGCCTTCAAGCCTAAGCCCTTCTATCAAAACTCATTATCGAAAAAAACAAAATATAACTCGTGAGTATCCTATAAATTTAAAAATGGTATGCTAATATTGTAAATTTAAACTTTAGAATTAAAAATATTAGAAATAAAATATTTTTTTTTATCTGTATTTAAACATACAGACATTTCCGCTTCGCGGAAATGTCTGTATGTTTAAATACAGATAAAAAAAATATTTTATTTCATACTCAATTACACGATTATGCATATATGTTTGGCTTGTAATCCTAATCCATAATACTTGTTAATTTGGCTTGATCCGTCTTGGTAGAAGGATTTGGGCAAGACAATAAAGAGTGTAGTCTTATGCTGATATACTGAAACTCGCTGAGACAGCGACACTATAACTGACATACAAATTCCAGACTACAAACTTGGCAAGACAATAAAGTGTGTAGTCTTATGCTGATATAGTGAAACTCGCTGAGACAGCGACACTATAACTGACATACAAATTCCAGACTACAAACTTGGCAATACAATAAAGAGTGTAGTCTTATGCCGATATAGTGAAACTCGCTGAGACAGCGACACTATAATTGACTTAAGAATTCAGACTACAAACTTGTCAAGAGCGTAGTCTCGTGCCGATATAGTGAAACTCGCTGAGACAGCGACACTATAATTGACATACGAATTCAGACTACAAACTTGTCAAGACAATAAAGAGCGTAGTCTTGTGCCGATATAGTGAAACTCGCTGAGACAGCGACACTATAATTGACATACGAATTCAGACTACAAAAATATAATCACTTAAATTAAAAGATGTTTTACAGTAATTTCTGAGTATACAAGTATATATATATATATATATATATATATATATATATAATTATTATTATTATTATTATTATTATTATTATTATTATTATAATATTTTTTTTTTTTTTTTTCAAGAGTATTTATAATATATATATATAATACTAAGAGTTTTATAATATATAATACTAAGAGTTTATATAATATATATAATAAATTTATAAAGATATTAGTAGGTTAGGGAAAATAATCAGAATATTAGTATATACTGAATTTTGATATATCCCTACGTTTTCCCTAGAATACATCTACATAGGGAATTTCTAATAGGGAAAAATAATCCTTCTGTATGACCAACTTAAAAAAATATCAGCTTGGTTCCCTCAAGCTGTACGATAAAACATTTTAAATAAAAGCCATCCTAGATCTCAATAAAATATCTGTGTATTTCTTACGACCCAATCTCTATTTACACCCCACCCTCAAGTACCACAAATCTAGCTAAACTCTTCGTTTTGCGATAAATCCAGGTATAAGACACAGTCACTGGCAATATTATTCGAGCATTACCACCCTTTTGTCCAATCTTAGACTAGACTATTAAAAATCTAATATTGGCATTATTATCGACTCCTGATCAGTAGTTTAAGCCACATTTAAGAAAACAAAATCTTTGCTTGCAGAGAGGCCGCTAATATTTTCCAAGGGTAAGACCTTCATCAAAACTCTTTGTCGAAAAAACTAAAATTAGCCCATGAAAATCGTATAAATTTACAAGATTTCATGTTAATATTGTAAATTTAGCCATCAAAATTAGAAAAACATGTTAGTCAGTCAATATTTTCAGAGACTAAACCCTACAGCCAATATTTTCAAAGGTTCATAAGGCCGCTGAAGTGTCTGATAAAAAAATATAAATTTTATCCATAACCCCTATAATTTAATGATTTTTATTCTTTACAACGTTGGCCTTCAACCTGTCGCAAAAAAATGGGTCGAACGAGGTTTCCAACGTAATCTCTACATGAGGAAACCTCGCTCGACCCATTTTTTTACGCATCCCAAAGACATTATCCGCTATACAGTTTCAGAATGTCAAGCTCTTCTGGCACATTTATAACTGGTCCAGATACTCTAAAATCTGATAATATCTCTCATCTTGGCTCGCAGCCGGCAGCCGGATGATATTGACCACTCGATTCAGCTGTGCCCGAAACCTGTTCTTGGCATTGGGTATATCTTTACCCGCGTAGCCAATCATTTTGTCCCAGTCCAACAGGACTCTGAACTGATCTGGATCCAGGTTTCGCATTTTAGCATGAAGCCATTTGATCTTAAATATGCCAGGGCTATGCCAAGCGAGTAGATCGCCATAACGACCGTCTTCCAGAGCCGGCAGAATAAAATCCTTCATGAGTTGTTTAGACATTCTGATAGCAGATACTGAGGCGAGAGGCCAGTATATATACTATTTCAGAGCGGATGTCGTTATCAGTTCTACGAAAGAACAGACAGGATGCAAAAAGATCCACGATAAAATTAGAATGTCAAGGTTTTCATTCACGAAAAGAAGACAGGTCATGTAAATTTTTACAATTAATATTTTACAATTAATATTTCAAGGGTCAAACGATAAATTTAAACTGGTAAGGTTATACATACGGCTTTCATCCACGATAAAATTAGAATGACGAGGCCAATGATTTTATAAAGCCATGTGAAGGGATTCTATTCAAACTACAGCTGCTACGCCAAGTACCGCAAAGCTGGGTAATCCTACGAGTTTACGCATCTAAAGGTTTATCAGACAGTCACCAGCAATAATTTTCGAGCATATTTAACCTTTCAGAATTTCAAAACGACAGTTCCTATGCCAAGTACCGCAAAGCTGGGTAATCCTACGAGTTTACGCATCTAAAGGCTTATCAGACAGTCACCAGCAATAATTTTCGAGCAACTGCACCCTTTCAGACGGTTTAAATAATAAAATTTAAATAGTTTAATTATTTATAAAATGTATTCGATATTGGCACAGCATTCATTTAGCGTAGCAAAAAATGTATCAAACCAATAGTGTAGAAATTTAATTTGAGACTTTAGAAGACATGAATTTAAATGTATCAAAGACATGACCGTTGCTGTTGAGATAGAATGATGAGATGGCATGTCAACAGTTCTATATATAGTATGCAACCAACCAACTGAAAAAAAAAAAAAAAAAAAAAATTTTTTTTTTTTTTTTTTTCAAAGGTTGGTTGGTTGGTTTCTAAAGTTATATTTCTAAAGTTATATTTCTCGGTTGGCCGCTACAGTTATATTTCTAAGTTGGCCGCTAAAGCTATATTTCTAAGTTGGCCGCTAAAGCTATATTTCTCAGTTGGCTGCTAAAGCTATATTTCTTTAGCCAATCATTGTAGATGGCGCTGCAGTCTATATATATATAGCATATATATATAGTATATCTATTAGGGTGGGTGGGAGTGGAATTTATTTCTTCTACTGTACGGTCATGCATAAACTAGCTCCTGACGTCTAAACCCATTTCCTTTAAAATAGGATGAAATAGCGTTATTTATACAATATCGGCTTTGAAAACAAGACTTTTGTCTGACAAATGACTTCAGGTTTTCATGAAATCAGAATAGATCATAGGCTATTATAGAAAAATCTAACTCTCTAGTGTACATCTTGCTGAAAACACATTACGAGACATAGTGACTAGACGACCGTTGCAGGCAAATGTCGAGACACAATGAGAGTGTAGTCATGTTAGCCACAGTAAATATAGACAAGCTTCAAGGGTGGGCGTGGCACCTAAAAAAAAAAAAAAAAAAAAAAAAAAAATTTTTTTTTTTTTTTTTTTTCAAGGTTGGTTGGTTGGTTGATTTCAATGTGACTTTGATGGAATTTTATTTCTAATATTTTTTTTGTATATAAATTTTTACAAGCCTTATTTTATCCGTTCAAAATCTTAAGTCAAAATCTTAAACGCATCCAACATTGGCACTATAACTGTTACAAAAAAACGGGTCGAACGAAGTGTCAAAGACAGTAATCTGCCATGAGACACTTCGTTCGACCCGATTTTTTATAAATCGTTTGGGTGACCTCTGTTTGTATTAGGCAGTTGATAACGACTATGCCGTTTTATTCTCCAACTGTTTCGGCCATATCATAAAATTAACCCTTGGTCGAGGATTCCAGGCACGGTATATTTTGTATCTGGTAGAGACTTCAGGAGATTTTGGCAGTCGGCTTATGGGATTTGGAACTTTTAAGTAACTCTTCTGTGATGTGGCTATTGTAACTGGCTTTGTAACTGGCTTTGGCTTTGAAACTGGCTTTGGAGTTGGCAGAGACATCGATTTATCATATTGAAGTATCAGCTCGCAATAGAGACGAGAGGTCTTTAATATTTTCCTTTTAGGTTGTAAGGCATAGCCGTAATCAAATTGCCTGTCAGAGTCTGCGGAAAGCATTTTGCAAAACAAAAGGTCAGAATGAATAAGCTGAGGCGAGAGGCCGGTATTTATACTCTGGCGAGCGGATGCATGAGATCTGATAAGCGGTTCTGAGAAACGATAAAAATAATAGTATATGAGGCTCGACAGGATGACTGTTTATAGATTAGATCTTATCTTTGAGGAAACGAGTTACATAATATCCTGCAAACGCAATTATTCTAGAAGGTCAGCTAGATAAATCCTCAAGCGATAAAATAATCTTATAAAAATTTTCCTGGATAATCTATTATCGACTCCTGATCAGTAGTATAAGCCACATTTAAGAAAAAAAATAGTTGCTTGCAGAGAGTCTCGTTAATATTTTCCAAGGGTGAGGCCTTTATCAAAACTTGTTGTGGAAAAAACTAAAATTATTCCATGAGTCTCCTATAAATTTACAAGATTTCATGCCAATATTGTAAATTTAGCAGTCAAAATTAAAAAAATCAGTCAATATTTTCAGAGACTAAACCATTTAACCCTTTTAGAATTTGAAATGGATCCAGACTACAAACTTGGTAAGGCAATAAAGAACGTAGTCTTATGCTGATATAGTGAAACTCGTTGAGACAGCGACACTATAACTGACATACAAACTACAAACTTGGCAAGACAATAAAGAGTGTAGTCTTATGCTGATATAGTGAAACTCGCTAAGACAGCGACACTATAATTGACATACGAATTCAGACTACAAACTTGTCAAGACAATAAAGAGTGTAGTCTTGTGTCGATATAGTGAAACTCGCTGAGACAGCGACACTATAAGTGACATACGAATTCAGACTACAAACTTGTCAAGAGCGTAGTCTTGTGCCGATATAGTGAAACTCGCTGAGACAGCGACACTATAATTGACATACGAATTCAGACTACAAAAATATAATCACTTAAATTAAAAGATGTTTTACAGTAATTTCTGAGTATACAAGTATATATATATATATATATATATATATATATATATATATAATTATTATTATTATTATTATTATTATAATATATATATATATATATATATATATATATAATATAATATAATATAATATAAATATATTATAAATATATTATAAATATATTATAATATAAATATAATATAATATAATATTAATATTAATATTAAAAAAAAAAAAAAAAAAAAAAATCTATCCATTTCTATAGGGTAGCTACGATTCATGCTCCTACCTTCTCCTATTTTGCTCCGACTTGCTTTTTGTGGCAACGAGCATCAAGCTTTTTTAAGAGTATTTAAAATTTTAATATTATATAATATACTAAGAGTATTATAAACTATTTATTTTACCTATAATTGAGTTTGAAATAAAATATTTTTTTTATCTGTATTTAAACATACAGACATTTCCGCGAAGCGGAAATGTCTGTATGTTTAAATACAGATAAAAAAAATATTTTATTTCCAATATTTTATTTAATTTATTTTATTATATTCTATAAAACCTATGATATTTAACTTGAGACTCTAAAAGACATGATAATATTGAATCAATTTAAACAATCATTAAACGACATACCTCTGTCATGACTAGAAGACTGTTGCTGGAAGAAGAAGACTGTTGACTAGAAGACTGTTGACTGAAGACTGTTGACTGAAGACTGCTGCTGGTCAAATACAATGACGGTTGTTAGCGATCATATATAGTATGCAACCAACCAACCAACTGTTTAAAAAAA
The DNA here is from genome assembly GCA_963930645.1 of Salticus scenicus. Taxonomy (NCBI): domain Eukaryota; kingdom Metazoa; phylum Arthropoda; class Arachnida; order Araneae; family Salticidae; genus Salticus; species Salticus scenicus. The sequence goes on from OZ005654.1 coordinate 177,274,439, forward strand.
AAAAAAAAAAAAAAAAAAAAAAAATTTTTTTTTTTTTTTTTTTTTTTTTTTTTAAATACAGTTGGTTGGTTGGTTGCTGAATCCGTTTCAAGGATGATCTACTCATTATCATATTTAATGTCCTGTCGCAACGAATTCTGTTGAGTCTGATTGGAGAGCAACAGTTTCTGCAGGTTCTGGATCTGGATCTGCAGCTTCTGAATCTGCACTAGAGATCTGTTCTGCTGCACGCCCAACTCTAATTTAAGCCTGTAAATTTCTTCCTGATACAAGTTATCTATTTTGGAGTACAGTACGTCAAATTTCTCAATCTTGGTTTTCAAGAGTGAGATTTCTGCATCCAATTTAGATTGCAAGTCAAACATTTGCTGCTTTAAATTTTGCATTTCGGTCTTTGCGTCGTTGTCCAACGGTTCCCACATTTTGTACATGCTGAGCTTCAATGAAAGGGATAATATTAGAAGCTATCCAATGTGAGAGTCCTGATACAATTCAATGACAAGCGTTTAACAGGATCGTTCTAAACTGGCCTGATACAATGTTAGCTAGATGAGGCTGGCAGACAGAATGAAGGAATGAAGGTCGGCTATTTATAAGGAATGAATCCAAGCCACGCCCACTCAAAAAAAAAAAAAAAAAAAATTTTTTTTTTTTTTTTTTTTTTTTATGACCTTCAATGACCTTGAAGCTCGTTGCCACAAAAAGCAAGTCGGAGCAAAATAGGAGAATGTAGGAGCATGAATCGTAGCTACCCTATAGAAATGGATAGATTTTTTTTTTTTTTTTTTTTTACTTATATTTATATTATAATATATTTATATTATAATATATTTATAATATATTTATATTATATTATATTTATATTATATTTATATTATAATATATTTATAATAATATTTATAATAATATTTATATTATAATATATTTATAATATGTTTATTATTTATATTATAATATATTTATTTGGTTGGACATTAACATTTATCGGACTTTACTAATTAGTTTTTTTTCAAATAATCTTCAAGTTACACGTCATTTTAAATCCAGCCCGTCCTCGATTCTTTTCTCAGCTAATCGCATGAAATCTAAGCCTGCCCCTGATCCGAGACATTGTGTCAGACGAGTGACATTAGAAACGAGACATTAAAAATTTAAGCATGCTGTCATGTAAATTTTTACAATTAAGATTTAAAGATTACAGTCTATTCAAACTACAGCTCCTATGCCAAGTACCGCCAATCTCGCTGACGAGACGTTAGAAACGAGACATTAGAAATTTAAGCATGCAGTCATGTAAATTTTTACAATTAAGATTTTAAGATTACAGTCTATTCAGACTACAGCTCCTATGCCAATCACAGCAACGAGACATTAGAAATTTAAGCATGTAGTCATGTAAATTTTTACAATTAAGATTTAAAGATTACAGTTACAATTTATTCAAACTACAGCTCTTATACCCGCCAATCTCAGCAACGCTCACGAGACATTAGAAATTTAAGCATGCAGTCATGTAAATTTTTACAATTAAGATTTAAAGATTACAGTCTATTCAAACTACAGCTCCTATGCCCGCCAATCTCGCTGACGAGACATTAGAAACGAGACATTAGAAATTTAAGCATGCAGTCATGTAAATTTTTACAATTAAGAGTTAAAGATTACAGTCTATTCCCGCCAATCTCAGCAACGAGACATTAGAAATTTAAGCATGTAAATTTTTACAATTAAGAGTTAAAGATTACAGTTACGAGGGTAGTCTATTCAAACTACAGCTCCTATGCCAAGTACCGCAAAGCTGGGTGAACCTACTTCTTTACGGCATATAAAGGTCTATCAGACAGTCGCCAGAAGTATTCTTCGAGCAACTCCACCCCGTCAGAATTTTTCACGATTCGATTAAGTTGTCGGTTTGAATAATAAATATTTAAAATTTAAATATATTATTTAAATATTTTATTTTAATAATAAAATATTTATTATTTAAATATTTTATTTTAATAATAAAATATTTATTATTTAAATATTTTATTTGTTTATCGAATCGTTAAAAATATATTATTTGTTTATCGAATCATTAAAAAAATATATTCAATATTGGTACAGCATTCATTTAAAAAATGTCCATATTCAATATTGTAAATTTCAGACAGAATGAGGGAATGAAGGTTTGAGTACGGCTATTTATAAAGAATGAATCCAAGTCAATCAACCAACCTTGGGGAAAAAAAAAAAAAAAAAAAAAAAATTTTTTTTTTTTTCAAGGTTGGTTGATTGGTTAATTTAAAAAAATAATCCTTATACAATATTGTAAATTTTTATCTCAAAGACATTAGCTATCTCAGATTCGAAGGCATCGTTTCAATATTGAAATAATACTATTATCTATCCCAGAGACTTATCCAATTCAAAGTCTCAATTTATAAACATCCAATATTGGCACTCTATCTATCGCAAAAAAATGGGCCGAACGAAGCGTCAAAGACAGAAATCTGCCATGAGACGCTTCGTTCGGCCCATTTTTTTGCCCCCCTCCAGATTTAAGGCATCAGTTTGTACCATCTAGATCGATCCCCCACAAAGACTTTGATTTTGGACGGAGGGGCGTCTGTCCAAGAAATAGTCTCAAATCTATCTTCGTGGAGGCGAGGGTCGTCATCGTGGTCCCCATCGAAGAACAGCATGGTTCTGTCTATGAAATCTTTTAAGAATTCATTTATGAATTTGTCAGAGTCCCTCACGATCCGAATTCGGATGGCTTTATGGATGCATGAGGTGGGTACTATGGGGTCTAGAATCTGGATTTTAGAGGATGTCAGCATGGCCTCGAATCCCAACGACGACAGGGCATCTCCAAAATGTATCTCGTCGACTGGATACACCCAGGTATTGGCTAGAGAGATAGGTAGCCTGACCCTCCTGTAAACGAGATCGCACACCTTCAGCCTGGTCGTTTTTTTCACGTAAGATCGGCCCATCAGCTTGGCCACATCAGAGGCCCTGACGAATAAAAGTCCATCCGCAGAGACTACGAATAGGATTTTAGCGTCGCGCTGTGGATGTTCAATAGTGAATAACATGACTTATGGCAATAAAAGTCAAAATGATGCAGGCTCTTAGAGGCAGCTCGTATATATACCCGAGTCGTGACCTCGTTTTATCAAGCTTTACTAAGAAATGAGGATGCCGCGTGACCTTCTAGAACGATAAAATTATTTATATAATTAGTTTAAATGGGATCTTGCATAAGCTACCGATAGCATGAGGACGTGCGTCACAGGATGTGCGTCACAGATAAGAAATTTACTTGGAATTTAGATAGAACTAAAGATTACCGCTAGTATATATACAGGCTGCTGGACGAGACATTTCATTCTGAGCTCCAAAATGATTTTCCAAATATTATCTGACGAACTGAATGTTAAATTGACATGCTTTTTGTCATTTGACAACCAAATTTTCATCAAAGGCCGAGACGTGGCCTATTACATGGGGCATGAAAACCCCAATAGAGTGGTGCACTTGTGCCATATAACGGTAACGGACATTGCTCCTGAGGGCTTGAAACTACCCCCGTCTTTAGCCAAGACATGCGTCTTTGGACTGGAGGATGCAAAAATATTGATGGATATGCATCCAGGAGAGTTTGATTCCTTATTTCAGGGGCCGATCGAAATTCTTACGCCCATCGAATGCAGCTTAAACCTGAGGCGGCCTGTCCAGGTTAAGCTCGCAGCCATAACCTCATCCAATGCCACAATGGAGAGTTTCTTGGCCGATCTAAAGAATGTCATGGAGGAGTACCTGGCAACGGTACCCATGGACACCTATGTGTTTGGCGAACGATATGGGGACTTGGAGCTAGGCTATTTCCCCCGAAAAATAAAAGTTTTGGTGGGAAACAAGCCCTACTTCTATAAATCCTCGTCTTAAGATCAGGACGAGGTGCAAAAAAATGGGTCGAGCGAAGCCTCTCATGACATTGTCATTGAGGCTTCGCTCGGCCCATTTTTTTGCGATAGATAGAGTGCCAACATTGGATGCGTACCGATTTGAACTTGTAATTTTCAAGGGATATGGCTTAGCTATAAGATAATTTTGTATCTTGGTAAAATATGCAGACTCTATAGACAAATTTAAGGTATCTGAGTTTAAAAATTTAATTGTTTCGTTTAAAATTTACTGTATAAAATTTAAAATTTTTAAAGACTAAGTGTGGCGGTCATTATAATTCTAAATTTTCAAGGGATATGGCTTAGCTATAAGATAAATATGAAACTTGGTAAAACATACAGGCTCGATAGCTAAATTTAAGGGATCTGAATTTAAAAATTTAATTTTTTTCATTTAAAATTTACATTTTTTTCGTGTAAAATTTAAAATTTTTAAAGACTAAGTGTGGCAGTCATTATAATCTGATCTCTAAATTTTCAAGGGATATGGCTTAGCTATAAGATAAATATGAAACTTGGTAAAATATCGATAGCTAAATTTAAGGGATCTGAATTTTAAAATTTAATTTTTTTCATTTAAAATTTACATTTTTTATGTAAAATTTAAAATTTTTAAAGACTAAGTGTAGCCAAGCCAACATTGAATGCGTACCGATTGTAATTTTCAAGGGATATGGCTTAGCTATAAGATAAATATGAAACTTGGTAAAATATCGATAGCTAAATTTAAGGGATCTGAATTTAAAATTTTAATTTTTTTGTTTAAAATTTACATTTTTTATGTAAAATTTAAAAGTTTTAAAGATTAAGTGTAGCCAAGCCAGTCATTATAATCTAATCTCTATAAAAAGATTTTCGAGAGACAGGATATTATGCAAGCCTTTCCTCAGGATGCTTGATAAGCGGCTCCGATTAAAATTACAATCAGATCTCTATAAAAAGATTTTTCGAGAAGTGTTGACAGGATATTATGCAAGCCTTTCCTCAGGAAGCCCGGTTATAATCAGATCTCTATAAAAAGATTTTTCCAGAAGTATTGACAGGGTCCTCAGGAAGCCCGGTTATAATCAGATCGATAAAAATTGCTCAAGAGACAGGATATTATGTAAGCCTTTCCTCTTGATAACGTAGAAAATTACTATCAGATCCTGTTGATAAGACCGGGTATATATACGAGTGTCCAGCGAGAGCTCTTCAATTGCTAGTCGATCTCTCTACTAGCTGCTTAGATACATTAGCTCTCTGTCAGTTATGTTTTTCCATGTAAAAAATTATGCTTATGGCGTTGCCTTTAAATGCCTAATGGCCACTGATGGCACCCTGTTTGTCCGGGCTGAGGACCTGGCTATTTATTCGAGGCACCCTCTAGATCTTCATTTTGCCGAAAAATATGCAGGCCTCACCGTCCGAGACGTGATGGACCCTAAGATCGATTTACCTAAATGGCTCGCTAAGACAAGAATCTTCTCCATTAGCGAAGCCAAGCATCATTTGAAAGGGTTCATGGGCGAACAGGAATTTGATGAAATGTTCGACGGCTCGGCCATGGTGAAATACCAGGCTAACATGAAGCTCAGCTTCGTGAAAGCCATAGGTGTTCGATTTGTAGAAAGGTCCCATACCAAGTTCGAAGACTTCCTTGCCGCATACCAACTACAGGTGAGGAAATTTTTTGAGCTTGAATATGAGGATTATGAATTATACAAATCTCAAATGACCGGACCGTTGAAGATGACCATCAGGAGGTCATCTAATAAGCAACCCATAGAGAGCTTATGCTAATCTTTAAAATGAGAGTAAAAAAATGGGTCGAACGAGGTGTCTCATGGCAGAATTTCTGTCTTTGACACCTCGTTCGACCCATTTTTTTGCGATAGATATAGTGCCAACATTGGACGGGTTTAATTTAAGACTTTAGTGCTAAGGGGGCTTAATTTAAGTATTTATAAAAAAAAATCTATTAAGCTAGTATTGAAGAGATTATCAGCATAAAAAAATCTATTAAGACGTTTAAGTTGAGACTTTACAATTACATGTATGAAAATATTATTGAAGAGATTATCAGCATAAAAAAATAATTAAGACGTAAAAATTTATGTTCAGACTTTACAATTACATGTATGAAAATATTATCGACTCTGAAAAATATATGTATTGTGCAGATGGGTTCTATTACCAAAAAATACAATGATGGTCGCTAGCCATCATTTATATAGGAATGAAAACCAACCAACCTTAAAAAAAAAAAAAAAAAAAAAATTTTTTTTTTTTTTTTTTTTTTTTCAAGGTTGGTTGATTGGTTGTTTGACTCAAACATTTTTTTTACAAACCTTAGTTGGTAGTTTAACATAATTAAACTATCTCTCTACGAGCCAGCTTGACGGTCAACTCATACGCTCTGTCTTTTTCGTCAACTACATAGTCTTTCTCTATTTCCTCAAACTTTCTCTTAACCGTAGCAGTCAATTCTTGAAGCATGTCGCCCGATTTGACAGACCATATACCTTCAGCTCTCACACGCATGGAAAAGTTGCTAGGTTTCTCTTCTTCAGTATCCCCATACCTGGATTCTACCGACGGGGGTGCGTAGATATTCGTATGTTGTTCGCAGACTGCCCTCGAGTATTCGTAATACCCTTTAAGCCAATCTTGTAAATTCACCTCGCCTTCGTTTCGAACTGTGATTTCAAAGGCCATCCTTCTGCTGAACGGTATAATGTTGGGATACGTAGAGGTTACCCGGCCATCGGTCCACAGTTTCTGGATACGGCAGATCTCCTCGATAGGCATTCGGTGCGTCTTCACAAGTACGTGAAGCATATCGTTGAAATCAAACACGCGCCTGGAACTCATGTTCAAGCGTTGTGCATTGGGATATAGATCAGCCAGATCCTTGTTGAAATATCGATGTGCAAAGTTGTAAGGTGACGCGTAGCCTAGATATTTGCCAACTTCGACGGCTATGAAATAAACATCTCTACCAACAGTGGCGGCGATGAGTGCAGGCTTGGTATCAAAACAAATTTTCAGATACATGATTGCGCTATGATCTTTCAATGGCAACTAGAATGGACAGAATGATGGTAGCTTGAGTACGGAACCACTATTTATATAGAATATCCATGAGTGGAAGTGGCATGTAAAAAAAAAAAAAAAAAAAAAAAAAAAAAAAAAAAAAAAAAATTTTTTTTTTTTTTTTTTTTTTTTCAAGTTAGTTGTTTATTTAGTTATCATATTTGATCCAGAAAACTTCTTTATAAGCTTATCCGCCTCGTTTTCAATCTCTGTACGAATCGAGTCCAAGTCGTAGCTACAACCTTCGTCCTTTTCATAGACTGAAATTATATCTTTTAGCGAATCGCTCACCATTTCTTCTTTGATTTTCTCAGGGTCTTCGCCGATTTTGGAGTACGCAGATAGGTATCTATTATAATTTACATAATTTTTAATCTTGTACTTGTTCAGAGCTTGTTCGTTGAACTGTTTACGCTTAACCTTAAAAATTTTCCTAGAGCGTGGAGATTCTTCAGCGTCGACCTTCATGACGAATCCTTCTAGCGGACACTCTGCATAAGCGCTGGGATACGTTTCAACTTTTTCGTACAGATCCCCTATCGTTTGGTAATCTAAATCTAAGATGGGTACGTGGGGTAGCTTCACTCGCTGGAAAATGTTCACGGCGTCGCTATATTTCATAAACGTATCTGAATCCAGTTGGTAGATGTCGAAGGCCCGAAAAAAGACAGTATTGCTACCGAATACGGCTTCGGATTCAAAATCACGATAGGTTATTCTCTTCATGTGGCTTCCGAATACTTCTCCATAAATGATAAAATTGTCATGTAAAATGTCTTTGATAAGCCGTACCTTTTCCGACAGCGGTTCCAAGATTGCGTTCAAGTTAAAAAGGCGTGTCTTTTCATCTAGCACTACGTTTCTAGATTGTATCCTGAACGTATTCTTCACGTAGCCAATACCGATATTAGAGCCATCTAATTTTTCGGTAGCGATTAAAGGTATGCCCGAATAAATTTGGCTTGTGATCTCGTGGTACTTGATAAGAGCCATCGTAAATAGATTAGAAACAGGACGTATTGTTTGGTCAGACTAGAAAATATCTAATAAGCTATTTCAATGAGGACAGAATGAATGTAGCTTGAGTACGGAGCCGCTATTTATACTAAATATAAATCAACCAACCAACTGAAAAAAAAAAAAAAAAAAAAAATTTTTTTTTTTTTTTTTTTTTTTCAAAGTTGGTTGGTTGGTTTCTAAAGTTATATTTCTAAAGTTATATTTCTAAAGATATTTCTAAGTTGGCTGCTACAGTTATATTTCTAAGTTGGCCGTTAAAGCTATATTTCTCAGTTGGCTGCTAAAGCTATATTTCTTTAGCCAATCATTGTAGATGGCGCTACAGTCTATATATATAGTATATATATAGTATATCTATTAGGGTGGGTGGGAGTGGAATTTATTTCTTCTACTGTACGGTCATGCATAAACTCGCTCCTGATGTCTAAACCCATTTCCTTTAAAATAGAATGAAATAGCGTTATTTATACAATATTGGCTTTGAAAACAAGACTTTTGTCTGACAAATGACAAGATATTGCAGGTTTTCATGAAATCAGAATAGATCATAGGCTTTTATAGAAAAATCTAACTCTCTAGTGTACATCTTGCTGAAAACCCATTACGAGACATAGTGACTAGACGACCGTTGCTGGCAAATGTCGAGACACAATGAGCGTGTAGTCATGTTAGCGATAGTAAATATAGACAAGCTTCAAGGGTGGGCGTGGCACCTGAAAAAAAAAAAAAAAAAAAAATTTTTTTTTTTTTTTTTTTTTTTTTAAGGTTGGTTGGTTGATTGATTACATTCTCTATATATAGTGTCGCTGACGTGCCACTTCATCAGTCTATCTCAATCTTTGCCAGCAACGGTTCAAATTTAATGGCAGGATATTATGTAACCCATTTCTTCATAAACAGGACGCGATAAAGTTATTTATAGCTGTCCTCGCCGATAGCAACAGGACATCCTCTCTAAGCGATAATCTAAAAGGTCATCCGGTCGAGCCTTTTATAGTCTTATCAGATGTTCCGCTCGCCAGAGTATAAATACCGGCCTCTCGCCTCAGCTTATTCATTCTGACCCTCTGCTTTTTGAAATGGCCACTCTTTCCTTTGACTCTCTGACGGATGAACGAGTTGATTGCGACTGTGTCATAATACCAAATTGGCAAGTATTGAACACCCCTCGCCTCTCTTGTGAGCTAATATGTAATTATGATCGTTCTATGAATATGCCAGCTCCAGCTATCATTCCCAAACCTAAGCCAGCTCAAGTTCTCGCTCCCACACCTAAACCGGCTCCAGTTCTCATTCAAAAACCTAAGCCTGATCCAGTTCTCATTCAAAAACCAGCACTTAAGCCTGATCCAGTTCCCACACCTAAGCCTGATCCAGTTCAAATTTCAATACCCATGTCAGAGATGATGTATTTTAAAGTACCAACGCTATTAAGCCCGCTACCAAAATCTCCAATTTCAGAAGACCCGCCCAACGTAACAACTTATCGTGCCTGGAAGCCTCCACCGAAGATAGATTTCGTGGTACGGCCTAAATTAAAAACTGCCGGCTTTGAAGATCCAAGAATTCGAAGACGGCAGGGCATAGTCGTTCTCAAGTCGGACGTCGATCTGAGAGATGGCAAATGTTACAGCTTCATACAAACAGAGGTCAGGAAAAATTACTGTTGGGTTTAAACCCAAACGATTTATAAAAAAATCGGGTCGAACGAAGTGTCTCATGGCAGATTACTGTCTTTGACACTTCGTTCGACCCGTTTTTTTTGTAACAATTATATTGCCAATATTGAATGCGATTTGTACTTTAAGATTTTCAACGGATCCTGTATATATAAATGAAGTCTTGTAACAATACATATGTATATATAGACAATTATCAACCAACTTTGAAAAGAATCGAGATTGGTGAAATATGGCAAAGTCCAAAAAAAAAATATTATTTTGAAAAAAATTATAAAAATCAAACAATATAAAAGTTGAAAAATAAAACTTTGAAAAAAATTTGAAAAAAATAAACTTAGAAAAAATTTTGAAAAAAATAAACTTAGAAAAAATTTCACCAATCTCGAAATTTTTTCTAAGTCCAAAAAAAATATTATTTTGAAAAAAATTATAAAAATCAAACAATATAAAAGTCGAAAAATAAAACTTAGAAAAAATTTTGAAAAAAATAAACTTAGAAAAAATTTTGAAAAAAATAAACTTAGAAAAAATTTCACCAATCTCGAAATTTTTTCTAAGTCCAAAAAAAATATTATTTTGAAAAAAATTATAAAAATCAAACAATATAAAAGTCGAAAAATAAAACTTAGAAAAAATTTTGAAAAAAATAAACTTAGAAAAAATTTTGAAAAAAATAAACTTAGAAAAAATTTCACCAATCTCGAAATTTTTTCTAAGTCCAGAAAAATATTATTTTGAAAAAAATTATAAAAATCAAATAATATAAAAAGTCGAAAAATAAAACTTAGAAAAAATTTTGAAAAAATAAACTTAGAAAAAATTTCGAGATTGCTGAAATATGGCAAAGTCCAAAAGAATATTAGCTTGAAAAAAAATGAGAAATGTAAAATCAGCCATGGTTTATATAGCCATGCCACGCCCACTAAAAAAAAAAAAAAAAAAAAAAAAAATTTTTTTTTTTTTTTTTTTAGATTTTATTTTTTGATGCCACGCCCACACACAAAAATATGTAATATAAGCTTTATAAAAAAAGACTATATAAGCTCTGCCATTCTATTGAACTGCCATTCTCCCTTCGGAGCTTGGTCTGTCAACATGTTAAAAAAATGGCTCTCGAAATTTTTTCTAAGTCCAAAAAAATATTATTTTGAAAAAAATTATAAAAATCAAACAATATAAAAATCGAAAAATAAAACTTTGAAAAAATTTGAAAAAAAATAAACTTAGAAAAAATTTCACCAATCTCGAAATTTTTTCTAAGACCAAAAAAAAATATTTTGAAAAAAATTATAAAAATCAAACAATATAAAAGTCGAAAAATAAAACTTAGAAAAAATTTTGAAAAAAAATAAACTTAGAAAAAATTTGAAAAAAAATAAACTTAGAAAAAATTTCACCAATCTCGAAATTTTTTCAAAGTCCAAAAAAATATTATTTTGAAAAAAATTATAAAAATCAAACAATATAAAAGTCAAAAAATAAAACTTTGAAAAAAAATAAACTTAGAAAAAATTTCACCAATCTCGAAATTTTTGCTGGAATATGGCTAAGTCCAAAAGAATATTATCTTGAAAAAAAAATGAGAAAATGTAAAATCAGCCATGGTTTATATAGCCATGCCACGCCCACTATAAAAAAAAAAAAAAAAAATTTTTTTTTTTTTTTTTTTTTTCAAGGTTGGTTGATTGGTTGATTGACTCTAGCTAACCTATATATATCATGCTAAAGTATATACACTATCATTGTCCAGCAATGCTTATCTGTTTCAGCGTCTATAAAAATCTTTATTGTGTCATAGCAAATGAGTTACACAATATCCTGTTTCAGCGATATCTATAATAAGTCATCCTGTTTTCGTAGAAACTGACTTCCGTAGCAAATGAGTTATGCAATATCCCGCGACTCTATAAATAGCCTTATCTTATCCTGTTTTCGTAGAAACTGACTTATGCAATCCTTCAGATCGACTATATAAGCTCTGACATTTGATCGAATAGCCATTCTCTCTTCGGAGCTTTGAACTGCCAAGATGTATAAAAATCAATGCTCTCTGAAGAAGCTTAAAGCGGTAAACCCGCTGCGAAACCGTTTTGGAGTCATCGAGCTGTTTCCCAAAAACCTTTCGACTAGTGTTAAAAAATTGGAAGAGTATCCGCACTTCCAAACCATGATCGGTGAAGGTAAGATTTGTGTATTCTGTCTCTACATGACGTCCAATTTGAAGATTGAATTCAAAAAACGTACTCTGACGGACAAGATAACAAATACGATTCCAACCATAGGCAGAGAGGCCAAGACAAACTATCCGCTGAGACCTCAGGAAATTAAATGGAGCACTCTGATGAACCGATATAAAAGACCCCCCAGCGAAGCCAACAGAACCAACGCCGACGTGAGAATTGGTTTCAAGTGCCCCAACAATCAGTTTCTTGTAAAGTCCTATTTTACATTTGGCCAGCGAACCGTCGGACAAGGATGCGCCCATATAATACAGACGTTGAACGTGCCATTCCTGTTCTTTGTGAGACCCCCTGGCGAGACACGAGTGAGAGCGGACAGCAGATACTTTGCTGGCGACAAGCTCCACTACTACGATCGTTTCATACTAATAGCCGACTCCAGTTACAAGGTGCCTGCTGGGACCACCTACATTCTGTTTACAACTCAAAAAAACTTTTTCAGTTTGGACATTGTGCCAGAGAATTTAGAGTTGGGCTTCGAAACCAAAAATCCTTTGGTGGAACGCATAACAAAAATAGATGGTATGTACGACGAACCCGTACCAACGCCCATGATACAGCATATAGATGATGAAGACGACTCCCCCGTAGAAATGAGTACGGAAGCTACAGTCGCCAGAATAACATCTAAATATTTTGATAAGCCAACATCTCCAATCTCAGAGTCATCCCAAGAGCCAGAGATCTATTTTCCTGAATCATCTCAAGAGTCGTCCCAAGAACCAGAGCCAGAGATCTATTTGCCAACGAACCCCCCTGTCGTATTGGACAGAAGAACAATATTCATAACAACAAACTTTGCAGCCCAATACAAGTCTCTGACTTTTAAAAACTGGAAAAACTTGACAGATCGCCCCGACAATAACTTCGTACGCCCCTACGGACCAGATCTACCTGGACTTGACCTGAGAATTAAATCGGTAAAACGGAAGGCTGAAACGATTCCCAAGAGTGCCAAGAAACATAAGCCATCTTTCAAGGAGGCGGCCACAAATACAGAGCCAGTGTTTAAATGCCCACTACCACCTGAGCCAGTTTTTAAACGTCCAGCGCCCATTAAAAGTCCTGAGATATGTCCCATTGAAGATCCTGAACCCATTGAAAGTCCTGAACCCATTGAAAATCCTGAGATATGTCCAGAGCCCGTTGAAAATCCTGAGATATGTCCAGAACCCATTGAAAATCCAGCTCCCATTGAAAATCCAGAATATTTTTATGGATGGCCTACTATTGAAAGCTCAGAGGTACAAACTGAACTGGATGAGCTTGATAATATTCTATGCACGCCTTTATCCATGCCAGCGGATACACTAGACTCGTTGATGGACGATCTTATGACGCCATCAACTATACAGTATACGATGGATGACGGACCGCTGGAGAATCAGTTCAAAATGCCAGGATTTGAACTGCCAGATTTCATGTAAATATAAAAATATGTAAAATTTAAAAAATTTGGGTCAAACGAGGCTTCCTCATGTTTAGATTTGTCATTATGACCTATCTTTACGATGGAAGCCTCGTTTGACCCATTTTTTTTAAATCAAAATGCTACCAATATTGGTATTGAAAAAAAAATAACTTGTAAAATTTATCAGAACAATAAAAAAATTGGGTCAAACGAGGCTTCCTCATGTTTAGATTTGTCAGTATGACTTATCTTTACAATGGAAGCCTCGTTTGACCCACTTTTTTTAAATTATAATGCTACCAATATTGGATTTGTAAAAATAATAACTTGTAAATTTTATCAGATTAATTAGAAAGTGACACATGACAATACTTTATAAAAGTTCATCTAAGTCACATTAAAATCAACCAACCAACCAACCTTAAAAAAAAAAAAAAAAAAATTTTTTTTTTTTTTAAGGTTGGTTGATTGGTTGATATATATTTGTTTCCTCGTTCATCGCTTTTCATTTATTAAGATTAACTTTTCAATTTAATCCTATCATGTTTTTATTCAAAGGCTAAGTTTCAAAGCCTCATTTTAAATGAAACCTGTTAATTTTGATCACGTGGATCGTTTGGCCATCCAAGCCATGACAAAACGTAGCAATTAGATGTTTGAACTGACCCTTTAAAATTTATCTAAGCTATAGTAGTCTTTCAATTTTGACTGGTTAAACGTGGATCGGCTATGCAAGAGGTCATGATAAAACTGAGTCCTGTATCTGGACCATGTCAACACGAAGACCTTTGACATGGGCAGGCAAAATTTAAACGAGCTGAGCCATAAACGTAACCATTGAACTCTGGGCCATGCTTAGCAGTAGCAGCCCATATTGTAAAATTAATATTTACGAGATACAATGGCAAAGCGACAAATGAAAAGCTTAACAGTAGCGGCCCTGTCTATAGCATCATTTTAAATGAAACCTGTTAATATTGAGCCATCCAAGAGACCTTGATAGAACCGGCTGAGTGCTATCTGAAACAGGACAAATCTATAGGTACGCTTGAAATCTGAAAGACGTAGAGAGTGGCAGCCCATATTGTAAAAATTTAAAATTATAAAATTCAAAAGTGGATATGTATGAAGGGTTAAGTTTCAAAGTCACATGACCAACGAACTAACAAACTTGAAATGAACCAACCAGCCAACCTTGAAAAAAAAAAAAAAAAAAATTTTTTTTTTTTTTTTTTTTTTTTTTATGTTGATTGGTTGGTTTATTTTAAGAGTGGGTGTGGTCACGTGACTAGTAAATATCATCGGATCAAAAAGTGATATAACAGAGATTGATTTCGGTGCTAAATAGAAGAACCCAAATTGTCTCTCCCTAAACCAAGTAGTATTTTTTGGCTTGAAATCTTAGCTGACCTGAGTTTGGTTATTGGTAAAAAATATTAGCGGAGCCCAAATGAAATTCTTTTAAACCATATCTGGTAGACAATAATAGTATTAAGAATATGAGTTACATAGTATAGGATAGTTTATTCACACTTCTGAGCCGCATTCTTGAGCCGTATTAAGTTATAAGAAATTGGACGTTTATTTTTATAAGTCTGTACTAATTTTTTATAAAATTGGCTAGAATTTAGTCTGAAACCACGCTTCTGAAAGATGAGGCTATTGTAAGGGTTTAGTGTATCGACTCACAAAAATGAACGACTCAATTTTAATGTGTCTTTTATCATTGAACGAATCAATCTATAAATTTAGCCTGGCTTACCAATATTGTAATAAATAAACCAACTTTGAAAAAAAAAAAAAAAAAATTTTTTTTTTTTTTTTTTTTTTTTTTTTCAAGGTGGGTGTGGCTTAGCTTAGCTCTATATAAGCAGCTTGAAAAATTTCAATCCAGTATATTTTTTTTAGATTGCTGAGTCTCAGGCTATACCGATGGCGGCTAGGCAAAATTTAAAATGTTATCGCAATATGCTTTATCGAGATGCCGTTCCGTTCTATTGTCCTCTCTGCAACGGCCAAGTATTAATCTTAGCTAAAGACTATCAGAAACATTGTACTGATAAGCATAACATGAATGCCTGGCTTTGTTGCGTTTGGTGCAATGGTAATATCAAATTTGGTAGAAGCGAGAAGCGCCTTCATGTAGATCATCTCATCGATTGCTATAGACAATTCAAGATTCGCGTAGCCAAACCCGTTCCTGAAGAAGATGTCTCCTTTTCAGACGGATCGTACATAAAATTCAGTTTCAAACCTATGTGCGATAAACATGATTTTTTCGAGCATGAACAAATATTTCCAGACGGTAGCCGGGCCTACGATCCCGTCTGGCCGATCGAGTTAGAGAGACCGCCCGTTTATTTTGAAGACGAAACGCTGAATTTGGCAGCTGCATGCGTTTTGAAGTATCTCAGAGGCGAAGGAGTATGGTTTCATGGAATGGTTAGGGCTATCGCCTTTAACAGCTTTCTCGAATGCATGGACTCCGGTAATACTACCACCCTACCTTTTTCTTGCTGGTGTGACGGCGGAACCGAAAGAGATCCAAAGTTCAGGCAGCATAGGCACATGATCGTGGTGGCTCCTTCCAAAAAACATTTTCTGAATAAGGTATGGCGTAAAATCAGACCCGAAGAGCGACCTTATGTAGGCTTCAAATGTCTCAAGAGAAAAGACATAGAATCCGTATGGCATTTGGTCAATGCCTTGGGATATCTCAGCAGGCGCCGATCCAAATGCAGTTTTTCTTTCGACGATTACGCTATGGGTGGGAAAATGAACCATTTTTATATCCAAGAGACGCTGCCGAGAGATTACAAGCTAGTATTGGCTACGCTCTTTGACGGAGGCATCACCAAACTCTTAGACCAGAGATATTTCAACTGGGATCCGAAAACACTCATCAAGGTACCCATGGAGTTTATTAACGGCAAATGGTGCATCAAAATCAAACATTTACCAGAAAACATATTTAATTTGATGTTGCCCGTGTCCAAAGATTTCAAGTCTTGTGAAGAGCCTACTGAGTATTTTTTGCATCTGATCAACGGTAGAAAGATGTATTTCCAGCCCGGTACACAAACTGAAATAGACTATAAGCTGTTTTTTGGCATCGTGCAAGACGAATGGTGGGAGCCTTCTAAATCTCAGCAGGCCATTTTCATGTGCGCGAAACCTTACATGCGGCAATGTAGGGATCTGAAACTCGAAATCGAAGAGATGAAGGCAGACTACGAAATAGAAACGAATAGGTTGGCAGGCAATCTGACATCCAGCGATATGGTAAAAGAAGCGTACAGACGCGAGCTGGAAACCAGCGAAAAGGAAAACGTACAAATGAAAGCTAGACTGGATGAAAACGTGAAAGCTAGGCTGGATGAAAACGTACGATTGAAAGATAGACTGGAAACCGTTGAAACTGAAAACGTACGATTGAAAGATAGACTGGAAACCGTTGAAAATGAAAACGTACGACTGAGAGTCAGGCTGGACACCCTCGAAGATGAAATCAAACGCTTGTGGGGAATAATATACAATTTACAAACTAAAGAAATTGACAACTTGCAAATAGAAAACGAGAACTTGAAAGCTGAAAATGCTAATTTGAAAGCTGAAAATGCTAATTTGAAAGCTGAAAACGCTAATTTGAAAGCTGAAAACGAAAATTTGAAAGCTGAAAACGAAAATTTGAAAAAGTAAAATGCAGATTTGAAAAAGGAAAATGCAGATTTGAAAACTGAAAACAATAAGCTTAAAGATCGAAAACGTAAGCTGAACAGTAAGCCAGGCTAAATTTATAGATTGATTCGTTCAATGATAAAAGACACATTAAAACTGAGTCGTTCATTTTTGTGAGTCGATACACTAAACCCTTACAATAACCTCATCTTTCAGAAGCGTGGTTTCAGACTAAATTCTAGCCAATTTTATAAAAAATTAGTACAGACTTATAAAAATAAACGTCTAATTTCTTATAACTTAATACGGCTCAAGAATGCGGCTCAGAAGTGTGAATAAACTATCCTATACTATGTAACTCATATTCTTAATACTATTATTGTCTACCAGATATGGTTTAAAAGAATTTCATTTGGGCTCCGCTAATATTTTTTACCAATAACCAAACTCAGGTCAGCTAAGATTTCAAGCCAAAAAATACTACTTGGTTTAGGGAGAGACAATTTGGGTTCTTCTATTTAGCACCGAAATCAATCTCTGTTATATCACTTTTTGATCCGATGATATTTACTAGTCACGTGACCACACCCACTCTTAAAATAAACCAACCAACCAACATAAAAAAAAAAAAAAAAAAAAAAAAAAATTTTTTTTTTTTTTTTTTTTTTTCAAGGTTGGCTGGTTGGTTCATTTCAAGTTTGTTAGTTCGTTGGTCATGTGACTTTGAAACTTAACCCTTCATACATATCCACTTTTGAATTTTATAATTTTAAATTTTTACAATATGGGCTGCCACTCTCTACGTCTTTCAGATTTCAAGCGTACCTATAGATTTGTCCTGTTTCAGATAGCACTCAGCCGGTTCTATCAAGGTCTCTTGGATGGCTCAATATTAACAGGTTTCATTTAAAATGATGCTATAGACAGGGCCGCTACTGTTAAGCTTTTCATTTGTCGCTTTGCCATTGTATCTCGTAAATATTAATTTTACAATATGGGCTGCTACTGCTAAGCATGGCCCAGAGTTCAATGGTTACGTTTATGGCTCAGCTCGTTTAAATTTTGCCTGCCCATGTCAAAGGTCTTCGTGTTGACATGGTCCAGATACAGGACTCAGTTTTATCATGACCTCTTGCATAGCCGATCCACGTTTAACCAGTCAAAATTGAAAGACTACTATAGCTTAGATAAATTTTAAAGGGTCAGTTCAAACATCTAATTGCTACGTTTTGTCATGGCTTGGATGGCCAAACGATCCACGTGATCAAAATTAACAGGTTTCATTTAAAATGAGGCTTTGAAACTTAGCCTTTGAATAAAAACATGATAGGATTAAATTGAAAAGTTAATCTTGATAAATGAAAAGCGATGAACGAGGAAACAAATATATATCAACCAATCAACCAACCTTGAAAAAAAAAAAAAAAAAAAAAAAAAAATTTTTTTTTTTTTTTAAGGTTGGTTGGTTGGTTGATTTTAATGTGACTTAGATGGACTTTTATAAAGTATTGTCATGTGTCACTTTCTAATTAATCTGATAAAATTTACAAGTTATTATTTTTACAAATCCAATATTGGTAGCATTATAATTTAAAAAAAGTGGGTCAAACGAGGCTTCCATTGTAAAGATAAGTCATACTGACAAATCTAAACATGAGGAAGCCTCGTTTGACCCAATTTTTTTATTGTTCTGATAAATTTTACAAGTTATTTTTTTTTCAATACCAATATTGGTAGCATTTTGATTTAAAAAAAATGGGTCAAACGAGGCTTCCATCGTAAAGATAGGTCATAATGACAAATCTAAACATGAGGAAGCCTCGTTTGACCCAAATTTTTTAAATTTTACATATTTTTATATTTACATGAAATCTGGCAGTTCAAATCCTGGCATTTTGAACTGATTCTCCAGCGGTCCGTCATCCATCGTATACTGTATAGTTGATGGCGTCATAAGATCGTCCATCAACGAGTCTAGTGTATCCGCTGGCATGGATAAAGGCGTGCATAGAATATTATCAAGCTCATCCAGTTCAGTTTGTACCTCTGAGCTTTCAATAGTAGGCCATCCATAAAAATATTCTGGATTTTCAATGGGAGCTGGATTTTCAATGGGTTCTGGACATATCTCAGGATTTTCAACGGGCTCTGGACATATCTCAGGACTTTCAATGGGTTCAGGATCTTCAATGGGACATATCTCAGGACTTTTAATGGGCGCTGGACGTTTAAAAACTGGCTCAGGTGGTAGTGGGCATTTAAACACTGGCTCTGTATTTGTGGCCGCCTCCTTGAAAGATGGCTTATGTTTCTTGGCACTCTTGGGAATCGTTTCAGCCTTCCGTTTTACCGATTTAATTCTCAGGTCAAGTCCAGGTAGATCTGGTCCGTAGGGGCGTACGAAGTTATTGTCGGGGCGATCTGTCAAGTTTTTCCAGTTTTTAAAAGTCAGAGACTTGTATTGGGCTGCAAAGTTTGTTGTTATGAATATTGTTCTTCTGTCCAATACGACAGGGGGGTTCGTTGGCAAATAGATCTCTGGCTCTGGTTCTTGGGACGACTCTTGAGATGATTCAGGAAAATAGATCTCTGGCTCTTGGGATGACTCTGAGATTGGAGATGTTGGCTTATCAAAATATTTAGATGTTATTCTGGCGACTGTAGCTTCCGTACTCATTTCTACGGGGGAGTCGTCTTCATCATCTATATGCTGTATCATGGGCGTTGGTACGGGTTCGTCGTACATACCATCTATTTTTGTTATGCGTTCCACCAAAGGATTTTTGGTTTCGAAGCCCAACTCTAAATTCTCTGGCACAATGTCCAAACTGAAAAAGTTTTTTTGAGTTGTAAACAGAATGTAGGTGGTCCCAGCAGGCACCTTGTAACTGGAGTCGGCTATTAGTATGAAACGATCGTAGTAGTGGAGCTTGTCGCCAGCAAAGTATCTGCTGTCCGCTCTCACTCGTGTCTCGCCAGGGGGTCTCACAAAGAACAGGAATGGCACGTTCAACGTCTGTATTATATGGGCGCATCCTTGTCCGACAGTTCGCTGGCCAAATGTAAAATAGGACTTTACAAGAAACTGATTGTTGGGGCACTTGAAACCAATTCTCACGTCGGCGTTGGTTCTGTTGGCTTCGCTGGGGGGTCTTTTATATCGGTTCATCAGAGTGCTCCATTTAATTTCCTGAGGTCTCAGCGGATAGTTTGTCTTGGCCTCTCTGCCTATGGTTGGAATCGTATTTGTTATCTTGTCCGTCAGAGTACGTTTTTTGAATTCAATCTTCAAATTGGACGTCATGTAGAGACAGAATACACAAATCTTACCTTCACCGATCATGGTTTGGAAGTGCGGATACTCTTCCAATTTTTTAACACTAGTCGAAAGGTTTTTGGGAAACAGCTCGATGACTCCAAAACGGTTTCGCAGCGGGTTTACCGCTTTAAGCTTCTTCAGAGAGCATTGATTTTTATACATCTTGGCAGTTCAAAGCTCCGAAGAGAGAATGGCTATTCGATCAAATGTCAGAGCTTATATAGTCGATCTGAAGGATTGCATAAGTCAGTTTCTACGAAAACAGGATAAGATAAGGCTATTTATAGAGTCGCGGGATATTGCATAACTCATTTGCTACGGAAGTCAGTTTCTACGAAAACAGGATGACTTATTATAGATATCGCTGAAACAGGATATTGTGTAACTCATTTGCTATGACACAATAAAGATTTTTATAGACGCTGAAACAGATAAGCATTGCTGGACAATGATAGTGTATATACTTTAGCATGATATATATAGGTTAGCTAGAGTCAATCAACCAATCAACCAACCTTGAAAAAAAAAAAAAAAAAAAAATTTTTTTTTTTTTTTTATAGTGGGCGTGGCATGGCTATATAAACCATGGCTGATTTTACATTTTCTCATTTTTTTTCAAGATAATATTCTTTTGGACTTAGCCATATTCCAGCAAAAATTTCGAGATTGGTGAAATTTTTTCTAAGTTTATTTTTTTTCAAAGTTTTATTTTTTGACTTTTATATTGTTTGATTTTTATAATTTTTTTCAAAATAATATTTTTTTGGACTTTGAAAAAATTTCGAGATTGGTGAAATTTTTTCTAAGTTTATTTTTTTTCAAATTTTTTCTAAGTTTATTTTTTTTTCAAAATTTTTTCTAAGTTTTATTTTTCGACTTTTATATTGTTTGATTTTTATAATTTTTTTCAAAATATTTTTTTTTGGTCTTAGAAAAAATTTCGAGATTGGTGAAATTTTTTCTAAGTTTATTTTTTTTCAAATTTTTTCAAAGTTTTATTTTTCGTTTTTTATATTGTTTGATTTTTATAATTTTTTTCAAAATAATATTTTTTTGGACTTAGAAAAAATTTCGAGAGCCATTTTTTTAACATGTTGACAGACCAAGCTCCGAAGGGAGAATGGCAGTTCAATAGAATGGCAGAGCTTATATAGTCTTTTTTTTTAAAGCTTATATTACATATTTTTGTGTGTGGGCGTGGCATCAAAAAATAAAATCTAAAAAAAAAAAAAAAAAAAAATTTTTTTTTTTTTTTTTTTTTTTTTAGTGGGCGTGGCATGGCTATATAAACCATGGCTGATTTTACATTTCTCATTTTTTTTCAAGCTAATATTCTTTTGGACTTTGCCATATTTCAGCAATCTCGAAATTTTTTCTAAGTTTATTTTTTTCAAAATTTTTTCTAAGTTTTATTTTTCGACTTTTTATATTATTTGATTTTTATAATTTTTTTCAAAATAATATTTTTCTGGACTTAGAAAAAATTTCGAGATTGGTGAAATTTTTTCTAAGTTTATTTTTTTCAAAATTTTTTCTAAGTTTATTTTTTTCAAAATTTTTTCTAAGTTTTATTTTTCGACTTTTATATTGTTTGATTTTTATAATTTTTTTCAAAATAATATTTTTTTTGGACTTAGAAAAAATTTCGAGATTGGTGAAATTTTTTCTAAGTTTATTTTTTTCAAAATTTTTTCTAAGTTTATTTTTTTCAAATTTTTTTCAAAGTTTTATTTTTCAACTTTTATATTGTTTGATTTTTATAATTTTTTTCAAAATAATATTTTTTTTTTGGACTTTGCCATATTTCACCAATCTCGATTCTTTTCAAAGTTGGTTGATAATTGTCTATATATACATATGTATTGTTACAAGACTTCATTTATATATACAGGATCCGTTGAAAATCTTAAAGTACAAATCGCATTCAATATTGGCAATATAATTGTTACAAAAAAAACGGGTCGAACGAAGTGTCAAAGACAGTAATCTGCCATGAGACACTTCGTTCGACCCGATTTTTTTATAAATCGTTTGGGTTTAAACCCAACAGTAATTTTTCCTGACCTCTGTTTGTATGAAGCTGTAACATTTGCCATCTCTCAGATCGACGTCCGACTTGAGAACGACTATGCCCTGCCGTCTTCGAATTCTTGGATCTTCAAAGCCGGCAGTTTTTAATTTAGGCCGTACCACGAAATCTATCTTCGGTGGAGGCTTCCAGGCACGATAAGTTGTTACGTTGGGCGGGTCTTCTGAAATTGGAGATTTTGGTAGCGGGCTTAATAGCGTTGGTACTTTAAAATACATCATCTCTGACATGGGTATTGAAATTTGAACTGGATCAGGCTTAGGTGTGGGAACTGGATCAGGCTTAAGTGCTGGTTTTTGAATGAGAACTGGATCAGGCTTAGGTTTTTGAATGAGAACTGGAGCCGGTTTAGGTGTGGGAGCGAGAACTTGAGCTGGCTTAGGTTTGGGAATGATAGCTGGAGCTGGCATATTCATAGAACGATCATAATTACATATTAGCTCACAAGAGAGGCGAGGGGTGTTCAATACTTGCCAATTTGGTATTATGACACAGTCGCAATCAACTCGTTCATCCGTCAGAGAGTCAAAGGAAAGAGTGGCCATTTCAAAAAGCAGAGGGTCAGAATGAATAAGCTGAGGCGAGAGGCCGGTATTTATACTCTGGCGAGCGGAACATCTGATAAGACTATAAAAGGCTCGACCGGATGACCTTTTAGATTATCGCTTAGAGAGGATGTCCTGTTGCTATCGGCGAGGACAGCTATAAATAACTTTATCGCGTCCTGTTTATGAAGAAATGGGTTACATAATATCCTGCCATTAAATTTGAACCGTTGCTGGCAAAGATTGAGATAGACTGATGAAGTGGCACGTCAGCGACACTATATATAGAGAATGTAATCAATCAACCAACCAACCTTAAAAAAAAAAAAAAAAAAAAAAAATTTTTTTTTTTTTTTTTCAGGTGCCACGCCCACCCTTGAAGCTTGTCTATATTTACTATCGCTAACATGACTACACGCTCATTGTGTCTCGACATTTGCCAGCAACGGTCGTCTAGTCACTATGTCTCGTAATGGGTTTTCAGCAAGATGTACACTAGAGAGTTAGATTTTTCTATAAAAGCCTATGATCTATTCTGATTTCATGAAAACCTGCAATATCTTGTCATTTGTCAGACAAAAGTCTTGTTTTCAAAGCCAATATTGTATAAATAACGCTATTTCATTCTATTTTAAAGGAAATGGGTTTAGACATCAGGAGCGAGTTTATGCATGACCGTACAGTAGAAGAAATAAATTCCACTCCCACCCACCCTAATAGATATACTATATATATACTATATATATAGACTGTAGCGCCATCTACAATGATTGGCTAAAGAAATATAGCTTTAGCAGCCAACTGAGAAATATAGCTTTAACGGCCAACTTAGAAATATAACTGTAGCAGCCAACTTAGAAATATCTTTAGAAATATAACTTTAGAAATATAACTTTAGAAACCAACCAACCAACTTTGAAAAAAAAAAAAAAAAAAAAAATTTTTTTTTTTTTTTTCAGTTGGTTGGTTGATTTATATTTAGTATAAATAGCGGCTCCGTACTCAAGCTACATTCATTCTGTCCTCATTGAAATAGCTTATTAGATATTTTCTAGTCTGACCAAACAATACGTCCTGTTTCTAATCTATTTACGATGGCTCTTATCAAGTACCACGAGATCACAAGCCAAATTTATTCGGGCATACCTTTAATCGCTACCGAAAAATTAGATGGCTCTAATATCGGTATTGGCTACGTGAAGAATACGTTCAGGATACAATCTAGAAACGTAGTGCTAGATGAAAAGACACGCCTTTTTAACTTGAACGCAATCTTGGAACCGCTGTCGGAAAAGGTACGGCTTATCAAAGACATTTTACATGACAATTTTATCATTTATGGAGAAGTATTCGGAAGCCACATGAAGAGAATAACCTATCGTGATTTTGAATCCGAAGCCGTATTCGGTAGCAATACTGTCTTTTTTCGGGCCTTCGACATCTACCAACTGGATTCAGATACGTTTATGAAATATAGCGACGCCGTGAACATTTTCCAGCGAGTGAAGCTACCCCACGTACCCATCTTAGATTTAGATTACCAAACGATAGGGGATCTGTACGAAAAAGTTGAAACGTATCCCAGCGCTTATGCAGAGTGTCCGCTAGAAGGATTCGTCATGAAGGTCGACGCTGAAGAATCTCCACGCTCTAGGAAAATTTTTAAGGTTAAGCGAAAACAGTTCAACGAACAAGCTCTGAACAAGTACAAGATTAAAAATTATGTAAATTATAATAGATACCTATCTGCGTACTCCAAAATCGGCGAAGACCCTGAGAAAATCAAAGAAGAAATGGTGAGCGATTCGCTAAAAGATATAATTTCAGTCTATGAAAAGGACGAAGGTTGTAGCTACGACTTGGACTCGATTCGTACAGAGATTGAAAACGAGGCGGATAAGCTTATAAAGAAGTTTTCTGGATCAAATATGATAACTAAATAAACAAATAACTTGAAAAAAAAAAAAAAAAAAAAAAAAAAAATTTTTTTTTTTTTTTTTTTTTTTTTACATGCCACGCCCACTCATGGATATTCTATATAAATAGTGGTTCCGTACTCAAGCTACCATCATTCTGTCCATTCTAGTTGCCATTGAAAGATCATAGCGCAATCATGTATCTGAAAATTTGTTTTGATACCAAGCCTGCACTCATCGCCGCCACTGTTGGTAGAGATGTTTATTTCATAGCCGTCGAAGTTGGCAAATATCTAGGCTACGCGTCACCTTACAACTTTGCACATCGATATTCCAACAAGGATCTGGCTGATCTATATCCCAATGCACAACGCTTGAACATGAGTTCCAGGCGCGTGTTTGATTTCAACGATATGCTTCACGTACTTGTGAAGACGCACCGAATGCCTATCGAGGAGATCTGCCGTATCCAGAAACTGTGGACCGATGGACGGGTAACCTCTACGTATCCCAACATTATACCGTTCAGCAGAAGGATGGCCTTTGAAATCACAGTTCGAAACGAAGGCGAGGTGAATTTACAAGATTGGCTTAAAGGGTATTACGAATACTCGAGGGCAGTCTGCGAACAACATACGAATATCTACGCACCCCCGTCGGTAGAATCCAGGTATGGGGATACTGAAGAAGAGAAACCTAGCAACTTTTCCATGCGTGTGAGAGCTGAAGGTATATGGTCTGTCAAATCGGGCGACATGCTTCAAGAATTGACTGCTACGGTTAAGAGAAAGTTTGAGGAAATAGAGAAAGACTATGTAGTTGACGAAAAAGACAGAGCGTATGAGTTGACCGTCAAGCTGGCTCGTAGAGAGATAGTTTAATTATGTTAAACTACCAACTAAGGTTTGTAAAAAAAATGTTTGAGTCAAACAACCAATCAACCAACCTTGAAAAAAAAAAAAAAAAAAAAAAAAAATTTTTTTTTTTTTTTTTTTTTTTTCAAGGTTGGTTGGTTTTCATTCCTATATAAATGATGGCTAGCGACCATCATTGTATTTTTTGGTAATAGAACCCATCTGCACAATACATATATTTTTCAGAGTCGATAATATTTTCATACATGTAATTGTAAAGTCTGAACTTAAATTTTTACGTCTTAATTATTTTTTTATGCTGATAATCTCTTCAATAATATTTTCATACATGTAATTGTAAAGTCTCAACTTAAACGTCTTAATAGATTTTTTTATGCTGATAATCTCTTCAATACTAGCTTAATAGATTTTTTTTATAAATACTTAAATTAAGCCCCCTTAGCACTAAAGTCTTAAATTAAACCCGTCCAATGTTGGCACTATATCTATCGCAAAAAAATGGGTCGAACGAGGTGTCAAAGACAGAAATTCTGCCATGAGACACCTCGTTCGACCCATTTTTTTACTCTCATTTTAAAGATTAGCATAAGCTCTCTATGGGTTGCTTATTAGATGACCTCCTGATGGTCATCTTCAACGGTCCGGTCATTTGAGATTTGTATAATTCATAATCCTCATATTCAAGCTCAAAAAATTTCCTCACCTGTAGTTGGTATGCGGCAAGGAAGTCTTCGAACTTGGTATGGGACCTTTCTACAAATCGAACACCTATGGCTTTCACGAAGCTGAGCTTCATGTTAGCCTGGTATTTCACCATGGCCGAGCCGTCGAACATTTCATCAAATTCCTGTTCGCCCATGAACCCTTTCAAATGATGCTTGGCTTCGCTAATGGAGAAGATTCTCGTCTTAGCGAGCCATTTAGGTAAATCGATCTTAGGGTCCATCACGTCTCGGACGGTGAGGCCTGCATATTTTTCGGCAAAATGAAGATCTAGAGGGTGCCTCGAATAAATAGCCAGGTCCTCAGCCCGGACAAACAGGGTGCCATCAGTGGCCATTAGGCATTTAAAGGCAA
The DNA here is from genome assembly GCA_963930645.1 of Salticus scenicus. Lineage (NCBI taxonomy): Eukaryota > Metazoa > Arthropoda > Arachnida > Araneae > Salticidae > Salticus > Salticus scenicus. The sequence continues at coordinate 177,301,319 of OZ005654.1, forward strand.
CGCCATAAGCATAATTTTTTACATGGAAAAACATGACTGACAGAGAGCTAATGTATCTAAGCAGCTAGTAGAGAGATCGACTAGCAATTGAAGAGCTCTCGCTGGACACTCGTATATATACCCGGTCTTATCAACAGGATCTGATAGTAATTTTCTACGTTATCAAGAGGAAAGGCTTACATAATATCCTGTCTCTTGAGCAATTTTTATCGATCTGATTATAACCGGGCTTCCTGAGGACCCTGTCAATACTTCTGGAAAAATCTTTTTATAGAGATCTGATTATAACCGGGCTTCCTGAGGAAAGGCTTGCATAATATCCTGTCAACACTTCTCGAAAAATCTTTTTATAGAGATCTGATTGTAATTTTAATCGGAGCCGCTTATCAAGCATCCTGAGGAAAGGCTTGCATAATATCCTGTCTCTCGAAAATCTTTTTATAGAGATTAGATTATAATGACTGGCTTGGCTACACTTAATCTTTAAAACTTTTAAATTTTACATAAAAAATGTAAATTTTAAACAAAAAAATTAAAATTTTAAATTCAGATCCCTTAAATTTAGCTATCGATATTTTACCAAGTTTCATATTTATCTTATAGCTAAGCCATATCCCTTGAAAATTACAATCGGTACGCATTCAATGTTGGCTTGGCTACACTTAGTCTTTAAAAATTTTAAATTTTACATAAAAAATGTAAATTTTAAATGAAAAAAATTAAATTTTAAAATTCAGATCCCTTAAATTTAGCTATCGATATTTTACCAAGTTTCATATTTATCTTATAGCTAAGCCATATCCCTTGAAAATTTAGAGATCAGATTATAATGACTGCCACACTTAGTCTTTAAAAATTTTAAATTTTACACGAAAAAAATGTAAATTTTAAATGAAAAAAATTAAATTTTTAAATTCAGATCCCTTAAATTTAGCTATCGAGCCTGTATATTTTACCAAGTTTCATATTTATCTTATAGCTAAGCCATATCCCTTGAAAATTTAGAATTATAATGACCGCCACACTTAGTCTTTAAAAATTTTAAATTTTATACAGTAAATTTTAAACGAAACAATTAAATTTTTAAACTCAGATACCTTAAATTTGTCTATAGAGTCTGCATATTTTACCAAGATACAAAATTATCTTATAGCTAAGCCATATCCCTTGAAAATTACAAGTTCAAATCGGTACGCATCCAATGTTGGCACTCTATCTATCGCAAAAAAATGGGCCGAGCGAAGCCTCAATGACAATGTCATGAGAGGCTTCGCTCGACCCATTTTTTTGCACCTCGTCCTGATCTTAAGACGAGGATTTATAGAAGTAGGGCTTGTTTCCCACCAAAACTTTTATTTTTCGGGGGAAATAGCCTAGCTCCAAGTCCCCATATCGTTCGCCAAACACATAGGTGTCCATGGGTACCGTTGCCAGGTACTCCTCCATGACATTCTTTAGATCGGCCAAGAAACTCTCCATTGTGGCATTGGATGAGGTTATGGCTGCGAGCTTAACCTGGACAGGCCGCCTCAGGTTTAAGCTGCATTCGATGGGCGTAAGAATTTCGATCGGCCCCTGAAATAAGGAATCAAACTCTCCTGGATGCATATCCATCAATATTTTTGCATCCTCCAGTCCAAAGACGCATGTCTTGGCTAAAGACGGGGGTAGTTTCAAGCCCTCAGGAGCAATGTCCGTTACCGTTATATGGCACAAGTGCACCACTCTATTGGGGTTTTCATGCCCCATGTAATAGGCCACGTCTCGGCCTTTGATGAAAATTTGGTTGTCAAATGACAAAAAGCATGTCAATTTAACATTCAGTTCGTCAGATAATATTTGGAAAATCATTTTGGAGCTCAGAATGAAATGTCTCGTCCAGCAGCCTGTATATATACTAGCGGTAATCTTTAGTTCTATCTAAATTCCAAGTAAATTTCTTATCTGTGACGCACATCCTGTGACGCACGTCCTCATGCTATCGGTAGCTTATGCAAGATCCCATTTAAACTAATTATATAAATAATTTTATCGTTCTAGAAGGTCACGCGGCATCCTCATTTCTTAGTAAAGCTTGATAAAACGAGGTCACGACTCGGGTATATATACGAGCTGCCTCTAAGAGCCTGCATCATTTTGACTTTTATTGCCATAAGTCATGTTATTCACTATTGAACATCCACAGCTCGACGCTAAAATCCTATTCGTAGTCTCTGCGGATGGACTTTTATTCGTCAGGGCCTCTGATGTGGCCAAGCTGATGGGCCGATCTTACGTGAAAAAAACGACCAGGCTGAAGGTGTGCGATCTCGTTTACAGGAGGGTCAGGCTACCTATCTCTCTAGCCAATACCTGGGTGTATCCAGTCGACGAGATACATTTTGGAGATGCCCTGTCGTCGTTGGGATTCGAGGCCATGCTGACATCCTCTAAAATCCAGATTCTAGACCCCATAGTACCCACCTCATGCATCCATAAAGCCATCCGAATTCGGATCGTGAGGGACTCTGACAAATTCATAAATGAATTCTTAAAAGATTTCATAGACAGAACCATGCTGTTCTTCGATGGGGACCACGATGACGACCCTCGCCTCCACGAAGATAGATTTGAGACTATTTCTTGGACAGACACCCCTCCGTCCAAAATCAAAGTCTTTGTGGGGGATCGATCTAGATGGTACAAACTGATGCCTTAAATCTGGAGGGGGGCAAAAAAATGGGCCGAACGAAGCGTCTCATGGCAGATTTCTGTCTTTGACGCTTCGTTCGGCCCATTTTTTTGCGATAGATAGAGTGCCAATATTGGATGTTTATAAATTGAGACTTTGAATTGGATAAGTCTCTGGGATAGATAATAGTATTATTTCAATATTGAAACGATGCCTTTGAATCTGAGATAGCTAATGTCTTTGAGATAAAAATTTACAATATTGTATAAGGATTATTTTTTTAAATTAACCAATCAACCAACCTTGAAAAAAAAAAAAAAAAAATTTTTTTTTTTTTTTTTTTTTTTTTTTTTTTTTTTTTTTCCCCAAGGTTGGTTGATTGACTTGGATTCATTCTTTATAAATAGCCGTACTCAAACCTTCATTCCCTCATTCTGTCTGAAATTTACAATATTGAATATGGACATTTTTTAAATGAATGCTGTACCAATATTGAATATATTTTTTTAATGATTCGATAAACAAATAATATATTTTTAACGATTCGATAAACAAATAAAATATTTAAATAATAAATATTTTATTATTAAAATAAAATATTAAAATAATAAATATTTTATTATTAAAATAAAATATTTAAATAATATATTTAAATTTTAAATATTTATTATTCAAACCGACAACTTAATCGAATCGTGAAAAATTCTGACGGGGTGGAGTTGCTCGAAGAATACTTCTGGCGACTGTCTGATAGACCTTTATATGCCGTAAAGAAGTAGGTTCACCCAGCTTTGCGGTACTTGGCATAGGAGCTGTAGTTTGAATAGACTACCCTCGTAACTGTAATCTTTAACTCTTAATTGTAAAAATTTACATGCTTAAATTTCTAATGTCTCGTTGCTGAGATTGGCGGGAATAGACTGTAATCTTTAACTCTTAATTGTAAAAATTTACATGACTGCATGCTTAAATTTCTAATGTCTCGTTTCTAATGTCTCGTCAGCGAGATTGGCGGGCATAGGAGCTGTAGTTTGAATAGACTGTAATCTTTAAATCTTAATTGTAAAAATTTACATGACTGCATGCTTAAATTTCTAATGTCTCGTGAGCGTTGCTGAGATTGGCGGGTATAAGAGCTGTAGTTTGAATAAACTGTAACTGTAATCTTTAAATCTTAATTGTAAAAATTTACATGACTACATGCTTAAATTTCTAATGTCTCGTTGCTGAGATTGGCATAGGAGCTGTAGTCTGAATAGACTGTAATCTTAAAATCTTAATTGTAAAAATTTACATGACTGCATGCTTAAATTTCTAATGTCTCGTTTCTAACGTCTCGTCAGCGAGATTGGCGGTACTTGGCATAGGAGCTGTAGTTTGAATAGACTGTAATCTTTAAATCTTAATTGTAAAAATTTTCATGCTTACATTTTTAATGTCTCGTTTCTAATGTCTCGTCTGAGATTGGCAGTACTTGGCATAGGAGCTGTAGTTTGAATAGCTTGTAACTGTAATCTTTAAATCTTAATTGTAAAAATTTACATGACTGCATGCTTAAATTTTTAATGTCTCGTTTCTAATGTCACTCGTCTGACACAATGTCTCGGATCAGGGGCAGGCTTAGATTTCATGCGATTAGCTGAGAAAAGAATCGAGGACGGGCTGGATTTAAAATGACGTGTAACTTGAAGATTATTTGAAAAAAAACTAATTAGTAAAGTCCGATAAATGTTAATGTCCAACCAAATAAATATATTATAATATAAATAATAAACATATTATAAATATATTATAATATAAATATTATTATAAATATTATTATAAATATATTATAATATAAATATTATTATAAATATTATTATAAATATATTATAATATAAATATAATATAAATATAATATAATATAAATATATTATAAATATATTATAATATAAATATAATATAAATATAAGTAAAAAAAAAAAAAAAAAAAAAAATTTTTTTTTTTTTTTTTTTTTTTGAGTGGGCGTGGCTTGGATTCATTCCTTATAAATAGCCGACCTTCATTCCTTCATTCTGTCTGCCAGCCTCATCTAGCTAACATTGTATCAGGCCAGTTTAGAACGATCCTGTTAAACGCTTGTCATTGAATTGTATCAGGACTCTCACATTGGATAGCTTCTAATATTATCCCTTTCATTGAAGCTCAGCATGTACAAAATGTGGGAACCGTTGGACAACGACGCAAAGACCGAAATGCAAAATTTAAAGCAGCAAATGTTTGACTTGCAATCTAAATTGGATGCAGAAATCTCACTCTTGAAAACCAAGATTGAGAAATTTGACGTACTGTACTCCAAAATAGATAACTTGTATCAGGAAGAAATTTACAGGCTTAAATTAGAGTTGGGCGTGCAGCAGAACAGATCTCTAGTGCAGATTCAGAAGCAGCAGATCCAGATCCAGAACCTGCAGAACCTGTTGCTCTCCAATCAGACTCAACAGAATTCGTTGCGACAGGACATTAAATATGATAATGAGTAGATCATCCTTGAAACGGATTCAGCAACCAACCAACCAACTGTATTTAAAAAAAAAAAAAAAAAAATTTTTTTTTTTTTTTTTTTTTTTTTTTTAACAGTTGGTTGGTTGGTTGCATACTATATATGATCGCTAACAACCGTCATTGTATTTGACCAGCAGCAGTCTTCAGTCAACAGTCTTCAGTCAACAGTCTTCTAGTCAACAGTCTTCTTCTTCCAGCAACAGTCTTCTAGTCATGACAGAGGTATGTCGTTTAATGATTGTTTAAATTGATTCAATATTATCATGTCTTTTAGAGTCTCAAGTTAAATATCATAGGTTTTATAGAATATAATAAAATAAATTAAATAAAATATTGGAAATAAAATATTTTTTTTATCTGTATTTAAACATACAGACATTTCCGCTTCGCGGAAATGTCTGTATGTTTAAATACAGATAAAAAAAAATATTTTATTTCAAACTCAATTATAGGTAAAATAAATAGTTTATAATACTCTTAGTATATTATATAATATTAAAATTTTAAATACTCTTAAAAAAGCTTGAAGCTCGTTGCCACAAAAAGCAAGTCGGAGCAAAATAGGAGAAGGTAGGAGCATGAATCGTAGCTACCCTATAGAAATGGATAGATTTTTTTTTTTTTTTTTTTTTTTTAATATTAATATTTATATTATATTATATTATATTTATATTATAATATATTTATAATATATTTATAATATATTTATATTATATTATATTATATATATATATATATATATATATATATATATATATATATTATAATAATAATAATAATAATAATAATAATAATAATAATAATAATAATAATTATATATATATATATATATATATATATATATACTTGTATACTCAGAAATTACTGTAAAACATCTTTTAATTTAAGTGATTATATTTTTGTAGTCTGAATTCGTATGTCAATTATAGTGTCGCTGTCTCAGCGAGTTTCACTATATCGGCACAAGACTACGCTCTTGACAAGTTTGTAGTCTGAATTCGTATGTCAATTATAGTGTCGCTGTCTCAGCGAGTTTCACTATATCGACACAAGACTACACTCTTTATTGTCTTGACAAGTTTGTAGTCTGAATTCGTATGTCAATTATAGTGTCGCTGTCTTAGCGAGTTTCACTATATCAGCATAAGACTACACTCTTTATTGTCTTGCCAAGTTTGTAGTTTGTATGTCAGTTATAGTGTCGCTGTCTCAACGAGTTTCACTATATCAGCAAAAGACTACGTTAATTATTGGCTTACCAAGTTTGTAGTCTGGATCCATTTCAAATTCTAAAAGGGTTAAATGGTTTAGTCTCTGAAAATATTGACTGATTTTTTTAATTTTGACTGCTAAATTTACAATATTGGCATGAAATCTTGTAAATTTATAGGAGACTCATGGGATAATTTTAGTTTTTTCCACAACAAGTTTTGATAAAGGCCTCACCCTTGGAAAATATTAACGAGACTCTCTGCAAGCAACTATTTTTTTTCTTAAATGTGGCTTATACTACTGATCAGGAGTCGATAATAGATTATCCAGGAAAATTTTTATAAGATTATTTTATCGCTTGAGGATTTATCTAGCTGACCTTCTAGAATAATTGCGTTTGCAGGATATTATGTAACTCGTTTCCTCAAAGATAAGATCTAATCTATAAACAGTCATCCTGTCGAGCCTCATATACTATTATTTTTATCGTTTCTCAGAACCGCTTATCAGATCTCATGCATCCGCTCGCCAGAGTATAAATACCGGCCTCTCGCCTCAGCTTATTCATTCTGACCTTTTGTTTTGCAAAATGCTTTCCGCAGACTCTGACAGGCAATTTGATTACGGCTATGCCTTACAACCTAAAAGGAAAATATTAAAGACCTCTCGTCTCTATTGCGAGCTGATACTTCAATATGATAAATCGATGTCTCTGCCAACTCCAAAGCCAGTTTCAAAGCCAAAGCCAGTTACAAAGCCAGTTACAATAGCCACATCACAGAAGAGTTACTTAAAAGTTCCAAATCCCATAAGCCGACGGCCAAAATCTCCTGAAGTCTCTACCAGATACAAAATATACCGTGCCTGGAATCCTCGACCAAGGGTTAATTTTATGATATGGCCGAAACAGTTGGAGAATAAAACGGCATAGTCGTTATCAACTGCCTAATACAAACAGAGGTCACCCAAACGATTTATAAAAAATCGGGTCGAACGAAGTGTCTCATGGCAGATTACTGTCTTTGACACTTCGTTCGACCCGTTTTTTTGTAACAGTTATAGTGCCAATGTTGGATGCGTTTAAGATTTTGACTTAAGATTTTGAACGGATAAAATAAGGCTTGTAAAAATTTATATACAAAAAAAATATTAGAAATAAAATTCCATCAAAGTCACATTGAAATCAACCAACCAACCAACCTTGAAAAAAAAAAAAAAAAAAAAAATTTTTTTTTTTTTTTTTTTTTTTTTTTTAGGTGCCACGCCCACCCTTGAAGCTTGTCTATATTTACTGTGGCTAACATGACTACACTCTCATTGTGTCTCGACATTTGCCTGCAACGGTCGTCTAGTCACTATGTCTCGTAATGTGTTTTCAGCAAGATGTACACTAGAGAGTTAGATTTTTCTATAATAGCCTATGATCTATTCTGATTTCATGAAAACCTGAAGTCATTTGTCAGACAAAAGTCTTGTTTTCAAAGCCGATATTGTATAAATAACGCTATTTCATCCTATTTTAAAGGAAATGGGTTTAGACGTCAGGAGCTAGTTTATGCATGACCGTACAGTAGAAGAAATAAATTCCACTCCCACCCACCCTAATAGATATACTATATATATACTATATATATATAGACTGCAGCGCCATCTACAATGATTGGCTAAAGAAATATAGCTTTAGCAGCCAACTGAGAAATATAGCTTTAGCGGCCAACTTAGAAATATAGCTTTAGCGGCCAACTTAGAAATATAACTGTAGCGGCTAACCGAGAAATATAACTTTAGAAATATAACTTTAGAAACCAACCAACCAACCTTTGAAAAAAAAAAAAAAAAAAAAAATTTTTTTTTTTTTTTAGTTGGTTGGTTGCATACTATATATAGAACTGTTGACATGCCATCTCATCATTCTATCTCAACAGCAACGGTCATGTCTTTGATACATTTAAATTCATGTCTTCTAAAGTCTCAAATTAAATTTCTACACTATTGGTTTGATACATTTTTTGCTACGCTAAATGAATGCTGTGCCACTATCGAATACATTTTATAAATAATTAAACTATTTAAATTTTATTATTTAAACCGTCTGAAAGGGTGCAGTTGCTCGAAAATTATTGCTGGTGACTGTCTGATAAGCCTTTAGATGCGTAAACTCGTAGGATTACCCAGCTTTGCGGTACTTGGCATAGGAACTGTCGTTTTGAAATTCTGAAAGGTTAAATATGCTCGAAAATTATGGGTTACATAATATCCTGCCATTAAATTTGAACCGTTGCTGGCAAAGATTGAGATAGACTGATGAAGTGGCACGTCAGCGACACTATATATAGAGAATGTAATCAATCAACCAACCAACCTTAAAAAAAAAAAAAAAAAAAAAAAAAAAAAAAAAAAAAAATTTTTTTTTTTTCAGGTGCCACGCCCACCCTTGAAGCTTGTCTATATTTACTATCGCTAACATGACTACACGCTCATTGTGTCTCGACATTTGCCAGCAACGGTCGTCTAGTCACTATGTCTCGTAATGGGTTTTCAGCAAGATGTACACTAGAGAGTTAGATTTTTCTATAAAAGCCTATGATCTATTCTGATTTCATGAAAACCTGCAATATCTTGTCATTTGTCAGACAAAAGTCTTGTTTTCAAAGCCAATATTGTATAAATAACGCTATTTCATTCTATTTTAAAGGAAATGGGTTTAGACATCAGGAGCGAGTTTATGCATGACCGTACAGTAGAAGAAATAAATTCCACTCCCACCCACCCTAATAGATATACTATATATATACTATATATATAGACTGTAGCGCCATCTACAATGATTGGCTAAAGAAATATAGCTTTAGCAGCCAACTGAGAAATATAGCTTTAACGGCCAACTTAGAAATATAACTGTAGCAGCCAACTTAGAAATATCTTTAGAAATATAACTTTAGAAATATAACTTTAGAAACCAACCAACCAACTTTGGGGAAAAAAAAAAAAAAAAAAAAAAAAAAAAATTTTTTTTTTTTTTTTTTTTTTTTTTTTTTTCAGTTGGTTGGTTGATTTATATTTAGTATAAATAGCGGCTCCGTACTCAAGCTACATTCATTCTGTCCTCATTGAAATAGCTTATTAGATATTTTCTAGTCTGACCAAACAATACGTCCTGTTTCTAATCTATTTACGATGGCTCTTATCAAGTACCACGAGATCACAAGCCAAATTTATTCGGGCATACCTTTAATCGCTACCGAAAAATTAGATGGCTCTAATATCGGTATTGGCTACGTGAAGAATACGTTCAGGATACAATCTAGAAACGTAGTGCTAGATGAAAAGACACGCCTTTTTAACTTGAACGCAATCTTGGAACCGCTGTCGGAAAAGGTACGGCTTATCAAAGACATTTTACATGACAATTTTATCATTTATGGAGAAGTATTCGGAAGCCACATGAAGAGAATAACCTATCGTGATTTTGAATCCGAAGCCGTATTCGGTAGCAATACTGTCTTTTTTCGGGCCTTCGACATCTACCAACTGGATTCAGATACGTTTATGAAATATAGCGACGCCGTGAACATTTTCCAGCGAGTGAAGCTACCCCACGTACCCATCTTAGATTTAGATTACCAAACGATAGGGGATCTGTACGAAAAAGTTGAAACGTATCCCAGCGCTTATGCAGAGTGTCCGCTAGAAGGATTCGTCATGAAGGTCGACGCTGAAGAATCTCCACGCTCTAGGAAAATTTTTAAGGTTAAGCGTAAACAGTTCAACGAACAAGCTCTGAACAAGTACAAGATTAAAAATTATGTAAATTATAATAGATACCTATCTGCGTACTCCAAAATCGGCGAAGACCCTGAGAAAATCAAAGAAGAAATGGTGAGCGATTCGCTAAAAGATATAATTTCAGTCTATGAAAAGGACTAAGGTTGTAGCTACGACTTGGACTCGATTCGTACAGAGATTGAAAACGAGGCGGATAAGCTTATAAAGAAGTTTTCTGGATCAAATATGATAACTAAATAAACAACTAACTTAAAAAAAAAAAAATTTTTTTTTTTTTTTTTTTTTACATGCCACGCCCACTCATGGATATTCTATATAAATAGTGGTTCCGTACTCAAGCTACCATCATTCTGTCCATTCTAGTTGCCATTGAAAGATCATAGCGCAATCATGTATCTGAAAATTTGTTTTGATACCAAGCCTGCACTCATCGCCGCCACTGTTGGTAGAGATGTTTATTTCATAGCCGTCGAAGTTGGCAAATATCTAGGCTACGCGTCACCTTACAACTTTGCACATCGATATTCCAACAAGGATCTGGCTGATCTATATCCCAATGCACAACGCTTGAACATGAGTTCCAGGCGCGTGTTTGATTTCAACGATATGCTTCACGTACTTGTGAAGACGCACCGAATGCCTATCGAGGAGATCTGCCGTATCCAGAAACTGTGGACCGATGGCCGGGTAACCTCTACGTATCCCAACATTATACCGTTCAGCAGAAGGATGGCCTTTGAAATCACAGTTCGAAACGAAGGCGAGGTGAATTTACAAGATTGGCTTAAAGGGTATTACGAATACTCGAGGGCAGTCTGCGAACAACATACGAATATCTACGCACCCCCGTCGGTAGAATCCAGGTATGGGGATACTGAAGAAGAGAAACCTAGCAACTTTTCCATGCGTGTGAGAGCTGAAGGTATATGGTCTGTCAAATCGGGCGACATGCTTCAAGAATTGACTGCTACGGTTAAGAGAAAGTTTGAGGAAATAGAGAAAGACTATGTAGTTGACGAAAAAGACAGAGCGTATGAGTTGACCGTCAAGCTGGCTCGTAGAGAGATAGTTTAATTATGTTAAACTACCAACTAAGGTTTGTAAAAAAAATGTTTGAGTCAAACAACCAATCAACCAACCTTGAAAAAAAAAAAAAAAAAAAAAAAAAATTTTTTTTTTTTTTTTTTTTTTTTTTCAAGGTTGGTTGGTTTTCATTCCTATATAAATGATGGCTAGCGACCATCATTGTATTTTTTGGTAATAGAACCCATCTGCACAATACGTATATTTTTCAGAGTCGATAATATTTTCATACATGTAATTGTAAAGTCTGAACTTAAATTTTTACGTCTTAATTATTTTTTTATGCTGATAATCTCTTCAATAATATTTTCATACATGTAATTGTAAAGTCTCAACTTAAACGTCTTAATAGATTTTTTTATGCTGATAATCTCTTCAATACTAGCTTAATAGATTTTTTTTATAAATAATTAAATTAAGCCCCCTTAGCACTAAAGTCTTAAATTAAACCCGTCCAATGTTGGCACTATATCTATCGCAAAAAAATGGGTCGAACGAGGTGTCAAAGACAGAAATTCTGCCATGAGACACCTCGTTCGACCCATTTTTTTACTCTCATTTTAAAGATTAGCATAAGCTCTCTATGGGTTGCTCATTAGATGACCTCCTGATAGTCATCTTCAACGGTCCGGTCATTTGAGATTTGTATAATTCATAATCCTCATATTCAAGCTCAAAAAATTTCCTCACCTGTAGTTGGTATGCGGCAAGGAAGTCTTCGAACTTGGTATGGGACCTTTCTACAAATCGAACACCTATGGCTTTCACGAAGCTGAGCTTCATGTTAGCCTGGTATTTCACCATGGCCGAGCCGTCGAACATTTCATCAAATTCCTGTTCGCCCATGAACCCTTTCAAATGATGCTTGGCTTCGCTAATGGAGAAGATTCTCGTCTTAGCGAGCCATTTAGGTAAATCGATCTTAGGGTCCATCACGTCTCGGACGGTGAGGCCTGCATATTTTTCGGCAAAATGAAGATCTAGAGGGTGCCTCGAATAAATAGCCAGGTCCTCAGCCCGGACAAACAGGGTGCCATCAGTGGCCATTAGGCATTTAAAGGCAACGCCATAAGCATAATTTTTTACATGGAAAAACATGACTGACAGAGAGCTAATGTATCTAAGCAGCTAGTAGAGAGATCGACTAGCAATTGAAGAGCTCTCGCTGGACACTCGTATATATACCCGGTCTTATCAACAGGATCTGATAGTAATTTTCTACGTTATCAAGAGGAAAGGCTTACATAATATCCTGTCTCTTGAGCAATTTTTATCGATCTGATTATAACCGGGCTTCCTGAGGACCCTGTCAATACTTCTGGAAAAATCTTTTTATAGAGATCTGATTATAACCGGGCTTCCTGAGGAAAGGCTTGCATAATATCCTGTCAACACTTCTCGAAAAATCTTTTTATAGAGATCTGATTGTAATTTTAATCGGAGCCGCTTATCAAGCATCCTGAGGAAAGGCTTGCATAATATCCTGTCTCTCGAAAATCTTTTTATAGAGATTAGATTATAATGACTGGCTTGGCTACACTTAATCTTTAAAACTTTTAAATTTTACATAAAAAATGTAAATTTTAAACAAAAAAATTAAAATTTTAAATTCAGATCCCTTAAATTTAGCTATCGATATTTTACCAAGTTTCATATTTATCTTATAGCTAAGCCATATCCCTTGAAAATTACAATCGGTACGCATTCAATGTTGGCTTGGCTACACTTAGTCTTTAAAAATTTTAAATTTTACATAAAAAATGTAAATTTTAAATGAAAAAAATTAAATTTTAAAATTCAGATCCCTTAAATTTAGCTATCGATATTTTACCAAGTTTCATATTTATCTTATAGCTAAGCCATATCCCTTGAAAATTTAGAGATCAGATTATAATGACTGCCACACTTAGTCTTTAAAAATTTTAAATTTTACACGAAAAAAATGTAAATTTTAAATGAAAAAAATTAAATTTTTAAATTCAGATCCCTTAAATTTAGCTATCGAGCCTGTATATTTTACCAAGTTTCATATTTATCTTATAGCTAAGCCATATCCCTTGAAAATTTAGAGATCAGATTATAATGACTGCCACACTTAGTCTTTAAAAATTTTAAATTTTACACGAAAAAAATGTAAATTTTAAATGAAAAAAATTAAATTTTTAAATTCAGATCCCTTAAATTTAGCTATCGAGCCTGTATATTTTACCAAGTTTCATATTTATCTTATAGCTAAGCCATATCCCTTGAAAATTTAGAATTATAATGACCGCCACACTTAGTCTTTAAAAATTTTAAATTTTATACAGTAAATTTTAAACGAAACAATTAAATTTTTAAACTCAGATACCTTAAATTTGTCTATAGAGTCTGCATATTTTACCAAGATACAAAATTATCTTATAGCTAAGCCATATCCCTTGAAAATTACAAGTTCAAATCGGTACGCATCCAATGTTGGCACTCTATCTATCGCAAAAAAATGGGCCGAGCGAAGCCTCAATGACAATGTCATGAGAGGCTTCGCTCGACCCATTTTTTTGCACCTCGTCCTGATCTTAAGACGAGGATTTATAGAAGTAGGGCTTGTTTCCCACCAAAACTTTTATTTTTCGGGGGAAATAGCCTAGCTCCAAGTCCCCATATCGTTCGCCAAAGACATAGGTGTCCATGGGTACCGTTGCCAGGTACTCCTCCATGACAATCTTTAGATCGGCCAAAAAACTCTCCATTGTGGCATTGGAAGAGGTTATGGCTGCGAGCTTAACCCGGACAGGCCGCCTCAGGTTCAAGCTGCATTCGATGGGCGTAAGAATTTCGATCGGCCCCTGAAATAAGGAATCAAACTCTCCTGGATGCATATCCATCAATATTTTTGCATCCTCCAGTCCAAAGACGCATGTCTTGGCTAAAGACGGGGGCAGTTTCAAGCCCTCAGGAGCAATGTCAGTTACTGTTATATGGCACAAGTTCACCACTCTACTGGGGTTTTCATGCCCCATGTAATAGGCCACGTCTCGACCTTTGATGAAAATTTGGTTGTCAAATGACAAAAAGCATGTCAATTTAACATTCAGTTCATCAGATAATATTTGAAAAATCATTTTGGAGAGTATTAAGCACTAGCAAGCAGTAAGACTAGCTCAGAATGAAATGTCTCGTCCAGCAGCCTGTATATATACTAGCAGTAATCTTTAGTTCTATCTAAATTCCAAGTAAATTTCTTAACGATGACGCACATCCTGTGACGCACGTCCTCATGCTATCGGAACTAATTATATAAATAATTTTATCACATCTTGTTCTAGAAGGTCACGCGGACAGATTTTATCGCATCCTCAAAAAACAGCTGATCCCGGCATACATCCTGTTTTCTTAGTAAAGCCTGATAAAACGAGGTCACGAATCGGGTATATATACGAGCTGCCTCTAAAAGCCTGCATCATTTTGACTTTTATTGCTATTGCCATAAGTCATGCTATTCACTATTGAACATCCACAGCTCGACGCTAAAATCCTATTCGTAGTCTCTGCGGATGGACTTTTATTCGTCAGGGCCTCTGATGTGGCCAAGCTGATGGGCCGATCTTACGTGAAAAAAACGACCAGGCTGAAGGTGTGCGATCTCGTTTACAGGAGGGTCAGGCTACCTATCTCTCTAGCCAATACCTGGGTGTATCCAGTCGACGAGATACATTTTAGAGATGCCCTGTCGTCGTTGGGATTCGAAGCCATGCTGACATCCTCTAAGATCCAGATTCTAGACCCCATAGTACCCACCTCATGCATCCATAAAGCCATCCGAATTCGGATCGTGAGGGACTCTGACAAATTCATAAATGAATTCTTAAAAGATTTCATAGACAGAACCATGCTGTTCTTCGATGGGGACCACGATGACGACCCTCGCCTCCACGAAGATAGATTTGAGACTATTTCTTGGACAGACACCCCTCCGTCCAAAATCAAAGTCTTTGTGGGGGATCGATCTAGATGGTACAAACTGATGCCTTAAATCTGGAGGGGGCAAAAAAATGGGCCGAACGAAGCGTCTCATGGCAGATTTCTGTCTTTGACGCTTCGTTCGGCCCATTTTTTTGCGATAGATAGAGTGCCAATATTGGATGTTTATAAATTGAGACTTTGAATTGGATAAGTCTCTGGGATAGATAATAGTATTATTTCAATATTGAAACGATGCCTTTGAATCTGAGATAGCTAATGTCTTTGAGATAAAAATTTACAATATTGTATAAGGATTATTTTTTTAAATTAACCAATCAACCAACCTTGAAAAAAAAAATTTTTTTTTTTTTTTTTTTTTTTTTTTTTTTTTTTTTTTTCCCAAGGTTGGTTGATTGACTTGGATTCATTCTTTATAAATAGCCGTACTCAAACCTTCATTCCCTCATTCTGTCTGAAATTTACAATATTGAATATGGACATTTTTTAAATGAATGCTGTACCAATATTGAATATATTTTTTTAATGATTCGATAAACAAATAATATATTTTTAACGATTCGATAAACAAATAAAATATTTAAATAATAAATATTTTATTATTAAAATAAAATATTTAAATAATAAATATTTTATTATTAAAATAAAATATTTAAATAATATATTTAAATTTTAAATATTTATTATTCAAACCGACAACTTAATCGAATCGTGAAAAATTCTGACGGGGTGGAGTTGCTCGAAGAATACTTCTGGCGACTGTATCTTAGCATTAACTCTTACTTCCCCGGCGCTACGGTGAGATGCTAGTCGTCGAATTGATGGCCATTTACATCGTGTCCCAGAAGTTTAGACAAACAATAAAATTTGCATTAACATAAAATGTAATAAGGTACAATTAAAATTCGTGAGATAGGTAATAAATAAAAACAGTTTTGCTGATATACGCATATAAATTATGATCAAAGGTTTGAAATTATAAAATGTACATTAAATTATATAAAAATGTGCAATCCCAAAAGTATATACACAATACAGCATTACATGTTGTCTTTTACATATTTGTTCATAGAATAAAATATTTTTATTGTCGTCTGCTTCTATAATTGCAGAATAGTTTTTCCCTTTAACTGAAATATCATCTGTCATATTTTTAGCATAATAATTTAATGAGTTCAATGTATTGTTTTGTTTGTGATTCGAAAAAGACGTTTCCTGCGTATTTTGATAAAAATGTCCCGTTCTAAATATGAAATTATTAAGATTTTACAGTTAAAAGCGCAAGGACAAAATCCTGTACAAATATTGAGATTGGTTGGTTGGTTGGGTTTTACGTCGCACTAGTGCTGCGCAGATGGGCAATTGGCGACGGTCTGGGACACACCCCTAGAGGTGGTCCGGAGACATGCCATCACAATTTTGATCCTCCACGGAAGGATGACTCTCCCGCTTCGGCGACCCCCAGAGGTATAATTTTTGATGGGAACATGGAGGACATTGCGGCCACGACAGATTTTATGTGCACCAGCCACCATTAGTGTACACGGCGGTCTTTGGTCGGCTCGAGTACCGAACCCGCAATCTTCCAATTACGAGATCGGCACTTTACCGACTGGGCTACCGCGGCCCACAAATATTGAGAAGAATAAAGATATAATTGAGCAGTATTTATAGAGTTTTGAGATCAGGTGGTACATGGAATACTCGAAAGCGAATCGGAAGACCAAAGAAAACAACGTTACTTGATGATAGAATGTTATTAAAAAAAAGCTTCAGTTGGTAATTTATCTGTGCGGGCAATTGCACCAATTTCCAGAATCGCAAAAAGTACTGTACACAGAAGGATTAAAGCTTCAAAACACATTGTTTACATGAGAATGAAAGCAAAATCTCGCTTAAAGCGGAGAAGATAAACGTCTAAAGTGGGCTAGAAAGCATACGTCATACGGTGAAAAGTGGCTTTCTGTCATCTTCAGCGACGAAAAGAAATGGAATTTGGACGGCCCTGACGGTTATAAATTTTACTGGTATGACTTTAAAAAAGAACCGATGTGGTTGTGGTTGGGTTTTACGTCGCACTAATGCTGCGCAGATGGGCAATTGGCGACGGTCTGGGACACACCTCTAGAGGTGGTCCGGAGACATGCCATCACAATTTTGATCCTCCACGGAAGGGATGGCTCTCCCGCTTTGGTGACCCCAGAGGTATATTTTTTTGATGGGAACATGGAGGACTTTGCGGCCACGACAGATTTTACGTGCACCAGCCACCATTAGTGTACACGACGGTCTTTGGCCGGCTCGAGTACCGAACCCGCAATCTTCCGATTACGAGGTCGGCGCTCTACCGACTGGGCTACCGCGGCCCAAAAAAAAAAAAAAAAAAAAAAAAGAACCGAAGAACTGTTTCAGCAGGCAACAAGGCGGAGGATCCGTAATGACCTGGGGAGGGATTTGTTTCAACAGGCAAACGTTTCTAGGATTTATGGACAGTAAAATGAAATCAGAGGATTATCAGGATATTTTACGTACCAATTTACTGCCAATTATGGATTTGCTAGCAGGACCAGAGTGTGTTTTCCAACAAGATGGGGCATCCATCCATACCTCCAGATACACGGAAACGTGGTTTATGCAAAACAATATCACGCTATTAGACTGGCTAGCACTGTCCGGATTTGAATCCTATCGAGAACATATGGGGGATCTTATCTTGTAAAATATATGAAAATGAAAAGCAATATACATGTATGAATGACTTAAAAACTGCAATTGACAAAACATGGTATGAAATATCTCCTTCTGTAATGCAGTGCTTAATTAATTCTATGGAACAACGTGTATTTGATGTTATAAAGCATCTTGGCAATACAATTCAATGTGCATATCAGCAAAACTGTTTTTATTTACCACCTATCTCACGAATTTTAACTGTCCCTTATTACTTTTTATGTTAATGCAAATTTTATTGATTGTCTAAACTTTTGGGACACGGTGTATAAAGAAAGAAGGAACACCCAATGGGCTTCCATCGCTACCCCTGAAGCAGACAACACATCCATGCCTTGTTAGCAGGGCTGGTATTTTTGCCGACAAAATGGTATTTTTGCCAGGACAGTGGCAAAAACTGACAAAAACTTTAAATAATTGCAAAAATTAAAATTTGTATAACTGAATGCAATGATGCAGTTTATATGAAAAGGAATCGTAACAACAAACGAAATTAATTACTTTCTTTATAAAAATAAGTAAACAAAAGTACAAAATAAAAATATATTATTATTTTTCTTTCCCTTGAACAACTCTCTTCTCTTCTTCAAAAAGATTTTCGTACACCTGTCCTTTTTCATCACCCATAAACTACACTACTGGCCATTAAAATTGCTACACCAAGAAGGAATGATAATTACGGAATGAAATTTGTTGGACACATACATTATAGCAGGAAGAACAATTGATTAAAATTTCAGGAAATTTCGAGTTATATGTACTGAGAAAACAGTACATAAAGCAGCGACCTCTGTGAGCAGTAATAGCACTTATTTGCCTAGGCATTGAATCGAAAAGCGATTGGATGACATGTACGGATAGAGCACTTTATGATGTTTTAACACGCTGCCACAATTCATCGATCGAAGTTACTGGTGAGTGGTGGGGGGCCAGTCGCTTTTCAACGATTAAATAGTCATTTTCATTGGTGCGAGATCAGGAGAACGCGCTTGCCAGAGCAACAGTCGATAACATTCTGTATCAAAGAAGGTCCTAACAATACAAACAACTTGCGGTCGTGCATTATCTTGCTTAAATGTTGCGTTTCGGAGGCCTTGAATATAGGTGAGAGCGATGGGCATTAACTCCTCAGAAATGTAATGGCTGGTATTTAGAGTGGCCAGAATGAAAACAAAAGGTGATCGGGACGTGTATCCAATGGTACCACATACCATCAATCCAGGTGGTGACCCAGTATGCGGCTACCAACATTCTGATTACCCTCAAAACTGCATCATTGATATGGGCGCCATTAATGTGTGATCAACGATGAACCTGGACGCTGGAATTGGGTGAAGTCACCTTTCAGAC
This sequence comes from Salticus scenicus, assembly GCA_963930645.1. Lineage (NCBI taxonomy): Eukaryota > Metazoa > Arthropoda > Arachnida > Araneae > Salticidae > Salticus > Salticus scenicus. The sequence goes on from OZ005654.1 coordinate 177,320,659, forward strand.
AAATCACAAGCCTGTTTACAGCATCAAGATTGCCTTATCCGTATTTAACGGTATTATGAATAATGCACATAGCCAGCTGGGATTCGACATCATTATACTGTTCATCATTCCCAATGATGTTATGGGTTCCCATTGGATAAACATCTTGATTACTTCTTGTTCGTATTCCTGGCACTCTGAACAGCGGTCATTAAATTTCTGATGGATTAAGGCCCACCCCTCTGCCCTGTATTCGAGGCCACCGTAGCGCAAAAATTAAGTAAGGTAATGCACGACCGCAAGTTCTTTGTATTGTTAGGACCTTCTTTGATACAAAATGTTATTGACTGTTGCTCTGGCAAGCGCGTTCTCCTGATCTCGCACCTGACTATTTAAGCGTTGAAAAGAGACTGGCCCCCCACCTCTCACCAGTAACTTCGATCGATGAATTGTGGCATTGTGTTAAACAACATGAAATGCTCTATACGTACATGTCATCCAATCGCTGTTCGATTCAATGCCTAGGCAAATAAGTGCTATTATTGCTCACAGAGGTCGCTGCTTTATGTACTGTTTTCTCAGACATTTAACTCGAAATTACCTGAAATTTTAATCAATTGTTCTTCCTGCGATAATGTATGTGTCCAACAAATTTCATTCCGTAATTATCATTCCTTCTTGGTGTAGCAATTTTAATGTCCAGTAGTATAGTTTCCACAATAAATGTTGGAGAAGAGTCTCAAAGTCATGTTGCAAGCATGCCCATACAGTAGTGCTTCAATCGAGAGAATATTTTCCAACTTCTCTTTTGTCCACTCAAAAATTCGAAATACGTTGAATATACATATTGTTTCCAAACTTGATTTTTGTTAGGGAATGCTTAACCCATTGCGGCGCAAGATAATTGGGATTATTTTAATTACACTGCCACTGGAATTCACAAACGAAAAAAAAAAAAAAAAAAAAAAAATGACGACCTTTTCTGGTATGTTATAAAAGTAAGATTTTGCGAAAAAATTTCCGGAATGAGTTTTTGCAGTCGGAACTTAATACTTTCGTCCTCGCAGCGACGACAGTGCGCCGCAAAGGGTCTAACAAAAGTTATATTTTGTATTGATGATGAAAGTGGAACTGAATGTTGAATGAAAAATTTAAATTTAAATAAGAATTTTACTTAGATTATTTTATTTAAAGATTCCACTTATTTCAACATAATGTATTAATACATTTACTTATTACCATTGCTTATATTTTGCATCTTTGAATTATTGCATTATGTTGATGGATAGTTTGATATATCTTATTTTCAAACTAGAAGTGTTTATGATTTCTATAGATTTTGCAATACTGTTAATTGCAGCATAAAAATATAAGAAATCCCTTCTCGGCAAGCTTAAAGGAAAAGGTTAATGTTACAAAAATGCTTAATGGTAATGGTTAATGGTTAATGTTACCTTTATGTTAATGTTACAAAAGTAAAGAAATATTATACATGCATTAAAAAGTACTTAGCCAATGTCAATTTATTCCCACACATTGCATTATTTACGTTACTATTCTGTTTTTACGAAATTTAATTTTCAACTACAAAAGGGTTTTATTCATTCTACTTAAAATTTTAGGTTAGATTTATTGGTCAGTAAATGTTTCAATTTTTTAAAATTCAAGCTCATAATCATTCGACAAAAAGAAGTCACAAAGATATACAATTACAGCGATGGTGAATCTGAGAGGAGGCTATTGGGCTTCAGCCCTCCTCCCCACTCAATCTGAATCAAAATTATAAATTTTATTTAAAATTCATATAACTGTTGGTTCACTATCTGTCTTTTAAAGAAAAAATAATAAAAACGTAAAAATGCACTTGAGACCTTACTATGGTCAAGCACTGGTGAGTCTGGCATTGCGATGGTCAAGTCAAATATAGTTAAGTTGTAGCGGTTTTTGGATAGTTATTTCATTGTAATTTTTATTGAATTATTGAAAGCTTTGTATTGTGTTTTTGTGATTATTATTGTCAGATGAGTAAAAATTTTCAAGTGAAACTGTTTTGGTTCACACAAGCTGGAACATTAACATTAGCATTAGTTAACATTGGACCATTTGGACACCACTAAATTTCAATGTTAATGTTATGTAATTTAGTAAATTGTATGATTTGGCGAGATTTTGGTGACAGAACTTGCGACTTAGCAATTAAATTTGTGATTTGGCGGCAAAATTTGATAGTTGACGACGAAATTTTTGACTTGGCGACGAAATGCGTTATTTGACGACAAAATTTGGCGAGCTTGGCGATGGAAAATGGCAGCTTTGGTGTCATTATATTTTCTTCCCACGCGAAAACTTCATATTTCTTCACAGACCAATATCTTGTTTCCACAAGATAAAAAGTTAAAGGAAGCTGTAACGTATTACTCTCAATTTCAGTCGTAAATTTTAAATTATTGCCTAAACCGGCATTCTAAACTATTCACCACAAACTATATTTGCATTAAGACTAACGTATTATTTTAATTTTATATTTTTAAATGATTAATTAAAACGGTTAACATGGTTTTTATATTTTCAGTGATCTTTTTTATTATCGTTTGCACGTGACGTAAGCATCAGATTATAAATTTAAGCAATTAAAGCTATAGAAAATGATGGCTTTATCACAATTGACGAAAAGTCAATTTTAAGAAATTGAATCTATCAAAAAAGTTTAAATACAAAAATTGTTCTTTAGAGTAAGGTGGTAATTCGCCCGATTTGAAGTTTTTTCCTATTTTTAATATTCAAGAAAGTATGGGCAAATTAAAATTCCCACCACCACCATTTCCACCCCTTTTGAGCTGGATATCCCACTTACGAACTCGACCGAGATTTTTTACTGTACTGACATATCCCGAGCTGGTTAAATTTAAATAAAAATTACTCCAGTTATTGTGTTCACAACTTAACATGGGAAAAAGCGTTATATATATATATATATATATATATGCCTATATATATATATATATATACTTTTGAACGGAGGGTGGTTTTAGGTTCTAGGGGTCATGATCGTCGAAGATATGAAGGAATTTTCCAGAAATCGTGTCATGAGGACCATTACAATAGGTAGATTTCCTATAAGGAGTCTACTTAAAATCAGACTAATAATATGACTTTTTTTTCAATTAAATATATAGATATATTTAATGAAATTTATAATTTCGTAGTAATTAAGATGAGAATATTTTGCAGTCATCCTAATGAATTGTAGTGCAATCTTATCATTCTTAATTTAAGATAGGTAACAGAAGTGAAACGTGCATTTATGTAAAAAATTTGTTCTTGTCATTTTTGCTGGCGAAAACCTATTTTTGCAAGGACAGTTTTTACCGCGGTTTTTTCCACCTGTGGCAAAAACTTGCCAACCCTGCTTGTTTGGGATTAAAATCCAGGTCCTGTGGGAGTCAGTGATGTTAAACACCGTACCGCATGGTCGGCTTAAACTGTAATATAAAGAATTTTATTTATCTTAACGTGAAATGATTAGAAACATTTTACGTTTTTAACTTCAAAACATTCTTTAAAAAACTACATAAAGAATGAATAGCAGGAAAGATAAAATATTTTTTTAACGTCTAAAACTTCCAGAAATATTATAGTTTTCTTTCAAAAATTTTATATCCATATTATCCCACAATGGGAACCTAATAGGGATTATATAAATTACAATATCAAGGGAATAAGTGATTTATAAAATGCACAGAAATTATTATAAGCATTACCAAATCATTCCTTGAATATCAGCATCCCCAATGAATATTGTCTACAAGTAATTCCTGATTGCAAATTTAACAATATTCAAAATAGTTATTTTCATTATGAGTTTATTATTCTAAAAATATTTGAGTACCACTGGGATATTTTATATGGAATGTATACTAGTTTTATGCTTCACTCACTCTATAAAAATAATAATCTATTTCAAAATTTATGTAAACTAAATCCCTAAACATTTTTAACTTTCATGATACATTATTGCACTCTAGAGCTTTTGATTTCTTTTCGCAGTTTCCTAAAATCTTGTACAATCAATATTATTTTATAATATTTATGCTTCATAAATTATGTACTAAATGAAGTCATTTTAATGAAAAACCTTATATAATATTATAAAAGAATTTTTGAAAACTAAAATCATATAAAGATCATCGTTTCATTTAAACTTATTTACCGATGGAAAAATAAATAAAAAACAAATGATTTTTTTTTCTTTATATTTTCTTTCATAAATAATTTGCATGCGTAACTGTATATAAAAACCGATTATTAATTATAATTTTACTTATTTTTCATATTAATTATGAGAAAACGACTTAATGTACCACTTTATTTTTTTTTTCTTCCACAGATAGATATAATTTTTTAACTTAATGATATTACCTTTGAAGATATTCTCTTACATATCCAGTTTCAAGTAAATTTTTTATTTATGCTCTATAATTTTCCCATTCTCAAATTTTAAATTAATATTGACGAATTAGTTATAATTACCACCAACGTATATTTAAAAGTGATACTTCAATCTATAATTCTTAAATATCAATGACGGTTAAAGTTAATATTCATAATTATTGAAAATTAATAGTTTAATTGGTTAATTGATTGCGCATTAACTATTACATAATTCGTAATTTTTTTTTTCAGCATAGCTTTTTTTCCCCCTTAAATTTTTAATGATAATGAATAAATTTCTTATTACCCGTTATTTTATCATTCCTGTTCTTATAATAAATTGCTTCTTGAAAGCAAATATCAAAGTTATAATAAATATATTAGTTTTTTCACAGAGGTGATTACAATTAAGTATTTGATGATTAAAATAGACAAATTACTAACTGAGGAAGTGGTGAAAAGTTCATGCATTAGAAATCAAATTAAACCGCTATACAAGACCGAGTCAGTTGAATCGTGTATGTCTTTTAATAAATTAAACATTTTTATTACTTTATAGAGATACAGCCAGTAGCGAATGGTAGTTTAAATATTTACAGAAAGCTGCCGAATCACTTACAAAACAAACAGATTTACTTGTTTACATTTTTCTTAAACAGATATCCTTATCTATGAATTTCACTTGTTACTACATTTACAATACTACTTCAATTTATGCTACTCTCTTAAATTACTCAAAATTATATATCCTAAAATAAACATATAACTTGCTGGAACCCGTCGACTTCGACGGTCACTTTATTGACCGTAATGTTTCAAAAATCGTCGTATCATTATTTAAATGTATTTCAAGTTAAAACATCTAATATAATTTACAACATTTCACTTAAAAAAAAAAAAAAGAAATTCGGAAAAATGGTTATAAATTAAAATACTATATATGACATCACTTTTTACAAAGTACTGTCAATGTGACGTCAAACTGACTCCAAATAAAACAGTTGCTATCTTTTATTTTCTGTTTCTTTTAATACTAAGGCTACATGTTAGCTGACCCGCCCGGCGTTGCCCGGACCCATGATAATAACCTTAATTGAACCTTAAATTTGTATGATTTTATATATTTAACTCGATTTTGTTTGAATTTCTATTTTTAAATAAAGGCATCGCGAAAAAAATAATCAGCTGTAACAAAAAAATTACCTCGAACCGAACGAAACTCAGTCTTGTGACACTGGTGTCTGCGGCAGCACATACGTGAGCCGCTAATAACATAAAAAAAATTCCCAAAAATTAACCTGCAACCGAAAGAACCCGCCTGGTGTTGGCCGGCCCATGACAATAACCTTAAATGCACCTTAAATTTGTATGGTTTTATATCTTTAACTCGATTTTGTTTGATTTTCTATTTTTAAATGAAAACATCACAAATAATAATAATAATAATAATCTGTAACAAAAAAAAAATTACTTCAAACGGAACGGAACTCTGATTCGTATCCCAGTGCCTGTGGCACGTATATGCAGGCCGCTATTAACATGAAAAAATTCTCAAAAATTAACCTTGAACCGAACGAACCTCTGACTCGTGTTACCGCTGCCTGCGGCTGCGGCACCGTATAGCAGTCATGCTACGCAAGCACTCCAAAATCCACTTTCCTCCAACAGGGAGCGCAGTATGTTGTATACGAACATCACCAATCACCTTGAATTTCCAAGACCTTTCAAATAAGGTGTCACATGGTGGTGTCAACTGCAAAATCTTTAGTTGCACTTTCCACCACCAGGAGGCGCAGTTTGTTCTGTACGAACATCACCAACGGTGAGGAAATACCAAGACCTTTAAAATAAGCTATAACATGATAGGGTCTACTACAAAATCACCTAGTTCCACTTTTCACCACCAGGGGGCGCACTATATTGTATACAAACATCCCCAATCAACATGAAATTTCAAGACCTCTATCACCAATCGCCTTGGATTTCAAAGACCTTTTAAATAAGGTGTCACATGGTTTTGTCAACTGCCAAATTCTATAGTTGCAGTTTCTACCGCCAGGGAGCGCACTGTGTTCTGTACGAACATCACCAATGGTCAGGAAATACCAAGACCTTTAAAATAAGATGTAACATGATAGGGTCTACAGCAAAATCACTTAGTTCCAGTTTTCACCACCAGGGGTCGGACTATACTGTATACAAACATCCCCAATCGACATGAAATTTCAAGACCTTTAAAATGAGGTGCTACATGTAAGGTGCTACATTTCCCTCTCAAACTAATTTCCCCCCTTTCCCCTCCCCTCTAAATCTACAGTCGGTAACAAAAGTGTCCGAACACTAGCAAAAATTCCTATGTAAAAAAGTACACTTCATACGTTTTTGTTAAATAAATCCTTGTCGAATCCTGTTCTTAGTCAGTGTAAGAACATAATTCGATAAGGATTTATTTGAGAAAACCGTATGGAGTGTACTTTTTTTACATAGGAATTTTTGCTAGTGTTCGGACACTTTTGTTACCGACTGTACTTTCCCCCTTTAAAATCGAAAATCCCATATGTACAATTTCTTCGCCGTGAAGTAATTTGAAGCTTAGTTAAGCTCGTAAACGTGTTTTTAACCCGAAACGGGTGGGAAACAGTTTCCCACCCGTTTCCCACCCTTCGACTTTTTTTTATTTTTCTCTTCTCATAGCACATCTACAGACCAAGACCTTTTTTTAGACACCTCAACCAAATTTTTACACCAAGTAGTTCTCTCATTATAGTGGAGACGGTGGAGACAGACAAAAGCATGTTTCAAATTAATATATAGATTTTTTCATGTTGCCACACTGTAAAAAAGGATGGACAATTAAAAAATAAAATGATAACACGTGAACTTTGTTTTTATAAGGCAATAAAAATTCAGATAAACTCGCTGTATTGTTGCATTTCCGAAAATGACGTCATTCGTTTTTAACCCAAACGGGTGGGAAACGGTTTCCCACCCGTTTCCTCCGGGGGGAAAACGGTTTCCCCCCTGAGGGGAAACCATTCGACTTTTTTTTATTTTTCTCTTTTCATAGCACATCTACAGACCAAGACCTTTCTTTAGACACCTCAACCGAATTTTTACACCTAGCCGTTCTCTCAATATAGTGGAGACAGACAAAAACATGTTTCAAATTAATATATAGATAACTTTACTTTTATTTACACTCGTGTTTAAATTTCTGTATATTTTGTAAACTACAAAATAATTGGAATTACTATTATTCAGTTTGTCACAATTAAATATGGAGAACAATGCATCAAATGTTAATCTTATTGTATGTGCAAAAAAAAAAAAAAAAAAAAAGTTGACGACCGACATATGCCAGGTAAATGTGCTAGTGAAAATGAATATAAAATAGTCTTGAAAGGCATAAATTTTAGAAACGGGATTCGAAATTTTCAAGGTATTGGTTAAGAATCAAGATGAACTAAAGATGTCGCAAGTATGCCGGATGACATCCCAACAACACATAAGTACTCGAAAAATTATATTCTGTTATCAGTTGTAAGTATACTCTATATATAAAAAAAAAATAATAATAATAACAAATAAAATAAATAAATAAATAAATAAAAAATAAAAAACGCCGCACCAAGAAGGAGTAAAGCAAACTGGACACAAATTGATATACATACAGGTTTCGATGGAAAGTGAAAAATTTTAAAGTTTGGCTGCCATCGAATGAGCATGCGACGCTGCAACGCATCTTAACTGTGCAATCGGCAGAATATTAAAAATGAGAAGCTTTGATTCCAGGTCATAAATTCTTCGAGAATTTTATTCCGTATACTCAGAAAGACAGTAACTATGCATCGCATACAGATGCACAAACAACATGCGCAGATGTCAACATTTGAGTGTGGTGTGTAGTTGGACTCAAAGAAGCCGGTTGGTCTAATCTGCGATTTTTTTTTGACAATTGGATAGGAGCGGTACCACTATTAGATGATATTGACAGGAATGGGTGAACCATGGCCGAACACAGCGTCAGGAAGGAAACGGTCGGCCCAAAGAGAGGACAGTAAGTGAGAACAATGTCAATCGCAAAGCGGTACTCAAAGCTCAAATTCATCATTATCGTCGATCCTATGTGCGACTGGTTCCCCAGTGACTTCAAAGACCCTTAATAGGCGGCTCAGTGAAATGGGGTTGAGCTCAGTCCCCGGATCTTTCTTCTACTGAGGACGTTTGGAGCATCATAAAAAGGGTCTTACAGTCAGCTCGGGAGTTCGCCAATCTAACGCACCAATTGGACAGAATTTGGCACGATACTTCACAGGAGCACATCTGCCAACTCTGTCAATTAATACGAAGCCGATTAACTGCGTACATAAGGGCCAGAAGTGGACCAACTTTGACCTGTTTACTTTGTGATGCCCTTCTTCTTGATTAAATTATTCAAATTTTCTGAAACTGTAATCAATTGTTTTTCTCTACATGTACATCACATCTACCAATTTTTGTCCCATTCGGATAATTTCTTCTTGGTGCGCCGTTTTTTTTTTGTTTTTTTTGTTTTTTTCTTTTTTGTTATAGAGTGTGTATGTTCATTTTCTTGTAACATTCAGATAACATAACAAATAATGTTTTATAACATAAGTGATGTGTGTACGGTACCAAAATAATGATATTTTTACGCAGTACAACAGAAATTTAGGCACTTAACAGTTTTACGAAGCGCCTCTAAAGTAGTTATCGCATGAAAAATATTATCCTGATATTACAAAGATAATTTTTTAACATCAGATTTAAAGAATCACAATACTACAGATATCGTTTCGTTACTCTTACTTGGTTTATTTCACTGCTACCACTAAATATTTATAAATAAAACTGATTGTATGATAAAAGACTGTTAATTTGTAGTAGTACAAAATCATGCTCATTGGTACACGGCAATTATCATCAGTAAAGATAAAGGCCACACCTCCCATTGAAGGGGTTCCGAAATTTAGAACTATGTATATATCGAAAATAAAATCTAAATGATAACCATAAGATATCGGTGAAATCAGTTAGGGGTCATTTTTGTATCAGCTCCGTGTCAACACGGTAAGGTTACGATTCCTTGGCATCGAAATGACAGTTCGCATGTCTAAAGAATGATGTCTATTTGATGTCAATATATCACTTGTCACTTCTGTGTTTGCTGGCATGTGTATATAAAGGAACGAGCAATTTAAATGCGTGATCCCATACTAAGACGTCTGAAATGTGCTCAAAGTGTGATCTACAGATTGACACGAGGGATCCTAACCTCAGGATGTGACCTAATGATCAGTACTATGTCGTCTACAGATAACAACTCTTGTCTTTGACGCTAATTGAATGACGTCAGAGAACCTGTTAATACAGAGCATAAATTAGAACATAAGTTACTCGTTTTAGCCCTAACTGCTGCCATAAAAGACCCTATTTCGAACAATTTTTTTTTACAAGAATCTCTAGTATTTATTTTTCTATGCTAGAAGATCAGCCATTTGCTTCCTTTTGACATCTGCTCAAAAATGTGCATGTGTACTATATATAGTAGTCGACAACAGTCGGATTATTTTATGTTCTGCGTCAAACCAAGTTTAGCTTAGAACGTCCTTTATTCTAGTAATCATCACAGAAAGACACTATTTTCTGCCAAGTGTAGTTCTGAAGTGGATGGACAACTAGAGGAACGATGGAGCACGCTCCCTAACAGCACAGTTAGGCTTAACCTATCCACAGTACATCTTAAGGACGTTTCTGGGATGTCTTTTCATCCAAAAGACATCTTGAAGATATCCTGGGGAGGCGATGTGCTGTCCATGCTTATGTATCTTTGACAAATGATCCATTACCTCTTTGAGATAGAGTGAAGAAGAGTATTCACTGTTTGCTTGTTTCGTTGTTGGCTTAATACAAAGCGTGGTTAGATCTTATCTACTATTTATGCGTAAAATTGATCCTTCTTGCAAAGAAGTGCACCTTCCTTGAAAGCGGAAGCGTTTAAGTTTTTGCAGAAGTTTGTCCACTCTCCTGATCTAACTTATAGAAAACATGTGCGAGAGCGATCTTCAGATGATATCTTGTTGTTCTCCATCATCCACCGAACTTTTTTCGAAGTTGAAAACTGCTCTTCATAAAGCTTGAAACTTTTTAAGAATAAAACTCACCTTAACCCTCATCTAATTTATTAAAATCATTGCATAAAATGTATGAGCATCCGTGATTTCTATATTCCGTATTAAACAGTCCAATGCATTGGTTAATCATTCTCATTTAATGACGTTAAAAATTTTACTGTGACACTTAATTTCTAGACATTTTTAACTGGATAACAAAAGTCATTATAATTCTAGATTTTCATTGTTTCCTTCAATCATTATCCTGTTATACGCGCATTCCATACTTCTTTCTAATTCCAAAAAAGATTAAAAAGATATATAAAAACAACAATTAGTTTTTATCATCAATTTATTAGTATTAAAATCTGTATAATAGTTTTTCAAATGGATAAATAAACAAATAAAAGTTTCGTAAATATATATTTTTTTTTTAAACACTTCGTAATTTATAAAATGACGTAAACATAATTAAAAGTCAGGTAAATATCAGTTTTGAACCCGTATCATTAAGACTAAAAAAGAAAACAGAATAATTTTTTTTATTTTGATAGCGAATTAAGTATATCCCAAATAAAAAGATACAGAATAAAAAGTCCTGTTGTGAAAGTTTTTTTTTTTTTTTTTTTTTTTTTTTGAACTTCTGCACTGCATAAATTTTACAGTTAGCAAGTATCTTTTACGGACATTTACAGATTATAATATAGTATTAATTTGCATTTTACAGGAATATCACTAAACTACTACACCGTAAAAAGAAAAAAAAAAAATTGTGGAAAGACAACTAGTCACTTTTTCTGAAAAGAGTCTATTCATTTTGAGGAAGAAAAGTTTTAATTTACAATACGATTTGTTTAATATCTGCAACGAAACTAACCTTTTCTGGTAGAACGATTTCGAAAGACCTCTTTCATTACACAAAAGGTTAGTTTCGTTAGATCTGAAACGAACTACATTGTAAATCAAAACTTTTCGTTCCCAAAAGTAATCTATTCGCTTCAAAAAATGCAACTAGTAGCCTTTTAAAAAACGGAACGTTTCAGAGTTTTTTTTTTTTTTTTCCCACAATATACTATCGCGGAAAATAGACCTTGTTGAGACCTCAGAGTACATTTCACAATACATATTTATGAGAATTACACGTAAAATCAATAGTTCTTAAAACTGCTTGGGAACTATATACAGTTAACCGGAATTTACTAATAGGAAAATGTACTTTTGTAGCATGTTTTCTACTAAGTATGATAATTATTGCAGAATTACAGATTTTTTTTTTTCTTTTAACGCGATTATAATTCTGTAGAGAAATGTTTATTCCTTTAAATTAACAGGAGTTTCAAAAGAGTTTTTCCTAAGCTAAAATGAATCTTCGGAGATGTTTGATCCATCTGTTAACGGAATACTTAGCACTACGGGTCTACGTTTATCAGGTGTCAGGTTCGAATACCAGTTCAGATATATATGTTTGTGATGATTCTTAATTCACTTTAAACTAGAAATCTCAATCTAATGAGCCTTGCGAAAAATGACCGTCGAGCGACAGCCCAAATTAATCTAAACTTATTTATTATGCACCGTTTCCTAAAAGGAAATAAAGCGATATTTTCGTTAAATTGAATAAATCATTATGTACTGAAAAAATTATTTAATTAAAATAGAAATAGAATTGTAATATAATAATATACTTATAGAAATATTCAACGTCTAAAACTTTGTAACATATAATAACGAAGGTTGTCATACAGGAAATGAAAAGTATCCCTTCTTTTATACTTTTGTTTCGGATTTTGAAGCAAATTTGGTTTTAGACAATAGAAACATTTTAAACTATTTTCAGAATTTCTCGTTAGCGATAGTTAGAAATATATATTTGTTTCTCATTTTGACTTCTACTTTCCAGACACATTCAACAGAAACTCATTACTCCCTTTGATCTAGATGAAAGCAAAAGGAACGTTGAAAGAAAAATCTTGTAAAATTGGAAATTGATTTGCATTATTTTTGAGCGTAGCTAAAATGAATGAGTAAGAATAAATTGCTTATTTTGTAATGAAATTATTTTTCGTGCATATATATAAAAGTTATATCTGTCACAAAGAAACAATAAAGTTCACTACGTAAAATTATTTAGGAATTTTTATGTAATAAATGGAACAAAAAATCAAATGGAAAACACACAAATGCACATACACAAAACAACAATAACAAAAAACACCAAGTCCTTCCAGAAAGAGAACGATAGAGAGATTTAAAATGGATTCTTTCTTTTGATATAAAATTAAAAATAAAATTATGTAATTTCAATATGTGTAATCTTTTATTTTAAAAGTTATTCCAAAAATTTTTTTCGCTCTAGTACTTAATTATATGTATATACCAATATTTTTTCATACTTCTTATGAATTTAAAAAAAAAAAATAAAAGAAAAAATAAAAAAGTATAAAAAATATTAAAAGTGTGATAGTATTTTGAATTAAGGAAAAATTATAGGCTGTAAAATAGTATTTATAATTTTTAATTTTTAAAAAGTTGCAGAAAATTTTTTACATTTTCTTTAACTTCATTACATATTTTCTTTCGACTTTAATATCTTACAAAAATAAATTAAAAATTAAACAACAATAATGTATTTCAACAGGGAAAAAAAATTCTTTCAACTAATATAACATTTAGGATAGAAATTCTTCATAAAAATTCAGGAAATGATACTTCTCAATAAAAAATAATAATGATACTAATAATACTACTACTAATAATAATTATTATTATTTGGCGTGGCACTTACACGACATTCTCTTGATCTTATTTGAATACTATTAAGACAAATTACAAATTAAGGTGTAAAATTACAAGCAGTGTATATAGACGCATGTTAAAAACATCCAAAAAAAGTTTAGATATAGTTTGGTTTGACATATATTTCTGTGAGAGGGGAGTACCGATCCCCTCAACCTCCCGTTTGAACATAATCAGATATACTAAAATTTCTAATTTATTAGTATCCGCTTTTTTTTTTTTTTTTTTACCAAAGTAATTTTTATCAAAGAAAAAAAAAAAAAATTAAATATTCTAAAAGAAATATATATATATATATATATATATTGGAAATAAAAGGCGGGTACTAATAATGCTCGGGAACAAATTAGAAATAGAAATGTAGCTATACATTATGTATATTCATTAAAAAATGAGGCTGTTATCATCAAAATTGTTCAGTCAATTTTCAAAAACACCCCACCTTGAAATCGGCCAATTTTAGTAAACTTTTACGAGTAATAACGGTACATAATGTTCAAAATATAAAAAATTTAAATTCCTGCAATTATTTGTTTTTAGGTTAAACTGATAATAGAGATAAACACAGACCAATAGCTAATAATTTTTTTTTCTTTTCCCAGAGTTCTTCAAAACGTGTAATTATATATATATATATATATAAGGTCAGATGTAGCTGAAAATTAAAATTAAAATTAATATTTTTCTACCATATGAGTATATGAACGTAATTATTATTTTTAAATAATTTTATTTTATGGCGGTAGTTAAAATTGCTGAAGCCCTCTTCAGATATTAGTGCAGAAATATATGTCAAATAAAAATTTTTCGTAACTCTATCTCGATTTCATTTTAAAGTAAATTTTTACAAAAAGTACTTATTATATTACTTCTTAATCTGCAGCGTCTCTTTACAGTACTATAATTAAGGTAAGAGAAAGTCGTGTGAGTGCCACACCAGATTTCATTTTAATAGTGAAATTTAGTAATCGTTCATTGTCCTTATCTTTGATTGGATAATACGAAGATTGGTTTATTAACATAGTAATATTGAAAAAGGATTGCATATCAAAAGATATATATCCTTTAGACATAAATACAGAAATATGCCAAGTAAAATTTCTCCTAAATCCATTTCAATCTCTTTTTAAAGTACGCTCACATAGAGTACTTATTATATTACCCGTAGCCGCTTAATATGCAACCTGTCTTTTAGTACTAACATTGACGGTAAGAGGAAGTCGTGTAAGTGCCAAACCAGATCTAATTTTAATAGAGAAATTTATTAATCGTTTATTGCGCTTATCTTCGATTGGATAATATGGAGATTGCTTTATAAAAATAATAATGTTGAAAAAGGATTGTATATCAGTAGATATTCTTCTGATAGCAATGTAGAAATATATGGCAAGTAAAACTTTTTAAAAATCTACTTCTATTTCTTTTTAAAATACATTCACATAAAGTACCTTTTATATTACCCCTTAATCTGAAACTTCTCTTTACAGTAGAGTGACCATATTTTTTTCCTTGAATTTGTGGACAAAGATGGCGGTATCCTCGAAATTCGAGGACAAAAAAATAAAAAAATAATTAAATCACCTTAAATTGTAAAATTTTAGTAATTTTTATGTATAAAGCACCTTATTTCAGCTTATTTATTATACATATAATAAATTACTATTATAAAACATTAATAACTTTATAACCGACGTCCCCAAATGTGTTGTAATTATTTGGGGACGAAGGTAGTTTGTCCTCGAAATTCGTGCCTGTCCTCGAGATTCGAGGACATATGGTCAGCCTACTTTACAGTACTAATATATAGGGTAAGAGAGTCGTGTAAATGCCACACCAGATTTCATTTTAATAGAAAAATTTGGTAATCGTTCTTTTTAGTGCTAGAAGCCTATTTCAGTCGGTACAGCGTTGTCGAATTTTTATACGTCACTCTTAATAGTGCTAAGGGCCTATTTCAGTCGGTTTATTGAATGGGGATTTATTGAATGAAGTTCCCCCAAGGCACAACTTTGACATGAGTCCCCCCCAGGCCCAACTTTGACATGAGTCCCCCCCCAGGCCCAACTTTGACATGAGTCCCCCCCCAGGTACAACTTTGACATGAGTCCCCCCAAGGCCCAACTTTGACATGAGTCCCCCCCCAGGCCCAACTTTGACATGAGTCCCCCAAGGCCCAACTTTGACATGAGTCCCCCTCAAGGTACAAATTTGACATGAGTCCCCCCCCCAAGGCACACCTTTGACATGAGTCCCCCCCAAGGCACACCTCTCCCTCATTGGGAAAAAGAGAAAAAACGTTGTTTTGCTGCTATAAGACAGTTTGGACTTCCAACGTTATTTGTTACAGTATCTGCAGCTGAAACACATTGGTTTGATTTAATGAAAACATTATCATGGAATTTAGATCGTCACGAATTAACTAAAGAAGAATTTGTCGATATTAACAAGTTTAGCAGTAGGCCTCTGGCACTAAATTAAAATCTGTCAGTGTCAGATTTTCATGTTTTTTTTTTATTTTTTTTTTTTTTAATATTAATTTCAAATACATTTCTTTTTTTTGTACTTATCTTCGATTGGATAATACGGAAATTTTTCTTTATAAAATAGTATTGTTACAAAAAGTGACCAAGCCGACCAGTGCATTATTTTATGTTTTGAAGTTAAATAGAGATAAATATGAGAAAAACTGTTAAACATGTTAGTTTAGTATAGGGGAAGGGTGGGCAAAATGGGGTACTTAAGGTTATTTTGACCAATAACTCGGTGACAAATAGAAAGAAATGCAATAAGTAATATTTATTTCAATTTTACAATCTTAGTGGTTATTCTGCAGTATTGGAATTTGAAATACACCGCATATATTTGGACCGGCATATGAATATATTCAAAGCTGCAAACTTCCTCATTTTGCCCTACGGGATAGGGCAAAATGAGGTACCTCTTAACTTAACAAACTTTACTGACACAGTTCATATACGAACCTGTCATCGTCCTCATCAACACCGGAGCACAAGTCATGAGCCCATTTGCTACGTTCACTGCGCTTGATCCATCTTTCCTTCTCCTTGTGCTGATCTTGCATATATTTCTTGACAGTGCAAGCATGTAACATCTACATCGTCTGCATCACTGTCTGACGATATGTCGTCTGTTGGTAGGGTAGGAACGCGACTTCTCTTGGCTTGTGAACTGTCCGACACCCGACTTTTTTGCCATTTGACCTTTTGACCATTATCTTTGGACCCCACCTCGAGATACCCCGTTTTGCCCTACAAGCAGCTACGCAAAACAATTAAGCCTACATAATAAATCACACTGAATGTAGTTCTATTCTTTCAATACAAACTGTCACGTTCGTATCTGCAAGCTAACCTAACAATTAAAATATCCAAACATCGCGCTTACATTATATCAGGGTAATAAAAAAGTTCATAAATCTTGGGAACGTATCTGTCTGTGACTCTGCAAGCAGTATCTCACTTGGAAGTGAATATCAGATACGGCGCGCAATGACATACAGATGACCTATAGCAATGACAGCATTGTATAAGCGGGGTTATCAAAAACCCCGTTTTGCCCTACCACCCCATTTTGCCCACCCTTCCCCTATATAAGTTTGCGTAATGTGCTTAGTACAACAAAAACAGGGCATCCATGAAAAAATACGTTTAAGTATATACCGTATATTATTGATTAAATTACTCAATTTCATTTTAATTTAACTTAATGTTTATTTCGTCATTTCCATCTCTATATGTCATAGAAAAACAATTGTCCTTTAAAAAAATTTTTTTCGTTGTTTAGAAATGTTAATTCGTGTTATGGAAAATATTATCTAAACCATTCCTTTTTTATGAAAACTGTTTATTTTTTAATGAATTCAATGCATAAAATGAAATGTTTTGTTTCAAACAGAAAACAAAAATATTTCTTTATGCATAAAGTTGTGAATAAACTGATCGATAAATAAAACGAAATATAATTCCCAAATTTGATATTATAATGATAAAAATTCTGATAATACAACGTGTTTTTGATTTATGCAAATTACTTTTAATAATTTTTATTGTAATGCGTTTTTATGAAATCAAATAGAAAAGTTAAAGAGAACAAGAGAACAAGAAATTTTAACTTGTTCTCCAGAATGAAAATAATTATTAAAAATGATAAAAAATAAAAAAGCGGTGTCATGCAATATTTAATATTTATTCATTAAATAACAAAATATTTTTAATGAATAAAAATATATTTGGATAAAGTAAAAATAAAAATAAAATTAATTTTGTCATTGTCAGATTTTAAAAATTCATTTCCGGATTTCGATTAAAAATGAGCTGGAAAAAAAAAATAGTAAATCCAATTTTCATGTGATGCAAATGGTAATTTTTATGACGTATAATAGGCAAACGGAAAAAAATTTAGAAAATTTTAAAAAGATTATATTATAATTATTTCATTTTATCTTTTTTTTTTTTTTAATAGTTTTTTTTTATTGAAATTTATTATAAAAATGTTTGATTATGTTGTTTTCGTTTTTCATATTTTTCAATTAAATGATTTATAAAACAATGACAAATTGGAAATAAAATAAATTTTCTTTAAAAATTACATGACGCATTAACTAGTAAATATAAAATGTTCACAATTTTTATTTCGCAATAAATAATTTGATGTGGCACTCACACGACTTTTTTTTAACCTGCATTTTATTTTATTATTAATATAAAGAGAGGTTGCAAATTAAGGGGGACTTTCCATATTTGAGTTGGGACCATTGAAGGTTTCATATAGAACTTATATTTCCATTTAACATTTATAAAATGAACTATATTAGGATTGCACTATGAAACATATAGTTAGGCAACAATTCTTATTGTTTTTATATATTTTTAAAACGCTTTTATTAGCTTCACCTGTATGCAGGACCCGATTAAGCTTGGAAGCTAGGGGAAGCTCAGCATCATTTCGGGGCCCCTTTTCATTTTGGAAAATCTTGTTTTCCTGTTACATATTGTAATATAAAAATGCTATAGATCAAAAAATAGTGTGTTTATTATTATTATTATTCTTTTTTCATACATCTGGGTGGTTTCTACACAGAACATTAAAATCATGCAACTTTTTAATTAAGAACATTCAGATTTTTGAGGTTAAATAATAGATTTTTCCCGAAATAGTGAATGTTTTGTCTTGTTTTAGGTAACCTTTCTCAGAAAAAATTGAATCTCAGTGTGAAAATATGAAACAAAAAATTCATGACCCTGTTTATAATCTTTATTGGGCCCCCTCTTAAATTTTAGAGGGGAAGCTTGTGCTTCCTGAGTCTTTTGGATAATCAGGCCCTGCCTGTATGTATGTTTGTATGTATGCTTGTAACCGCTCTGTGAGAAAGCAAAAAATCTATATTGTAAAAAAAAAAAAAAAAAAAAAAAAAAAAAAAAAAAAAAACTTTCCCTACGTGAATGCTGTGGCTGTGAGGTAAAGCTCCGCGCTACGAACCTAAAGGTCTAACGTTCGAGCCCAGTGAGGGGGAATTTTAAAAAAAATGGTTTTTGTTTAAGTCTAAGTTATTTATTTAACATGCTTTTATTAACTTGACATGTTGTAACTATTAATGTATGTAACGGAATGTTGCAATACAACTTGCGACCACTTCTGTTCGTTCGATTGACATGAAATTTTACATATGACTTCATGGTAGATGACAATACTACATACAAGTGTTTCCAGGCTTCTATCTCATCAGGGACAGGTTCTAGGGGCAAAGAAAAAATCTATATATGTAAAACTTTATTGTATGTGGCACAGGATTTGGCCGTATTTGTATAACGTTGAGTGGCAACAATTAATCAATTATTATTATTTTTAAGATGTAAATACTATGGTACGTCACTCACACGATGTTTTCTTATCCTGCATTTATACAATAAAGATAGCTATTTTGTACTTTGTAGTTCCCATTTCAATAAAAGCGTGTTCTTTAATTTTTTAAAAGTATAATTTTATTTCTTGCAGATTCGAAGCTTTTAAATTCCGTTTTCTTAGTTTGCATTTTTATGAATTCGTGATCTTCAAAATGCCAAAACTTCTACAAATATTTTAGAAAAGACTTAATATTTTTTTGGATTTTAAATAGAAATTACTTAAAAAAAAAAAAAAAAAATGCTGGATTTTTGAAATTTGTTGAAGAGATAGCCGGCTTTTCAAAATGGGAAAATGAAGAAATTTTCAATGAATTAAAAGTATTAGAAGAAAAAAAAAATAAATGCACGTACAAGGTTGTTATAATTAAAGTTCTCCTATTCAGAAGGCTCTAGAGCCGGTTCTATAACTCCAAACGAAACAAAATTCCACTAGTACGTAATACAAGTGATGTACATTCGAAAATCTAAATAATAATAATAATAATAAATAAATGAATGAATACGATTAGTTAAAAATATCGCGCTCGACCATTGTCGGTGGCGACTTTCAGATTTTCTGTAATAAATAAATAAATAAATAAATAAATAAATAAATAAATAAAAATAAATAAATTTTGTGCGTTTCGACTGGATTAGCCAAAACTAATAGAATTAATCTGCAAAAATTACCAACTGAGAAATAAATTTTCCTTTATATTGTTTGTTACAAAAAATCTGCGAAAGTCGCCTTAGATACTGGCGCAGCGTCACTTACTGGCGCAGCGTCACTTATTAAAGAAAATTTTAACTTATTTTATTTTATTTTTCCGCAGAGCGTAACACTTGTACTACATACTGGTGAAATTTTGTTTTGTTTGAAGGCTTAGATCCGGCACTTTTTTGTGTGTGTGTGTGTGTTTGTGTATGTATGTGCGTGAACTAGTATGGCATTGCTCTATTGATTAAAAATATTATTCTGGTTTACTTTAAAATGGAAAATTTTTTAAATATTATTTTACTGCAGATTATTTTCAAGGATACTTTCTCACTGCGCGCAGGACATCTCAATTACAATTTCCTTTATCCTTATAATTTTTATAAACTTTTTACTTTTAGTTCGTTCTATTCATTATGTAAAAATGTATGGTTGAGAAAACTTTTAAATTCATAGCTCAAACATTTTTTGAAATATCATGCGTGCAGTGAGAAAGCAACCTCGAAAATAATCTGCAATAAAATAATATTTTAAAAAATTTCTATTTTAAAGTAAACCAAAATAATACTTTTAATCAATAAAGTAATGTCATGCTAGTTAACCCCCCCCCCCCCCCCCCCAAAAAAAAAAAAAAAAAAAAAAAAAAAAAAAAGTTTGTACATGCATTTGTTTTTTTTTTATTTTATTTTTTTATTTTTTTAAAATTCTGAAAGTTGATCGAAAATTTCTTTATTTTCCCACTTTTAAAAGTCAGCTGTCCCCTCAATTAGTTTTTCGAAAAATAAATAAATAAAAAGCGCATGTTTATGCAAACATTTGCAATATATATATATATTATTTTTTAAATATATTTTTTATTGTAAAGTCCATTCTTAATTCTTTTAGGTAGGTTCTATTCACGTAGTTCTGTGTGAAGGGTACCATCCTCTCAACTACCCTACACCGTATAGTACCTACATTTATATAGCATTCAATGCTGTTGTTAAATTTAAAAGTTTAGCCCAAATCATTCAGAATACTTTCGCCCGCATCATTCCTTTACACTGTCAATATTGAACAAACTTTTCAAGCAGTATCTTCACATAAACTTCAAAGTTCATTTGAATTACCTAACAATTATTTGTTTTTAAGTCACACTGATAACATACATATACTAAGATCAACCGTTAAAAAACTGTCTTTAACCTTCAGTTAACCTCAAAACGCGTAATTATTCAAAAAACAAGCGCTGAAAATTTAACTTTTTTTTTTTTTTTTTTTTAAATAACGTATGTGTATAGGGAATTAATTATTATTACTGAGTAGTTTCCATGGATGTAGCAAAATATAATAAAGCACTTCTATTAATTACTTTCAACAACGAGAACGAAAAATCATGCGGTACGCATTGTTTATTAACACTTTCTAACTGTACGTACTTGTTGTATCGTATAATTTTCAAAGTTCTTTTTCTGTGTTATCACACAACGGACAGACAGAAGGACTGAAAAGCATACAGATAGACTAATTGACTTCATAACTAATCTTAAACATTTTTGGAAAGTATTAAAAAAGATTAACGCTAAAGAAAATACAGCCCTTAATGTATCTGAATATTTTAGTGTAGCCATGTAAATCTGAAGGTTAACCGTACCATATTCTATACAAAACATTGTTTTAGTATGCTAACAATAAAAGTCAATTTCATTATTATTTTTACTGTACAAAATTATTTCAATGTGATTATTTAAGTCCTAAAACGCAACGCTTTAGAATTTTTTTAATGTCCCTGTACTCAAACCAGTTGTACAGGACTTATTAATGCCATTTTACATAGGGAACATTCCATAGTGAATTTGAATAACCTATATAATTTAAAGATATTTTGAAAATATTTACCGACGCTGAAGGTGGGCAGAAGGACTGGTAAAAAGACGGGTAGTTTTACAGACAGATACACAAATTGAAATCATATTCAACCTTAACATTTTTAGAACGTGTTAAAAACGCTTAATGTAAAAGAAATGCAATTCTAGCAATTTCCAATAACAGCCCTTAAATTAACTGAAAATTTTTGTGTGCCCCTGTAAATCTAATGCTAATCATACTTTATTCTATAGAAAGCATTATTTTGTGCATATGAATAACATATTTCAATTTCATTAAAATTTATGCAAAGTAAAGTTATTAAAATATCGTTTATAGAAAAACCTCTCATATAATACAATGCTTTGAAATACTTTCGAATGTCTCTGTACACAAATTATTAAAGATATTCACTTAATTTTCGATAGTGAATATATATATATATATATATATTTCAATAGTAATTTTTTATAGTGAACTTGAATAACATCTATCTGTTTCAAGAAATTTTATGAATATTTACGGTGGGTTAGAGCGTGGACGGTCAGACAAACAAACCAAAGTCATTAACACTATTTAACCCTGTTGGTATGTGTTAAGAAAGATTGTTTTCGTTAATTTTTGGTAACCTTGTACCTCTTCTACACATAAATTGTGTACATACAACATTTTATACATCGTCCAACTAAATTTTAGTTCTTTTGTGTACCCCTATAAACAAATGGTAAATGATTTCCATGCCATATTCTACAAGAAACATGCTTTTATGAACATAAAAATGTATGATCATTTCATTTTGTTTAGAGCAGCTTGTACATGCTAAATTGTACTCATAAAAAAAAATTGCCCATAAAAATAATGTATTTGAATGCTTTTGAATGTCCCTGGACATGAACCATTTGCATGATCTCAACGAAAAGTTTAGTGTAGCATCCTTATATGATACGGATATAGAATAACGAGTTTTTATTTCCTGGTATTATTTGTTCTTGAGATACACTCTCAGAAATGGATACTCAAATTTCACGAAATTTTCTTTAATTTTTACGAAACCGTTTCCAGGGAAATACTCCGAGCGAATTTTTTCGTCAAATTGAGAAAATTACTTTCGTCACTTGTTTGAACATACGAATTTCGTCAAAAGTAAAGATACATTTTTTCATCCTAGTTTCATGATACAGAATAAAACAGAAATTATAGAATTATAAAATTACCTGCAAGTTCGTTGCTTTAGACATTAAATCCTAATTATATTTAATGAAAATATAAATAAAACAGAGCAAACAAATAAAAGTCATTTGGACATTTATTTGACAGCTTTGAGACCTATAGTTACAATGACTTATGCCTCAATTGATCCATATTTTTACAGAAATTCATAGAAACAAGCGCACACAATATTTTGTAGACATAGGATATCACAAACATCCGTGCCCGCACCGGGATTCGAAACCGAGACCTGGGAATCCAAAAGGTAGCGCCCTACCGACCGGACCACCAGACCGGCAAATAAAAGTCATTGTAACGTAAAGTCCAAACAACACAGGAAAAAAAAACTAATATGGCGGTAATGAAAGCTAGCACATGCTATTTGTGAGTAAACAGTTTCGTCAAATATTTGAGAGTTCACGTTTCCTCAAAAATCACGTGATCGCTTGACGAAATGGTTGTCAAAAATAACGAAATTAAGCCCGAGGCTGTCTGAAACGTCAAAATTGAGTAGAGTGTACGCTGATAATAGACGCACACACACAGAGACACGCACACACTATCCTCTAAAAATCTTTTAATTTTTATTATTATTCATGTGACCTCAAAACGTGTAAATATAACAAAAACTTAATTTTGAAAATTTTACCACAAAACAATTCTTCCTCTGTCTTATAGGTAAGAAAGACTAAATAAATAAACAAATCGAGAAAATTATTTAATTTTATAATCAGTTAAAAAAATTACAAAAATCCTGGCAAGTGAATTTAAAGAATCTACCAGCCATTAGCGAGTAAAGCAAAATTGCAATTTTTAGGTGTAGGGAACAGAACAACACACAAATCGAAATCATAAAGTACTATAATTTTTTTTTGGAAAATGTTAAAAATTGATATATTAAATTGATTACAGAATAGTAGATGGTATTTTTAGATTATATCCATAAAATGTTCAATTTATGAATGAAATATATTCTTAGATGAAAGGAAACACATCATAACGTTTTATTAGAGATCTTTTACAAAGATATCATATGAAAAAAAAAATATTCTGAATACTCATCAGTCTTATATAATGACAGTTTTATATCTCAGAAATTCGCCGTAAGATGAAACATATCATTACAATTTTTCAATTTTATCTTATTGACATTTCTTTAGATTAAAAATCGAGATCCTTAAACTCTTATTTTTCTTGTTTTTCTGTTTCCTAAAAGAATTTCCGTTCTTTTTTAGTCATATGATGGATTTCAGTAATAATTTATCAAGTTCTATTTGTTCAAAGGAATTGGCTTGGCAGTTATAATAAGTAGATGCAGCAGATGTGTTTTATATATATATATATATATATATATATGTGTGTGTGTGTGTGTGTGTGTGTGTGTGTGTGTGTAATAGATAAATTAGTTTAAAAAACTGAAATTAATTTTAATTAATGTCTTTAAACAATATGATATATTGCCGAACATAATTAATAATATCTTTAAAATAACCCAATAGTCTCAAAACCATATTTTCTTGATGTTTGTCTTATAATCACTCTGTTAATTAATTAAATCTATTTTCAATTTAATTTTTTTTTCTCTTTCTTTGTTATCATATGGTCTTGCAGAGAATATGAGTATATCTTAGCGGTCGTCAATTTTTTTTTTCCAAAATAAATAAATAATAAAAAAAATCAATAAAATTAATTAATTATATAAATTTAAATATTTCGTTTAGTCATCGAAACTTAAAGTCTTAAATATACTTAATAAAAATTTTTTTTTTCTGTTTTAATTGATTTGTTTATATTTGTTATATATTATTTTATATGTCTATGTCTCAGAAACAACTTATATTAGCATTAACAATATCTTTTGCTTCTTTTGAAAATTAATTTAGCCTGAAAACAACAATGAAAACAGACAGATAATATAAATTAACCCCAAAAATATTGAAGTCTGTCATCAGGGAGATCATTCAATGTAGGGTGGAAAAACAGTAAGATGTTTCAAGAGTTACTAGAAAAAAAAAAAAAAAAAAGTAGGTTGGTCCTTCACATCTTACGAAGAAGAAAGAAAAAAAACTATTGCAGATATAAAGGGTAAATAAAAAATTATTGAGATACAAAGGAAAAATAAAATTACATAGTAATATTCACAGATATAAAAACGTATAAAAAGATTGTGAAAAATACTTACCAAAAACAACAAAAATATACAAATTAAACACACACCAAGAGACTTGAATTTAAATGTACACTTGAATAAGTTTGTAAAATTAGTTTTAACATTGTTTATTTTATTAATTTTTGTTTTTTTTAACCTTTCATATATATTTTTTTTCTTTCACACACACACATATATTAAAGTAAATATTTTAGAAGTCAGCACTTTACTGTAAAATAAATAAATAAATAAATTAAAAAAAACGTTAAAAGTACAGGAAAAATCTGGCAGCTGGGGTGTCAGTATTTCTTCGTCGAATATACAGGACAAAACTGTACGTTCAACAAAAAACCTGTTTGATACAGGATTCCTGTGTAAAATATATGCCAGTGATACAATTTTACGGTTTTAAACTGTATATTTGACGGAGAAATACTGGTACCCCAGCTGCCAGATTTTTCCTGTACTTTTCACGGTTTTTTTTTTTTTTTTTTTTTTTTTCAGTGTTCTTGGCATTAGCACAACCGTAAAGTAACTTTTTACAATAGTTCCATATAGTGAAAATAAAAGTCATATATATTTTTTTTTTCTTGCGTATAAATTGTTAAATACATATTTTCGGAAATCTTAAAACAACTGCTTAAAATTTCTTTTGCAGTTAATACATTTTTAGTAGCAACCCTTAAATAAGAAAAAAAAAAAAAAAAAAAAAAAAAAGAAGAAGAATCATAAAGAGACTAAAAAGAATATAATTAATTAAAAAGAAAACAGAAAGCAATGAATAAAACAAGAATAATTCATTGAATTTAACGGACTAAAAGAACTATAAAATTATGGTTAGAA
Source organism: Salticus scenicus (assembly GCA_963930645.1). Taxonomy (NCBI): domain Eukaryota; kingdom Metazoa; phylum Arthropoda; class Arachnida; order Araneae; family Salticidae; genus Salticus; species Salticus scenicus. The sequence goes on from OZ005654.1 coordinate 177,346,660, forward strand.
TTAAATTAAAATTTTCTAGAAAGTTTGATAGTTATACTTTGTCATATGGTGAAATATTTATATATATACAATATAATATAATTGTAAAAAATTTTCTCATACTATTTCACTATAATTGTAAAGATTTCCATATATTTCCCCATAAATTTTTAGATAAGTAAGCTTGAAAATGATATTTGATTATTTGACCTCTCACATACTGTAAAGGCTCATGTGTCATTGTTAAAATAACTATTAAACATTAAAATGTACTTCTTACGAGATAAAACATAAAAAACTGATTTTCACATAAAATGGAAAGTTGAGTAATTATAAATACTGAGGCGCAATATTCATGTATATGTAAGGGAGGGTGGAGTTGAATGGGACGCAGGATGAATGGGCCAATAGCTAGATTTTTATATTTTACATACACCAAAAACTTGACATTTTTTCTGATATATGGCAGCACTGAGATCATTCATCAAGTGTAGTTTCAGAATTGTACTATTCTTAGAAGGGCAGAAAGAAATTAAAGTGTCTTTTTCAGCTGGCAAAGAAAGTTTATGCTCATTCAATTAGGTAGTAGTTAAGACATTAACTATTTGCTTAAAGTTAATATAACTCTTATATGGTGAAAAGGCATAATCTTTTATTGTGTTTATGATATTCAAGAATAATACTAACAATTGTTCATTAAGCCTATTTCTGTTTTATATGATCATGTGACGGATGGTATGAATGGGACAGTTTAAATTGGAATGAATGGGACACTCCCCATTATGTACTAATTTAAAATTGTACACAAGAATTATATTAAAACGCAAATTAGTTATATTGATTATCAGGATTCTTAATTTTGTGGACTTAGAAAAAAAAAAATGAAATTAATTGTTCTGATTTTTGTTTATAATAATTATGATTAAAAAAATTATAACTTAGACTATTCAATACAACTTAAATCAATAATTAAAAATAAATAAATAAATAAATAAATAAATAAACTAATAATAATTTAATTAAATTCACAATTTCAATTAAGCTAATTAAATAAATCCGGGTGATTATTAATGTAATACAGAATAGAATGCTGATTTTCCCGATCATTCGGAAACAAAAATTTATCTGGATAATTTTTACCCTATTAAAATGATTTATCTCTTTCTAGTGTCTTATTGATTTATTTATTTTTAGATTAGGTCTCATTAGATTAAATTACCAAAGCCTAGAGCACTAGGAACTGTGCGAACCAAAGGACTTTTGCTTTTTGATGTTAATTTGAGTCAATACATCAGTTTATGTTAATTTCAGTAAATTCATAGTGTGTAATAAAATCACATAAACCAATTTAACTTTAAAAATTTATTTACTTTCCATTTGGTTTTCTTTTCTTAATTCCAGTCCTGTCCCATTCATCCCCATAGGTGGGGATGAATGGGACAATGCACATGCATGTAAATATATATATATATATATATATATATATATATAAATTAAAAATGACAACCTTTTATTAAAGTTAGTATGTTTATATGTAACTGATTACTGAAGTGCACTTATAAGCCATGTTACAAAATTCTGAATTACATATGGCTAGCGTTATCAATAAAAACATGAAAAATGTTCCATTCATCCTCACTCTATGTTTTTATTTCCATGGTGGCAATAAGGCAATCCCAAAGATGAAAATATGTTAAATGCAGTGGCTGATAAAAACACTGACATTCACAATTCAGCATTACAATTGTAAATTTTTCATTGATCACGAATAACATCTTGAAAAATCTTAACCCCCCCCCCCCCCCAAGTTAAGTTCTGGATCCGCCACTGATCCAACTAATACATATGAAAAAACATTTAAAAGGGTGTTTATACAACACATTTGAAGAAAATTGTTAGACTCGTTTTAGAGATACGGAGTTACAGTCCCACTTTCGGTCCAATTTTTTGTTTTCCAATTTCCAGCAAAACTTGGAAATTTTATCTCTACACTGGGCTTGACTTAATTCGGAAATTTTGTCGTTTTACCTTTATTCGCTTTGGGGATATATTCTTGAGAATATTCTCCACATACTTACATACATAAATACACTCTCTGACCAATTGTCAATAACTAATTTTTTTAAACTCGAAACTGAAAGTTGAAAACTCAATATAAATTTTTTTAACGGAATACACTATTTCTGTTACCTACTGCTAGTCAATTAATGAAATAATATATATATATATATATTATTCCTTTATGTTTTTTCTTACTGTTAGTAGTTATAAAATATAGACACTTTCTAAATCTGCCTTTTGAAATTTGGTGACTTTATCTGCAACCAAAAGAGAAATAAATTTTTATTTTCGGATAGTTATTATTATTATTATTTTAATAAGCTCTAGATATGTCTTAGCTTTCTTTTTAACTTTAAACCTGTAACCCCTTCTTTGGATCTAACTGGCGTAATATATTTAAATCCTTGTAAAAATTGTAAATATGTTTATATAGGTGAAACTGGCCGTGCGGCAAGAATTAGACTACAAAAGCACAGACGATCATATAAAAATTGCAAACAAAATTCTGAAATTGTAATCCATTCAATACAAATCGATCATATTCCTGACTTCGATAGTATACAAGTTCTAAATTCTGGCTATGATAATTATAAATCACGCATTTTCCTTCAGAGAGAGCACACTGCCAGCCATCTCTACACTATCAATGAAGCATGCGCACTGGCTCCTCAGTATTCTGTACTTCTATAAATTCCTTGTGTATTCATGTAATGCCTGCAAATTATGTTGTCGTGATATTGATGAGGTAACCTGGACGGGTTTCGAAACGTCTAAATTTTAAATATTTTTAAATGTATATTTTGTTTTTAAATGTATTGTCTCGTAAATAAAATAGTTTTTTTTTTTTTTTTTTTTTTTTTTTTTTAATATATGTATAATTGAGACGGTTTGATGTTTGTGTACGTTAAATATAGATATGTTGTTGCTGTTCCTTATTTATTTATTTTTATTTTTCCTTTTTATCTTATTTTATTATTATTTATTTGTTTGTTTATTTTTTAGATATTTTGCTTAAAACATATCCGTATAAACTACTAAGCAGCAGATTTTCAGAATGTAGTTCAACATTCATAACATTTCTTAAAATTTGAAATGGAGAAAAATAAAGCTGTTATTGCAAAATAAAACATTAACACTTAACTAGAAATTATTTTTAAAAAAATCTGGAGTGACTCCACTCGACTTTCCGACCATAAAGTAATTAACGAGTGTTTAAATAAATTAAAGTAAGAGAAATCGTTAAATAAATAAACAAAAGAGAAAATCATAGTAGAGAGTTTGAATATTTTTCTCCATATAGTACGTTGTTTAATTTAACGCAGTTGCACTTCAAATAATTTGAGCCCATTTGATCATAATGAGAAAGAATTTTTCGATGTGTCCCTGTAAAAATCTGTCACTCCAAGATGCACTAAAATCTGAACAGTTCGTGAGACCGTGACCTATAATATTTATAAAAACTTTCTGCTAAATCAGGTATGGCGTTTAGATGCTATCGCGCTTTAAATAATTTGAGTCCATAGGCCACAATAATAAAGAATTTTTCTTTGTGTTCTTTTAAAAAAAATTATGAGTGTCAGATGTACCAAAATCAATAGGGGTCGTACTATGGTGACCTATAATATACGTACCAACTTTCAGATCACTCTAACAACACATTTAGATGCTATCGTGTTCACTCTCACACATACATGTATCACAGTAAGAATAGCAATAATGAACTCAGGGAACCTCAAAATATATAGTAACACCAAAATCTCAAAGTCGAAATTTTGTCATGATTACAATACTTTCCTTACATAAAGTAAAAATGTAGTCCTTTTTTAACACTAAAAATAGCAACTTATCTCTGGTGAATGTTTTTATATAATATTTAAAATAGCGTCAGTTAGAATTTTGAAAATTTTTTTTACTGATTTGATTCATTTATAAGTGCCCAAGTAAAATATTTCTGGTAAGGCTTTTTTTAAATTTGACTCTATAGTCTTTTGATATTATATTCAAAGTCTTCAAAAAAAGAATTAAGATAAAGGGACTCATCTTCTTGTCAGGAATATTTCGATATATGAAAATATCGATACATAGAGCCCTATGAACGCAATGCCTTTAATTGAAGTGCATTTTTACTTCACTAGATTGCTTTTAATATAATTAAATGAACATAAATATACGATACTTAAAAACATTGCAATGTTTTTAAGTATCGTATCTACATAAGCATGCTTATGTAGTAAATGGTTACCATGGATTTAACAACTAGTTTACAACTAGATCTATTAAAAAAAAAAAAAAAAAAAAAAAAAAAAAATCCCATGCTTTATGCATTGTACGCTGTAACTGCTGGATATGTCTTTTGGCAGTGTTATATTCATTTGACTTAATAATTTGGGTATAAAAAAACAAAATTAAACTCGGTTTGGGAGAGGTTTCAGCCACTTCATACGGAAATTTATTTCATTTTTAAACTTTAACATTTAATATATTATATCTTTATGGGTATGTGCGTGTCTAATGACGAACAAATAAAAATTAACTGCTGAAGAATGCATATTACTAACGAGGAATACATATAGATTGTTAATGCTGCTAATCTGTAAATATGCTATTTATATTTTGAAATTTTATTTATTAATTCATCGAGCATGGGAATTCATTTTAGAAAGATTGGAGTGTAAAGTTGATTTTTTTTTTTTTTTTTTTTTTTTTTTTTTTAATATCAGCTATGTGAAAAATGCCGGAGCTGGGAATCAAACCCAGGTCGTCCACTTAACGTGCGTATGCTCTACCATTGAGTCACCGCGCTCAAAGCTGGTAGACGTGAGGTGCTGGGTTCGATCTCAGGTCACGTTCTTCGGTCTAGCCGTTCGGAGTTTTCTGTGGTTTTCTCCGAAACTTGCGTAAATACGGGCTAGGACCCCTTAGAAATACCCCACGGAAGGCACTTTTCCTGAGGCCTAGGACCCTAGTGCAGTCAATCGGACTTCATCCCCCACAACCCAACCCAACCCATTAAGCCACCCTGGCGGACAACCAACTTCGGCACTTCTCGCATAATATCCGTTGGCAAGATCACAGTTTCTTCAAACGTCGATATACATAACAGGTGAGAAAATGTTAAATCTACTATTTCTATTTACCCAGTATATTCCACTGCAGATAAAGTTTATTTTCTAAAAATTTTTATATACATAATAATAAAATCTATTCCAAGTAAGAATTCCATTTATTTTATTTACTATGTTTTATAATTATAATGTTAACTATATAATGAACAAAAGTTGAGAAACTGCAGAACAAATAGAGCAAAAATAATTAGAAAAAAGCCTCAAAGGAAGTGACTTTTTATTCCTCAAAGAACTTTAAAAGAACAGACTGTTTTAAGCAAAAACAAACTTCCTGTTTTTCATCATTGCATTTAATCAAAGGTTTAGCATCAAACAAATCTATAAAAAAGACATATGTCTTTTAATCTCGTGGGAAGAAAACAGTCTGAAACTAAATCATTAATGATCAAAGAAAGACTGAAAGAGAAACAGGGCAAAAATAATAATAATTACTCTTAGAAAACACATTTTCTGATTAGTTTACTTGTTTGTTGTATTTATATAATAAAAATGAAACTATGCTATGGCGATACAAATGAAAATACTAAGTATAATTTTCTTTTCTACTCAGAGTAAAAACAAGATCCTTCTTGCTTATTAACAAAAAAAAAAAAAAAAAAAAAGTATGAGGTAAAAAAATCAAGTATGAGGTAAAAAATATAATATACAACTTTCTTCTAGTCGACTCAATCATTAAGATAATAATAAAAAAAATATGATTTGATAAAAATATTTTTTTTTTATTTTGTTAGACACAATATAAAAAACTCACTACGAAAAAAATGAATTGGCTTGTCTTAGATTTCGTTATAGAGAAACTGATAACAATTAAAGGAAGTAAAGCAGAATTTTGAATATTGTTTCTTCTATTTTTAGTTTCCTCTCTCTCTATATATATATCTATATATCTATATTGTATATATATATTATATATATATGTATATATATATATATATATATATATATATATATATATATATATATAGGAAGAAAGTATTGGATTCGTGAAAATTTTCGAACTCCAGTTTTCAATGGATTTATACGTTTTGAGATTTCCTAATCACTATTAAACTGTTTTTAAGCGTGAAAGAAGTGGTAGAAAGTAAATTAACAGTGCTGGAAAATAGAATGGGGGATATTGAAGAGAAAGTTATGAAGATAGAAGAGAATTTTGAAGAGAAAGTAAGAGAACCTTATCAACTTAGACTAACGGGAGTTTTCCTCTTTTGGAAATAACGGCCCAAACCATCAGAGACGAAGCATTTTGATAACGCGGAACGTAATGTTGGCTCTCAGGTATGTTATCAGTGGAAACTGACCATAATCTGTCATTTTTGAGATTGAGACTGTGCTGTAAACTGAATAGTTTCTCGTCTGAAAAGACAAATTCATCCCCAGCGTGCCAAGCAAGGATTTCTTCCACTTTTTAACGTGCTTCAAAAGTTGTATGAGAACTTATTGGTCACGGTGTATATATATATATATCATCATTATCATTATCATCATCATCAATTTCAGCCATTACCAATTCAATGCAACATGAAAGCCTCCTAGGTGGTTCCAAACTGCCCTGTTTTCTGCAATTCTTCTCCATTTTGTTTTTCCAAACTTCAAAATTTCATCTCTCCAACGACACAGTAGTCTCTTCCTCAATCTTTTCTTATCTCTCGGTATCAAAAATAGGACTTTGGTTGTCCATCTATCATTGTTTCTTCTGGCAAGGTGACCAACCCAGCTTTGTTTGACTTTGAACTTCTTAACTCTAGAAATAACATTAGTAACTTTAGTTTGCCCCCTAATCTACCCAGCTCCATTTGAACTTCTTAACTCTAGAAATAACGTTAGTAACTTTAGTTTGCCCCCTAATCTACGTGTTTCGCTTTGTGCCTATTCGAATGAATCGTAAAATGCATTTGTCCATCCTTCTCTGGGTTGTTTGAAGTTTTTGTATCGTTTTACACGTTTATGTCCAAGTTTCTGAAGCATAAGTTAAAACAGGCAAATTTTTTTTTCTAAAGGGTTTCGTTTTCAGATTTTTCTTTTAATCGTTTAGCTGTTCATTTTAATCTATTACTGATATATTTTTTATATATATTGTAAAACTACATATTTCTGTAAAGAAAATCAGATTTCTTAATATAACACGAAAAAAATATATATATATATATTATCTGCTATAAACTTGCTTCATTAAATTTGAACATAACACACTCATTTAAAACATTTTCTTATGATATCACACAATTACTTTTCTTTGATATTATTGTAGTATCCCAGCTTATCTAACAATAGGAGATATTTCACAAAATGGAACTGCTGAAATCCTTCTATCCACTTATCATAACACCACTGTTTTTCTTACACGAGTAAGAGTATTTTGTTATAAAATGATTTGACTCGCCATTCACGAAAATATTATTATAATACTTCTTATTTGATGACATTTTCTAACAAAAGCTTTCCTCGTGTAAAAATAATTAGAGATAGTATGCCATTTTTGCTTTAAAATTCTTCAACAATATCGCAGACAAACTAGACGTATAACATTCTTCTAATCAAACAAAGACCTTATCTCTTCAAAAAATTAATACTTTTTGAAATTTTTCATTAGTTACATAAATATTTAACATCCTTCTTTTAACTTTTGATAATAATTTAAACGAGAAAGAATGACAGAATTTGTCACACATTTCTCTTTTAATTAAAAACTGTAGAGTAATATTCATTATATAATATAGTTTTGTTTTGTAAGCATTTTTTTTTCAAATTATTGCCAATTACAAATATTTACTTTTAAATAAATTAAATAATAAAAAATGTAAATAAATAAATAAAAAATTCTTGTCTCACGTGATCGTGAAATTTAACTTGTTTTCAAAGTAACTGTAAATTTTGATGAGATAAGAACATAAACACGAATACGAATTTCACTTTTAAATAGTTTTTGCTATATTTCATATTTTTGTTTTTTAATGTATATTTTCAGGGATTATCTCTAAAAAAAATCATAGACAGTTTTTAACAAAAACAAATTTCGATATAAATAGCATCATGCGTCTGAAACAAACGACCAGATTCTCAACAAATTAAAGGGGTATTGTGGTCTGGAATTTATTTTTAAAAAATAATAATAATAATATTTTTTTTTTTTTTTGTGTGTGGTGTATAACGGATTAACAAAAGCCGCTTTAAATTACTAATTAATAAAATGCAAGTACAGTTGGTAACAAAAGTCTCCGAACACTAGCAAAAATTCCTATGTAAAAAAAGTACACATAATACAGTTTTGTTAAATAAATCTTGTCGAATCCTGTTCTTAGACAGTGTATGAACATGATTCGATAAGGATTTATTCAACAGAACCATATGAAGTGTACTTTTTTTACGTAGGAATTTTTGCTAGTGTTCGGACACTTTTGTTACCGACTGTATAACGTAAAATTGTATGATTTATATTGTTGTGGCTACCTTAAAATTCTGCTCAAGACTTTAAACGTGTTTTCGTCAAAAATACTATTTTTTTTTTAACAGGGTTGACATGATTCTCAATTTCTATTTAACCAATTTACTTCAAATTTTGTACCGAAATTCAATATGTAACTTTCTATCACATCTATTACTTTGGTATACACTTTTTTTTTTTTTTTTTTTTTTTTTTTTTTTTTACTATTTTTAAAAAATTAAAAATTATGAAAAAAAAGTCGGAAAAGGAATTTTTTTTTTCTCCTTTTTCTCAGACAATCGCCATTTTACGATTTTTTTTTCTCTAAGCATAAGCTATAACGGCATTCTTACTAATCAAGAATATTTATTTCTAGACCTGGTTTCGAAAACTATAAAAAGAATAATTTCTTTCTTTTTGTCTTTTTTCCTTCTTACTTTTCTTTCTTTCTTTCTTTCTTTCTTTCTTTTTTTTTTTTTTTTTTTTTTTTTTTAAATATAATAAATGAAATTTTTTACTCAAAATTTTGAACATATGAACCAGCAACATTTAAACATTATATTATAAAGCTTTCATTAAAAAATTTGGAAAATTCAGCCGGTGTGTCCTGTTTATGAAGGTCCTTTACACTGTTAAAAATATGCAATATTGTTGCCAGAAATTCTCTGTGAAAATTACAGAATTCTGTGAAAGTTACAGGAAAATTACGCTTTGTCAATGTAATTTTCCGTAATTTACGACTTTTTTCTCAAATTACAGAGAATTCCTTAATTTTCACAAAGAATTTCTAGCAACAAAATTGCATTTTTTAATAGTGTAGATAAGCAGTGAACAGGATAACTCAAAAACTAATGCACCAATCTCATTGAAATTTTGCACATCTCTTTACAGTAGAATTCCTCGTGCTTGAACGAAGGATTTTTCTTTTTCTTTCTTTCTTTCTTTTTTTTTTTTTTTTTTTTTTTTGTTATAAATAATTTTACGAGAAGTAAAATATGCCGAAAATTGTGCTGTTTTCTCATACAACTCTGCCAAATTTCTAATAATAATATTAATAATAATTAAAAAAAAAAAATCGTTTAAGCACTAGTCTTTTTTTTTTTTTTTTTTTTTTTTTTTAAAGAAGTGCGTAAAATGTTAATAAGATCGGTGCATTAGTTTTTGAGAAATCACGTCCACTACTTTCCTGAAAAGTGTCGGAAAACCAGGACCCACGTGATTTTTCCAAGATTTTTAATGAAAATTTTATAAAATGTTATTTTAATGTTGCTCTTTTATATGTTCAAAATTTTGAATAGAAAGTTTTTTTTTATTATTATTATATTAAAAAAATAGAGAAAATATTGAGTTGTTCGGAAAGTATTTTCGCTTTTCTGCAGAGGATTAATTGTATTTTTTTCACACCATCTTCATAATTAAGCTTCATTACCATTATACAATATGACAGCTTATATAGCAAGGCTTACTTGTGAAAAAGTTCGTTATACTCTGCTCAATAGGTTTTGATTGGTGCCCTATCAAATAAAGAAAATCGGAAGCGACATTTTTGGCATATTTTGTTTTTGCTATCAAAAAGGCGAAAATACTGTTCAAACAAAGAAAAAAATATACGATGTGTATACAGAAAATTTATTTTATGAACGCCAGTGTCAAAACTGTTTACCAAATTTGTTCCAGCAATTTTGACGTTGAAGATGCATTACGTTCTTGAAAACCAGTTTATGCTAATGAAGACAAAATAAAGTATTGATTTATGAAAACTGCCAAATAACAACTCGTAATATCGCTAAGAAACCGCTTAAAGTAGAGAATATATAATTCAATAAAATATTTATACAATATAAGAAAATCGTCTTTCATTTTCAAAGGAAAAAATAAAATTATTTTCCGAACCCATGTAACCCCTTAAGTATATGCACGATTCATGAGATGTGTTCAAGGAATCTCAAAAAGAAAAAAAGAAATAGTTCATTATTTAGTTTTTTCTCCACTATAAGTCATTCTATTTGTTTTCTATTTGTAGGCAAAGGCCACCTGGCAAAGCTTTCCAGAGTAAGCTATATACAATGTTAAAAAATGTCGCAAAGTAAACTCGACGTCAGCGCTTCCCGTCGTGTAGTGGCTGCGGTACCCAAATAAAAGCTGTGAAAAACCCACCCTTATTGTGCTTTCATTAAAAATGTTATCTCTTGTGTTTTTAATTAAAACAAGAATTAATTATGGCCCTAAATGAGCATTATAGATGTGATTATTCACTTGAAATTATTAGCGTACACTTTAAACACAAAATATATTAGATGTTCGCTTATAACTTCAAGTAAATAATCACATCCACAGTGCTCACATAGAGTCAGAATTAATCAGTCTAAAATATAATTTTTTTAATCTATCTTCTAATGGTGGCTGATGCACGTAAAATCTGTCGTGGCCGCAATGTCCTCCATGTTCTCATCAAAAATTATACCTCTGGGGGTCACCGAAGCGGGCGAGCCATCCCTTCCGTGGAGGATCAAAATTGTGATGGCATGTCTCCGGACCACCTCTAGGGGTGTGTCCCAGACCGTCGCATATTGCCCATCTGCGCAGCACTAGTGCGACGTAAAACACAACCATTCATTTAAAATCTATCTTCGAATGTTCTAAATTGTAAATACAAAAAAAAAAAAAAAAAAAAAAAAAAATCATGTATTAGTAATTTAAGAAGAAAATGTAAATGTACTGAATTTTCGAAATTAAAATTTTGGTTAAAAAAAAAAAAAAAGAAAGAAAAGAAAGAAAGAAATTAAAATTTTGGAAAAGGAATCGCTTAAAAAGATGATTTTATCATTATTTCTTTTATTAAAAAAAGCCTTGTGTTACGTTCCATAAAATCAATCAGATTCAGACAAAATCATTCGCAAAAAGTTTATCATCTAAACAAAATGTATTTGTAATTGCTTTAAAACCAAATCTATAACTAAAATAACTTTTAGGAATGATAAAATAACAATTAGGAATGAACAAATATAATATACACTAACTTGTCCTAAACCCATAACAAATCAAAGCAACCGAATTCAAAATTCCATAGGTTTTTTCTTGGTCCATAATGAATGAAAAATTGAAGAAATTAAGATTTCAATAATTATGTAAAATGAAAGAAGTATTCAAAAGTTACTTTTTAAAAATTAACTTAAAAATATTTTATTTATCTTAAAATACAGGAAAATATGTGAAATATGAATATTTTAAAAATACATGAATTTTTCCATTCAAATGTGAATTCCTTCAAACACAATCTTATTTTAATTTTAAATATGGAGCATCGCACGAGTAAACAAATTCTATTCGAGCATCCGCCAGTTTCAACCTGAGTAGTTCAGGTATCGCCATCGCCAGCACCAGGTGGCTTTGTCATGGATCAGTGACGTAACTATGACGTAACCATGACGTAATACGCTACGCTACCCATTGCTCCATTGTGGTGAATACGTTTACTAGTACCCGCTTTGCCCCCTGGTACATATTTTTTTTTTTTTACTTTCTCTTACCCATTAGATAGAGAAAGTATTGTTTTTGTGTCAAATTTTCAAAATTGAATTTTTGTTTTATTTACATGTTTTGAGGTTTCCTGAATCCAAAAATCATGTCTTTAGCGGTCGGTCTGTGTGTGTGTGTCTGTCTGTTATCAGCATAGCTCAAAAACAAATTATAGCAGAAAGTCCAAACTTGGTATTCTAAATGTGTATAGGGATGCTACACTAAGCTTTTCGTTGGGATGAAGCAAATAGTTCGTGTACAGGGACACCGAAGTGAATTCAAATACATTATGACTATGGGGAAAATTGCAGGTAAGTAGAGTTTAACGTCTATAGACTGCACTAAACCAAATGAAACGAATATATATATATTATATACGAAAAAACATGTTTCATGTAGAATATGGTAAAGAAATTATTCACTGTTCATTTACAGGGCTACACAAAAGAACTAGATTATAGTACGACAATACTTGAAAATTGATGGAAGTGTACATCTCGTTGCGCTGTGTGTTATTAATATAGGATTATATTTATGTCCTTCACGTGATGTGTACATAACTTTTAGAAGATATACAGGGCTGCCAATATTTTAGCCATAACATTCTTTTTTATTGTTAGTGGAAGTGCTTTACTGCAATATTTTACCATGCCCAGGAAAGCTGCTCAGGAATTGAAATGAATTCCTCATAGCCATATGGTAAATAATGTGTTTTTTTTAAAGCTAAATATCCATGGCTTGGATTTTTGTATATTTAGACGCTTTGAGGTATCCTTAATACCGAAGTCAAGTACGTTTGACCTTTGTCTGTGGCTGTGGCTGTTAGAATAAATTAAAAACCAATAATTTCAGGCTATCCAAATGTTGTATTTTGAAATTAATGTGTTTGTTACTAAAAAAGTTTGATCAAGATTGATAAGATTCAAGGAATGTTGGTGTGAAAGTTGTCTCAATAATTTTAAATGAACTTTTGAATTTAATAACAGATTCGAATTCTATATAAATGTAGGTACAGTATTGAAGAAACAGAATTACTTGTCAAATAAAACTGCCTCGAAGCCTAATTTGAATTCTTTTAACATAGGTTTGCATAACGGTACTCGTTATCTTATCCCTTAATCTCCAACCTGTATTTATAGTATTAAATTTCAGGATAAGAGAAAGTCGTGTGAGTGACACACCCGATTAATTATTGTTTATTTTCAATTCATTGTGCGTGTCTCATGAATCCTTCATTTTGCAAATTTGGTGACAATTTGCTCTTCCGTCTTTGCTGCAGCATGTAATACAAGTCGGAAATTTAATTAAAACCATCTTGTACTAATATTCATTATTAATTGTAATAAATTGCGTAATATTGAAGTAATAAAAGAATATATATTGCTAGTAATAATGAATCTTTAAGAAAAAGATAAAAATAAGAGATTAGTTATATTTTTACTATGATTGTTAAACTATAATAAATTACATTAATCGCATAGAACTCCAATATTGTCTCATAAGTTTGCCCATTAATTTTTTTTGTAATTTATTACTTTCTTTTACCCATAGGGTCGAGAAAGTATTGTTTTAGGGTCAAATTATCGAACGTGAGTTTTTGTTATATTTACATGTTCTGAAGTCCCCTGAATACGAAAATCATGTTTTTAGTGTATGGTCTGTGTGTGTGTCTGTGTGTCTGTTATCAGCATATCTCAAGAACAAATAGTAGCAAAAATTCCAAACTCGGTATTCTAAATGTGTATCATATAGGGATACTACAGTAAGCTTTTCGTTGAGATGACGCAAATGGTTCGTGTACAGGGACACTCAAAAGTATTCAAATACATTACATCTATGTGGGAAATTGCAGGTAAGTAGAGTTTAACATCTATAGACTGCACTAAACCAAATGAAACGAATATATATTTTTACTTTCTCTTACCCATAAGGTAGAGAAAGTATTGTTTTTGGGTCAAATTTTCGAACGCGAGATTTTGTTATATTTACACGTTTTGAGGTCCCCTGAATACGAAAATCATGCTTTAGCAAATGGTCTGTGTGTATGTCTGTGTGTCTGTCTGTTATCAGCATATCTCAAAAACAAATTATGGCAGAAAGTTCAAACTTGTTATTCTAAATGTGTATCATATAGGGATGCTACAGTAAGCTTTTCGTCAAGATCAAACAAATGGTTCGTGTACAGGGACAATCAAGAGAATTCTAATACATTACGTCTATGGGGGAAATTGCAGGTAAGTAGAGTTTAACGTCTATAGACTGCACTAAACCAAATGAAACGAATATATATTTTTTGTAATAGAGATAGTTAACTGGGAAAAAAAAAATTGTGTATAGGAGCCTCGCCTCCCCCCCTCGAGGGGAGTAAATTTTCATGATGGGTATCTTTCAAAAGAGCTCGCCAATACCTTTAAAACGAATGGTTGAACCATCGATCTGCGATAATTTAAAACAAAGATATCGATTTTTTTCACTTTTAACGAAAAAAAAAGAAAAAACTTAGAAAAAAAAATCGTATTTTTTTTTTTTTTTTAATATTGAGAATAAAATGGACTTTTTTTTGGATATTTAGTGTTACACTACTTCTCTAATATGGAAATCGTCTGCATTATCATAAAAGATAATTTTTTCAAATAATAATTTTAATAAGTTATCTTTTAAAAACAGAATTATTTTTTAATAACCGAATTAAATTTTATATAAATCTAGGTGCATTAATGAAACGGGGGGTTGAGGGGGGCGGTAGCCCCCCTCACACAGAATTAATTATCATATGAAACTCTTCCGAAGCCTAATTTGATTTGTTTAACATAGGTTTACATAACATGGTTATCTTACCTCTTAATCTCCAACCTATATTTATAGTATTAAATTTCAGGGTAAGAGAAAGTCGTGTGAGTGACACACCAGGTTATTTGTAATAGAGATAGTCAACTGGGGAAAGAATTTTGTGTATGTAGGAGCTTTGCCTGTCCCCCCCCCCCCCCCCCGTCCTCGAGGGGAGTAAATTTTCATAATATGTATCTTTCAAAAGAGCTCGCCAATATCTTTAAAACGAATGGTTGAACCATCGATCTGCGTTAATTTAAAATAAAGTTATCGTTTTTTACATTTTTAACAAAAAAAAAAAAAAAAAAAAAAAATTAAATGTAATTTTGAGAATAAATTCAACTTTTTTTTTTATATTAAGTGTTATACTACTTCTCTAATATGGAAATCGTCTACATTATCATAAAAGATAATTTTTTTTAAATAATAATTTTAATTTCATAAAAAAGCACCACAGCACTGGCGTTGTAAAAAATATTCATTACAAACTTTGAATAAACACCATAAAATGCAATAAACTCGCAACAATTGTTTCGGGTCGAAAAAACACACGACCCTTCATCAGGCGAATAAAGTAAGCACGAGTGCTGCAGTCAAAGCGGCAACGCTCCCGCTTGCTTGCGTTGCCGCTTTGACTGCAGCACTCGTACTTACTTTATTCGCCTGATGAAGGGTCGTGTGTTTTTTCGACCCGAAACAATTGTTGCGAGTTTATTGCATTTTATGGCGTTTATTCAAAGTTTGTAAGTAATATAATAATTTTAATAAATTATTTTTTAAAAACTGAATTATTTTTTAATAACCTAATTAAATTATATATAAATGTAGGTGCATTAATGAAACGGGGAGTTGATGGGGGCGGTAGCCCCCCTCACACAGAACTAATTATCTTATAGAACTCTTCCTAAGCCTAATTTGAATTGTTTATCATAGGTTTCCATAACAGTACTCGTTATCTTACCTCTTAATTTCCAACCTGTATTTATAGTATTAAATTTGAGGGTAAGAGAAAGTCGTGTGCGTGACACACACCAGATTATTTGATAATATATTCAGTTTTAAAGGGCTTTTTTTTCTGGTGTGCGAAATTTGTTCCTTCAATTTGCAACAAAGTTTTTTTTTTTTTTTTTTTTTATGTAAAAGTTAAGTTTTTCTACGATTCATTTTCCGTCAAAGAAGATTAACGGCTGCATTTACCATTAACTTAAACTACCGGTTCAACACAAAAGCTTGAAAAAATTGGTAAAATTTCCAATAAAATTTGGCACGCTGCTTCTGCCATCTAGAGTCGATATTTTTTCATATAATGTTTGATTGATTATTTTCAGGTAAAAAAATCTGAAAATAACAATGCCGCTAGATGGAAGAAGCAACGTGTCAAATTTTGCAGAAAAGTTGCACCATAACTTTATACTCTTTTTAAGTTTTCGTGTTAAATCGGGAGTTGAGGTTTTTGGTGAATACAGTCAGTTGTTGTATACAATTTTGGTGAATACAATCAGAATACGTTCAGTTGTTGCCAATCGGTGGTCTGTGGACCACTAGTGGTCCGCGGGAAAAAATTTTATGGTCCGCAGATAAATTTTAACATTATTTATTTATTTATTTACTTATTTATATTTATCACTTGTTATAAAATATCATATCACTTATTAATACAATTTCATGTCACTTAATAATAAAAAATCTGAAAATATTTAATTTTTTGAAAAGAAAAATCTTTTACCTTATTTTTAATGAAGAATATCCCACAGCGAATTAAAATAACCTATATGAGATTCAAGGAATTCCATGAATATTTACGGGAGTTATATCGCGGACGGACAGACGGATAGACGGAGAGACCCGCTGTTTTGTCAGATGCAAAAAAGAAAGTTTTAAAGACAAACAAGAAAAGTAGCAGTTGTATTAAGTTTACAAACACAATGGAATGAAAACAAAAGAAGTATGACGTTTCTCACGTCTTTCATGTCAATTCTAAAGCTTGTGGAATGGAGAAGTTTTTGGTAAATTTCACCGATTGTAGCTTGAACTGTGTTTGCAGAATTGACGGTTAAAGAATTTGGTGACAACTCGATTTTAAACTTCGCCAATGTTTTAGCGCTTGTAGCTCGCCGTTAAATTAAAGTATCCTGATGTAAATGGTGTCACTCGATAGGATGTTTTCTGCTCTTTCCAAATATGTGCTTATTTTGCGTGTAAGTCTTTCAGAAAGCTCACAAATTTGGGTTTTTTTTTCAAACGGAATGGAAAAAAACAGATTTTTCATCTATCTACCATAACTCGGAAACGCTTAGAGATAGGACAGGGTTTCTGTGGTGTTTTATGCTCTCCATGGACTGTTCTATCACCTCCTTTCGTTTGGCAGATTATGTCAAACTCACCCTGTATATATTTTTTATTTTTAAAATGGCGATTTTGGAAGATTTATTCGTTACATTTTCAACACATTATTAGTTAAAAAGGTTTTCGTTCTAGAATAACGGACATATCAATTTATTGAGGTAATATTCTACACTTTTGTACTAGTAAACATTTATATAACAAAAATATATCTAGATGGTCTGTTTTCCCCTTATATTTTCAACTGTCCTAAACTATTGTTCTATTTTTAAGGCAGCCTGTACCGATTAAGCTAATGAAAGTTTGGTAAGTTTTTATTTTTTATTTTGTGTGTATACATAGGCTTGAAGAAACATATATTTAAGATTTTGTAAAGAAAAAAATTATTTTTTCAATGCTTGGTAAGATATGGGTTAACGATTTTTTAACCATTCCCTTAATGAAGACCGAAAAAATGTGAAAAAATCCCAAACTTTGGAAGAAAAAAAAAATTCTTGTTCAATTTTAGGTACACAGATGTGAAACTTCTTGTTTTATATTTGTTACGATGTGTCAACCTTTATTGAATATGACTATAGACACCTGCCAACCACCTCATTATAAAGCGTAAAATTTTTAGTATCCGCCTTTTTTTTTTCACACCAGTTATTTTTTAGAGTAATTTTGTTCTCATTTAATCGTAACTTCATTTGGAGAGAATTACTATAAAAATAAAGTGGTGTGAAAAAAGGGGCGTTAACAATTTTACGTTTATTAATGAGATGGTTGGCAGGTATGCTGCTCGCGACTTTGCTTTTTATTCTCTATATATCAGTGGTTGCCAACCGGTGGTCCATGGACCATTAGTTGTCTGTGTCAAAATTTTGGTGGTCCACAGAAAAATTTTGACATCTGTATTTTTTAAAAAATAATTTAATTCTGGGTGAGAGGGAAAATAGATGAAATAATCTTTTATCACAAAAATTTGAATTGCAAGTATCAGGCATATTGTTACGAATTTCTCATCTGCATTTTATTCTTAACTGGGAATTCTTTTAAATTTATCAGAGCCCAAATTCTTTAAAAAGCTTAAATTGTACGGCAAAATTATAATTTCTCATTGGATTTTGGTAATTTAACAATATAATATACATATTACCAGATTTAGCAAATAAAGTTTTATAAATCACAATTGCAATTTATGACTGTAGTTAAATCTTTCTTCTGAGTTTCTTATAATATGAAAGTGATAAAAAAGTGTTTACGTTTTTATGCTATAATTCTTTTATAACGATCAATCTTTAAGCATCGTTCTTATGATTCAACAAGTGCCCTGCTCAGCTCTTAATTCCTTTTCGCCGTCCAGACCGTCTCGTCAACGCACGTAACAGTTTCACTGTTACACTTAGGTTTTTTCAAGGAGTTATTTATTTATTATTTATTTTATTATTTATTTTATTTTATTTGTTTATTTATTTATTTTTTTTAAACTCCTGGTGCTTCACTCTGATTGGTCTCTGCTCATGCGGAGATTTATTCAGAGATCAAAATTCTAAATTCATCCCTTTGGCTTTTAATTATTTTATGGGAAATTATTTTTATGTTTTTCTCATTTTTCGTTGGAGGTAAGCATTGGTTGCGACCAAATGCAGGTACTCCGAAGCACATCGTTGACTTGACTTGAAGTATTCACGATTTTCTTATTACATAAGTGCTTGTTATGTTTTATATTAAGTAGGTTTATTTCATATTTATAAAATGATCGTTCTCTCATTATTATTCTAGAAACATATGTGCGTTTCCTAACCAGAAACATTGGTGGTTTCAGAATTTTAAATTCCAAAATTTAGTGTTACGTATGATTGTAAATTGTAAATTCAGTGGTCCATGAAAGCGTAAAGATTGACGACTGCTACATTAGGGGGCACAGAACCCAAGCTAAGGACCCCCGCGTAGTCAATCGGCCTTCCTAATACGAATACCAACAGCTCTGTAGAAGGCTACTTAATTTCTGAACAAACCATTTTATTTAGATTACGACTACGGTGCAATTGATTGAATGTTGTTAAATTGTATCACTGCATATAGACAGAGAATTGGGGAAATAAAATGGTACCTAAACTGATAATATGTAACAATTGATTTTACAGAAAATGCTTTATTTTTAATTGTTAGCAGTTTCTAATTAACGTATATATATTTTTTTTTTTATCTCCTGGGTCAAACCAGCAAGTGCAAAATCTGGAAATGCTCTGACAGTTTAGCTAGACGAAGATGAGGAAAAAATTAAACTAAGTAAAAGAATAAATAAATAATTTTTTTCCTATATATTTACTTTTTTTAATTTTGTTTTTCAAATACACATAATCAGAGCCATTTCAAGGCTTTAATAAAGAATAAAATTACAATTTTTTCAAATTGGCATTCATTATAACTAAAATGGCAAATTTTTCATGTAAAGTTTAACAGAAAAAAAATCTATATTTTTAAAGATAACTGCATAATATTGGATAGTTTAGTGCACAACATAGGATAACTTTTGCACTAAAAGTAATATTAATAATAATAATAACAATAACAATAATGTAAAAATCAATATTTATGTAACTTTTAGTTATGCGTGTATTATAGAAAAAACAACACTTTAATGAACGGACGTATCCTACAGTGACGGTCAGAGGGTTAGAGGTTGGAATATGAAACAGAAATTAAATTTATGTATGAAAGGATTTTCATTTTCTTTAAACAATCAAAGTGCCATCTAGGAATACTTGTAATGAATCAAACAAAGAAAAATAAATTTGTTGAATGCCTCAAGTTTAAAACGCATCAAACATTTAAAATTAATTTGAACAGTACTTTTTTTCTTTAAAACAGAGTTTTTGTATCATTAGTTATTTTACTATTATTCCAGTACAAGCCATTTTATAAATAAATAAATAAATAAAAATAGAATTATTAAAGCATATTTATACTGAGAGATTAAAGCTGTTAAAGCTTTTTTCACATAAGAATATATAAAAAGGAAAACATCATTATTTCATTTGCCATTTAATCTTCCGGAAATAAATGCCCACATTTTAACTGGTCCGCATTAATTACTTTTGCGAATAAGTTGCCGACAGTTAATTTATATTCTTTTTCATCAAGTCATATTATTACTTTGATGTTTATTTAAATATATTCTAGACAGAAAATTATTAATTATTTTAATGAGTAGATTTTATTTTTTTTTCAAGATGTTAAAATATTTTTCCAATTACCGTTTTAACTTAAAAAATTACAAATATATATATATATTATTTTTTAATTTTTTTTTAAAGTAGTATTGCATGCGTTACATTTACTTTTAATTTCTCAGATATTTTAATTTAATGAAATGTTTTTATCGTTTAAAATTCTCCCCCCTTCCCCCCTCTTTTTTCCTCTCTGTATAAAAACTGAAACGAGTTAAATTTATTTGTTTGATACATATGAAATTTATATACATTTTGTTAAATATTTGAAATCTTAAAAACCTCTTTCCATGCATTTTATTAAAGCATATGTAAAGTAAGTAGCGCAAAGCCTATGGAGTACATAGCTGCCTGACTGTCCTCCACATGGATTAGCAAGCGTCATATAATGTTATTTATTTCATACTGCAAATAGTTGGGGGAAAAAATCGTCTTCTTAGTAATTTTTCCGAAAGAGCAATTGCATTTAAGTTTTTATTTTAAAATTTCTTTAACTTATCCTGCAATAGACATGTTGAGTTTGACTTTGTACCAAAATGTGTAGAAAGTAAGCATAAAAACTTCTATGGGGTAATGTGTCCGCTCGGTTGTTCGCCGTTTGAAGCGAGAAGTGTCTTATACAAATCTACATTTTATACAGGAAATGTTTTATAAAAGAAGATTACACTATTAGCAATCTACCCGGTAAAGCGATTACATGCAATTTTTGATTTAAGTTTTCTTTAACCTATCCTGCAATGTATTACATACTTCATTTTGTCTACTTGCAATTTCTTGCCACTGGTTATTTTCTGCTGCACGACCGCTGCAAACAATTGCATTGTTGTTGTTGGATATTTTTTACCATTACGTTGTGTCGCTTACCTTGCTGTATACTTTCTTTTATCGTAACCTTTTCGAGCTGGTTGCTATGCCACCGAGTATCCGATGCGGACAGTTGGCGCTACTGCAGGAGAACACTTTAGTATTTGACAGAAATGAGTAAATAAATAAATATATATGTTTGAAGTGCGAACTTCTTTAGGTGCTCTACATGTGTTTTGCCTTCAGAGTGAGTTATCTAGCCAAATCCTTTGCTTAAATAGTTTTACATTTAGCGAGAAGCAAGGAGAAAAAGAGACGTATTTCAGTACTATATGGTGCGACATTTATTTATGCAACAAAACTCGTACTTGGGAATATTTCGTTGACATAAAAAGACATGTATTTATTTACACAGGAATGATCGAGTCATTCATTGAAAAAAATGAATTTTCTCCTTGTAAAGGATTTTGAAATAACGATTTTTTTTTTTTTTTTTTAATTTATTTGCTGGAAAAAATATAGCCAGTGTTACCCATTTTTTTTTTTTTTTTTTTTTTTTTTAAATACAAATAAAAGCTATAAGAAAGTTAACTTGAAGTTATTTAGAAACTTCATTTTTATAATTAATACGATTGTAATCAAACTTGTCACATTTTGAGCACTCTACTGTAACTGAAATTCAGACTGAGTCAAAAATTTATAAATAAACAAGTCAAAAGATACTCTAAAAGAATCTGCAACATTAATAAGAAAAATAAGAATGAATTTTGCGTGGGAGAGCATTATATCGAAATACGAACAAGTAAAAATTTCCTAACATCTTTATTTAACAGAGATTTATTTGTTACAAATTGTTTAGCTATGTAAAGCATATTGTTTAACGTGGACCTCATCATAAGGATCTAAAATGTGCAGCCGTGATTAGTGCGTTGAACAACTTACAGCCAATCTGTCTGCACATCCAACTGTACTTCACTTGCAGTGCCATAATTTTAACCTTTTGTACTATCATAATTCTTCAAACCGCAAAAATAACACTTTTAAATACCATTATGTTTGAAAATGTTAAAATAAACTACAGTTAATTATTAGAAATCTTTTCAAAATTTTAACTGAAAAAGTTTTAGTTCACAGAAAAAACAAGTATTACCTCTTATGATATTTTAATGCAGTCGATGGAGTTGCTTCACCTTTTTTAATGAAAGAAATGACTAAATGGGATACAGTTAAGAAAAAAAATACATATTTTTAAAATTTGAAGTTACACCACTTTTACAATGAACGAGACAATTAATGAAATTGAAATAAATCTTTATCGAAAATCGAACTTGCAAATTAATCTTATGTTAAAACAGACATTTAAAAAAAAAAAAAATTAACATTCCGTGTGCTGTAATGTAAACCGTAATTTATGGAGCAGTTTTGTTTGAATTATATATATATATAAGTGTAGTTTTACAATTGTGCTATTCATATAGAAGGGCAGAAAAAAAATAAAGTTTCTTTTTCAGCTGCCAAAGTAAGTTTTTATTGATTCAGTTCGGTAGTAGTTAAGAAATTAACTATTTGCTTAAAGTTAATATAACTCTTATATGGTGAAAAGGCATAATCTTTTATTGTGTTTATGATATTCAAAAAGAATATTGACATTTGTTCATTAAGCCGATTTCCTGTTTTATATTATCATGTGATGGTTGGGATGAATGGGACAGTTTAAATGGGGATGAATGGGACATTCTCCACTATGTACTAATTTAAAATTTTACACAAGAATTATATTAAAACGTAAATTAGCCATATTGATTATCAGGATTCTTAATTTTGTGGACTTTGAAAAAAAAATTAAATTAATTGTTCTGATTTTTTTTTATAATAATTATGATAAAAATAATTATAAGTTAGAATATTCAATGCAAATTAAATCAACAATTAAAATAAATAAATAAATAAATAAACTAATAAACTAATAAAAATTTGATTAAAATCACAATCTCAATCAAGCTAATTAAATAAATTCTGGTGATTATTAATGTAATATAGAATAAAATGTTGATTTTCCCGATTAGACGGAAACAAAAATTATCTGAGTAATTTGTACTCTATTATAAGGATTTATCTCTTTCTAGTGTCTTATTTATTTATTTATTTTTAGATTAGGTCTTATTAAATTAAATTACCAAATCCTAGAGCACTAGGAACTACACGAACCAAAGGAGTTTTGTCTTTTGACGTTAATTTGAGTTAATACATCAGTTTATGTTAATTTCAGTGAATTCATAGTGTGTAATAAAATCACATAAACAATTTAACTTAAAAAATTTATTTACTTTCCATTTTGTTTTCTTTTCTTTGCTAACTCCAGTCCTGTCCCATTCATCCCCATAGGTGGGGATAAATGGGACAATGCACATGCACGTAAAAAAAATATATATACTATATTATTAATTAAAAATGATAACTTTTTATTAATGTTAGTGTGTTTATATGAAACTGATTACTGAAGTGTACTTATGAGCAATATTGCAAAATTCTGAAATAGATATGGCCGACGTTATCAATAAAAACATGAAAAATGTCCCATTCATCCCCACTCTACCCTATATATATATTTCATATTGAGAAATCAATACTTCTTATACTTATAAGAAAATAAA
Source organism: Salticus scenicus (assembly GCA_963930645.1). Taxonomy (NCBI): domain Eukaryota; kingdom Metazoa; phylum Arthropoda; class Arachnida; order Araneae; family Salticidae; genus Salticus; species Salticus scenicus. The sequence goes on from OZ005654.1 coordinate 177,370,610, forward strand.
TTCCATGCATTAATTGAACCATTGAGAAAGTAGGTAAGACATCCATACTATTTACTGCCAGTTAAAGAAATAAAATTGTTTAAATACTAGTAAAAATTTATATGTTGGTTTAATTGAAATTGATTTCTTAATTGATTTTGTTTGTTTTATTGCGTGATTTCATCTTCGCATAAAACCGTATTTAATTATCAATTTAGAACATATATAATTAATGATTACATTTTTATACCTAGAATAAAATTTAGTTAAGGTTATTTATAAGAAAAATACATCATTGCATCTTACAAAGTTACAACTTATAACATGATAATTTTTTAAAGAAAAACAGTTTCTTTCATTTCTCCCAGCCGGGTTTTTCCACCTTTGAAGAAACTTGTCAAGCTTGGTTCTTTAATTTCTTTCACTGTATTGTAAATAAATGTTCACATTTGAGGAGTTCATTCAGGGAGTGTAGAGCAGTTTTGAAATTTCGCAATGTGAAATTAATTATTAAAGCAAATCTGGCTTTCTAAGCTTAGGAGTAAAACCAGTTGAGGGATTCACTTTAAAAATAAAGATTATAAAGATTTATTTACATTGTATGCTCGGTAATTAAAATTAGTGAACAAATTGCAGTCAATGATCATCACCGTAATGTAAATAAGTAAGGAATTTCAAAATATCCCACAACTTCTCACTGCTACTACTTGAAAATTGCTGAAGTTAATACTATCAAGTTGAAAAACGCTCTATTTCTATTTTTCTAATTCAAATAAATGTTGGGCATTGTTTATCTTAAAATTCGTTAGCTTATTTTGAATTTCTGCACGTATCTCTTAGGAACATTTCGGACAAAAATGGTTTTTGCACTGGACAATCCCTCTAATTCTCTTAACACGTTTATTGCATTTATAGATAAGGTGATTTATTTATTTATTTATTTTTAAACTGACACAATTCAGAGTTACTTGTAACACGATCTAACAACCGAAATGGTCTCAACTGGTTTTTAGACTAATGATGACATGGGAAGCAGGATTTTGTGAAAACATTTTTAGTCCTAAAAATCATCGACAGGTGTATTCATGGCGCTGTACAATGTAAAAAGTGTTAAAAAAAGAAATAAAGAAAAATAAAAATAAAGAAAAATAAAGAAAGAAGAACGCATACAAAATTACAGTGAAATGTTAAGCTTTATTCATTACATTCATTTCCCTTGCGAGGTATACAGTATTCAGTATGACAGCTTTCTGGTAATGTTAGTCGCATATTCATTTGAGCTGACTCACTTTAGTTGAGATTATTTTTTGGAGCTGCCTGTGCCTACATGCTTTTATAGCTCAAATTATTGGCACTGTTGTCGCCAACTAAAGCATAAATTCGCATTTCGTTTTGATACCTGTGTTTTATGTTAATTCTCGTCTTGGTAAGCTACGAGAGCGCCATGAATATCCCTAACGGCGATTTTTGGAAGTTTTTTTTTCCTTTCACGGAATGGTACTTCCCATATTATCATTAGTTCCCCTCTAGTTAAATATTTGCGAAGCAAATTGTTTACGATATTTTTAATGTAACGTGGGGACATAGAAAAAATAAACAAGTTTATGTGATTAGGGGGTAATCTATTACTGAATGAATTTTTAATTATTTTTAATTAAAAAATTATTAAAATAAAAATAAATAAAAACTCGATATATACAATTAAAATTTGATCAATAGAAAATTAATAACTTTTTCTTTCAAAGTTTATTACAATACATTTTATTTAAATATAAATTTTCATGAACTTCATTTGAATTTTTTAGAAATTTTATGTTGAAAGTAATTACTAAAAACTATGTGTTATTATGTCATTATGTGTTTCTCTATTACTTTTAAGGAACAGACATTTTTCAGTCAATTAGAGTCAGAAAACACAATTTACGAAATTAAGTTATAATTATTCATTTTTCTCCCAAACAAATAAATTAGTTTATTATTTACTCTCTACAAAATTCAGTTTTACAAATTAATTTAAAATACAATCTCCAAATTAGTGTTACAATCTCCAAATTAGTGTTTGGTACATGAAACTCAATAATGAATACAATAAGTGGATGAAGTTGATTCCTAAGAAGAAATATTAAATCAATCCCATTTCGTAGGAAGCATATTCGTTAAAGCTTTAGATTCGAAAAGAAGTAGAATGGTTTGAATATTTTTAAGTTAAGTTATGCTTAAATCAGATAATTAGTTTTACTGCATTCTAAGAAGTTTGGAAAATTTTCATTTTCCGTGTATTATCGAATAATTACACAAATCGTGCAGAAAACTTATAACTGAATTTCTTAAGCTTAATTGAATCTCGTAAACATACTAATTTAAAAGAAAATATTAATTTAATCAAGTTAAGCATATTTCACTACAAATGAGGAGCAAACATTCAAACCACGCCTTCTCCTCTGGACACAATTTCTCAGAAAACACAAAACACTAATAAATTAAAATAATTATAAGACAAAAAACTTTTTATAAACCATGTTTTTTAATTTTCTGTTGAATCATAGCTATAGAACTAACTACATTAGCACTTTATCAATGCGTATTGTTACGAAATTGTAAATAATTGTATTTAGTTTTGTATAAATTCTTTCAAACAGGTTTAGTAAGTTGATAAAATGTCAATTTTCTGCATTTCCAGCTCTTTTTCGCATTAAAATAGCTTAATTTTCCCTTTAAAATGCATTAAAAAGCTCCAATAGGCAGGTAATGGATTTGGCGTCAAATTTGACGACTTTTTGCCCTTGGTGAGTTTTTTGGCGAGAAAATCCTTATTATCGATATTCCAAAGATGGACGTTCTGATGTGATTGGTTAAAGAGTTACGGGAAATTTGATTTAAAAAAAAAAAAAAAAAAGTTAGTTTTAAAAATAAAATATTAATCCTTTCCGAACAACATATATTTGTATCATGAACTACATTAGAACTTTATCAATGTGTAGAAAATCTTTAAAGTGATAATGACGTCAATTTTTGTCAGATGCATAATTTAACTTTTCACAATTTTTTAACGCTCACGTTTAATTAAATGTATCTATTTTTATGTCGAAAGAAAATGAACTCGTAAATTTTTTTTGGCGGCAATTAAATTATGGCTAATATTTTAATACTATTTTCATTGCTATTAGGAGCTTATCATTTTCATATTTTGATTAATTAAAAGAACACTATTCGAAAATTCGAAAATCTGACTTCGAAGTATTGTGTTGTCACCGGGTTTTGAGCTACTGAGAAAGTTTCAAATGTCTAGATAGTAGGGAAGTTAGTTAAAAATAGATTGCAAGATTTGTACCGGACAAACACACAAACAAACAAGAATAGAAGCTAATAAAAACACGGTAAAATAACTAAACTTAAACGCTAATTGTCGTTTGTTTAGATGTATTACTAGTTACTAGGAAAATACGTAGATATATCTAGGAAGATATATAAAAATTCTTTTATGTTAAGTTCAAAGGAAAATCACTTACTTTTTTTTTTTTTTTTTTTTTGAGAAAGCACGGTTTGAATGTATGCTCCTCAGTTGAATGAGATAATAATTTTATCGTACTTAAAATAAAGTATAATTTTAATCTAATCTTGCTATTTAGAACTTTCGAGTATATTAATTTGCATTATAAGGTTTATTTACGTATTGAATCAAAACAGTTTCATATATACAAGCATTAAATACAAGCAATATAGTATTCATTTTACTTTACATTTGTATCATATTATATAGTTTATATTTACTTTATATTTGTAAAATAAAATAAAATAAAATTATATTAGAATACAATTAATCTCGGTTTAAAAAAAAAAAAAAAAAAAAAAAAAAAAAAAAAAAAAAGATAAAAAACTTTTTATAAATCATGTTTTTAAATTTTCTGTTGAATCATAGCTTTAGAACTAACTACATTAGCACTTTATCAATGCGTATGAAATCTTTAAAGTGATAATGACGTCAATTTTTGTGAGATGCATGATTTAACTTTTTACAATTTTTTAACGCTCACGTTTAATTAAATGTATTTATTTTTATGTCGAAAGAAAATAAACCAGTATATATATATATATATATATATATATTTGGCAACAATTAAATTATAGCTAATATTTTAATGGCTGTTTATAAGGTATTAGGAAGCTATTATTTTCATATTTTAATTAATTATAAGAAAACTGTTCGAAAATTTGAAAAACTGGACTTCGAAGTATTGTGTTGTCATGGGGTTGTGAGCAATTGTGAAAGTTTCAAATCTCTAGCTAGTATAGGGAAGTTAGTTAAAATTCGATTGCAAGATTTGTACCGGACGCGTATCTCCGAAATGTTGGCGCATACAGGTCAACCTGGCGAATTTTTGTAGCTCGCGCCAAAACCCTCTCTGTCGCAAAGCAACCCTTCTTTCCACTTCATTCATGATTCGTTAAGGATTCGAGCAATCTTTTTTTTTTTTTTTTTCCCAAGAGAATAAACTATTAAAAATGTGTCAGTGGAGTTTTAGTATCGAAATTCTTAAATAATATATTTAATGCAAAAATTTATTAGAAATCCTCCACCCTTTAAATTTAATTTAGCAAGATTAATGAAGAAATAAAATTGTAATATTCTAATTTTAAAGCTTTTAAAATTGTTCTTGAAATACATTTATTTATTTATTTATTTATTTTACTTTCTCTTACCAACATATATGGTAGAGAAAGTATTGTTTTGGGGTCAAATTTTCGAAATTGAATTTTTGTTATATATACACGTTTTGAGGCTCCCTGAATCATAATTGTTAAAAATGTGCCAATGGAGTCTTTGTATCGTTATTTTTAGATAGTATAATTTAATGCCAAAATTTATTAGAAAACCCTTTAAATTTATTTTATCAAGATTAACGAAGAAGTATATTTGTAATATTATGATTTTAAAGCTTTTAAAATTATCCTTGAAATACATTTATTTTATTTTATTTTATTCTGTTTTATTATTATTTTTATTATTATTATTATTTACTTTCTCTTCGTCAAATAAAATTGTTTCTAAACCTATTTTAGATTATTTGAAAAGTACATTAAACTTTACATTCTTACGCTATTGATCTTAAGCTTTAATGTGCAATCTGTCATTATAATATTGAAATGCAGGGTGAAAAAGAAAGTCGTGTGAGTGACACACCAGATTATCATTATTACGCATCATTATTTAGTTTATTTTACCCATATATTGTAAGAAAAGTTTTATTTTTGATTCAGATTTTCGAAATTGAGTTTTTGCTACATTTGCTTAAATATCATGAAACAAAAAATTAGGTTTTTAGCGGTTGCCTGAATGTGTGTGTCTGTGTGTTTGTTATCACCATACCTCAAGAATAGATATTGGGACTCGGATGAAATATTAAGTAATTCGTGTGCAGTGACTAAGAAAAGAATTCAAATTCATTAAGTCTATGTGTGAATTTTCTGGTAAATACAATTTAATATTTTTGGATGAAAAAAAAAAAATTGAACATTTATTTTATGTGCATGAAAGAATGTTTCGTATACAATGTAGAATGTATATCCTTTATTAGAAGTTTACACAGAGCCCCACAAAAGAATTCAGATATATTCATACAATGGAATTGCTGAAAGGTCATTTCATGTCGTGCTATGTGTTTTAAATTCTGTGCTAAATTAGTACACTATATTGTGTTTGTAAAATATATAGTAAATATACAGGTCTACCCCAAATTAAATAAAAGCATTTCTTTTTATAAATAGAAATCAATGTAATAAATGCAATTAAAGTTTAATTAATTTAAAATTATTCTCTTATTCTAATTTACTTTATCTTATCCGTAAAAGATCGCGAAAGTATTGTTTTCGGATCACGTTTTCGAAATTGAATTTTTGTTACATTTATATGTTTTGAGGTTTCCTGAATCCAAAAATTATGTTTTTAGTGGTTGGTTTATGTGACTTGTCTGTGTGTATTACAGATATTGAGTTTGTAAAATGGATGCATCAGTTTTTAAATATCACTTATGTCATTGATAAGGACAATATTGCTTTGGAACAATGTAAGTTGTAAACTTCACATGTTATTCAAAATTTACGTTTTCTTTTTAACATGGCAAAATAGAGCGAAATTTCGTTTAAACGTCCATTATGCCAATATTTTGTCGTAAACATGTCAGACTAATATTTTAAAATATATTTTTTAATACACTTCATTAAATATGAACATTTTAATTTGAAACTTTAGTAATTAAATATTGTGTTTCCTTCATTTGACAAATTAGGCCAATACTTCCCACGAACTTGCAATATGGGGATCAGTTGTGTTGGAAATTAATGTACGAAAACAATCCTAATAAAATTAGTCATTTAAATACGATAAATCAAATTTATCGAATCGGATAGAGGGTAGCCTATGAGGTGCGGCATTTCAGTCTGCGACTGTGTTGAGTGTTCTATCATACTCATTCCTTTTAATATGAATACATTTCGCTCTCAATAGAAATTAGTAACAATAAATATAGGATGAAAATGGTTATGCGCATCATTATTACTTTGATTTGTATAACATATTAAGTTAGATTGTTTATGATTACTGAAAAACAAATAGAATAGCATTAATAAAATGTTTAACGTTTTATTTTATAACTTTGTATGTTGGGGTTGGGGGGGAAGGTAAAGAATGAGAAATGGACATGTCCGAGGAGGAAATTATACTTAGAAAATTTTATGAATATCAACCATAAAATTTAACACGAAATATCTATTTTATTATGATTAATATGCTCTTTAAAAATACATAATAGATAAATATAAGGTGATAATTTATGAAAATTCAAGCACTGCATCGTAAGAGAGATATTTTATAAAGTCATACATTTTAAAAATTTAAATACAAAATGACAATAAAAATAGTTGAAATGTAAAATGGCGTACTACTGATTTGGACTTATGAACATTTTTCATGCATTTTACTAAGAATTTGTAATTTGTTTGAACAATTTTTACAAACTTTTTGGCCTTATACATGAAATCGGATCTCAATGCTAATATATTACCATTATTATTATCTACTTCTCTATTCGGATAACTATTTCTTAATTTCAAGATATGTTTCGTTTTGCGATTTAAATCCTACATTAATAATCAGAAGAAAAAAAAATTAATAACAAAAAAAGAAAGAAAGAAAAACGCCGGATGTTTATTTATACAGGTTAAGCGGCGTGAAGTTTCTCTTTGCACTTCCAGATTTGGCGAAAATCGCATTCTCTGGCGAAAAATTGTGAATTTGTTCTGCGTGCGCCAACAGTTCGGAGTAAGACTACTATATAAGGCGTACCGGAGATACGCGTACCGGACAAACAAACAAACAAGATTAGAAGTTAATAAAAACATGGTAAAAAAATACAGATAATTATATGCGCAATGTAAGAATATAATTGTCGACATTGCATAGGTTACAGCAGACTGATTATTTTAATTATGTCAAATAGAGTTTTAAAAAACATTTTACTCCAAATAAAACCTTCTAAATGTATGCACACTACGAGGTGTGTATATAATTTATAGACAATATGCAAAGTTGCCCAAAAGTTTGTGAATGTATTCTTGTCTATTGAATATAATTTATGAAAGTGCATTTATTTTAGGGGTGGGAATCGATTAAGAGTTTTAACTGGGTTAATCGTAGTTCATTAATCGATTAATCGGTCGATTAATCGAATTTTTGATCGGTTTTCATTTTTCTTTATATAATTTTATTTGAATGATGTATAAAACTCATATTGTGTGTGTGTGTTATATATATATATATATATATATATATATATATATATTATTCATAAGTTTGACTGAGAAAAAAAAAATCAAAAATTTTTGTCTAATCAATTATATCTGTTTCATAGCTGAAATTTAAATCAATTTTCAGAGTAATGATTGGTGACTTTAAATGTTAATTTTATCTAAATACTTTCACTTATTCATTTTTTTTTTTTTTTAATAAATTAATTTTTCAATTCATTTTGAAAGAAACATTAAAATAATTTACACATATTTTAGTTTTATATTTGCAGTCCTTGTCCATCTCGCTTGTCACTATTTTTAAATGAATTCTCAAAATTTCATATCATTATCATAAAAATCTCAAATTCTTATATTTTAGTACTTCTTTGTCACTTCGGGCTAGAACACAGAATGTTATTTTCTGTTTCTATTTCAATAGTTACTATCAGCAATTATGAACAGACAATAAACGCTTGAAGATATTGTGAAACTCCTCCCCATCAGAGGGACAGTGGAAATCTCAATTCCTTCTTTTCTTTTAAATTTTTAGTATTTCTATTTTTTGAAAGCTTCTTGATTCTGAGAATACTATTACCCTAACCAACACTTTCTGTAGAAGGATACAGACAGGTGGTGTTACTCCAGCATGCACATGGAGCGGCATTTTGTTTAATAACTGTCCTATCCCTTTTCTCTATCAACAAAAGTCCAACAACTTCTTTTGAGAGGTTTTATTTAATTTAATTAATTAATTAATTAATTTTATTTTTGCTTTTTCATTATTTGATGGATGTTTCATAGAATGTTTGTTAGCGAAAAATTATTTTGTAGGCAGAACAGCATTTTTACTTTAATTCGTAGTTTGAAAATTTTAATCGGATTTTGAAAATTTTTAATCGAATTAATCGATCCGATTAACTCGATTAAAAAAATTGATCGAGACTAAGCATTGATCGATTAACCGAACCGATTAATCGATTAATCGGCACAGCCCTAATTTATTTAATTTTCTATATCAAGAAAACTGCTTAGTAATGATAATTCTTTTCTCATATCCATAGAATGAACAAAATACTTACACGAACTGTGACACGTTGATCGTAACCAAACCTTACAGGTAGTACGGAACGAAGATATACATTCTTATTAATTTATATCGGCATACGTTACTTCAGAACAGATATATTTGTGTTTTGAGTTGGAACTACTTTTTTCCAATATTGTGGCGTCATTCAATATATCTATTTGACTTTTCTATTTTTTTTCCCATAAAACACGTGGTGTTGCTTTATTTATTTAAATTGCATTTCAGATTGCTTGCAAGAAAGAACGGAGACGCAAATGTTTGCAAAATTCTATCGAAATATATTACACCTGAAAATATCCACTCGCCACGTGGCTATCCGCGATTGTAATGAAATGCTCGCCCTCTGGTGGGCTAAGGTGAAATTACAATTAACATGCTTTAATTCAGTTTTCATCAAGCCGCCATTGCTTGCCAATGTTTAGTTTCACATATATTTATTGAATAAAAATGAATAAATCCGGTAAAAATGATAACACATACTGTTGTGTGCCACAGTGTAACTCCAAAGGATCAAGAAATCCAGAATTAAACTTCCATTTATTTGCAAATGACAAATTTAAAATTTCAGTTGATTCGGCTAATGGAAGTAAAGAACTAATCAGATGATTTGAAACTAATATTTGTTATGCTTCAGTTAAAAATCTACTTCCGATCGAACTTTGAATAAACTGAAATATTTTTTTCCAAAAGCAATCAATTTTCCATGATGTAATGGCGGAGAAATTATAGTACGAATATTAAATAGAATATCAAAGAGAACAATAATAAACACACGTGGCTATTATATTTACTAACAACAAAAGCTGAAAATGCGTCACCTATCGATCATTACAAACGCGGATTGAAAAATTGAAATCTCTCTTGAATAAAAATACGTTGTTTTTTAAATCTTTAAAAATAATGAATTCTAAAGCAAGTAATAGATGCACGTGCAAACGATTAAAAATTGCAGTTTACATAAATAAATCAACAACGCGAGTTTAATGGGAAAAAAAAAAAGAGGAAAAAGTCAAATATATTGAATGACGCGTCACAATATTGAAAAAAAAAAAAAAAATAGTTCTAACATCGAACACCAATATCTCTGTTCTGAAATAACGTTTGCCGATATAAATTTGTAGTAGGGTATATCTTTATAACCTTTAACTGCCTGTAAAGTTTGGTTACGATTGGCGTATCACAGTTCGTAAGTGCCCCTTATTAGTATGGTGAGCAAAGTACTAAGGTGAACAAAGTATGAATCAAATTATTTGGAAGGTAATGAACTGATCTGTTTTAGATTTTTGCTACAGCATTGTGGTTACTGGGAATCTACGTGTTTGCATTTATAATTCCTTTACAGGTATGAAAAAAAAAAAATTCGAATACTTCGCATGATTTCCAGAAATATACAAATTTGGAGTGAAATACTTAGACACCCTAATTATGATATTAAATTTTGTTTATTTACTGACTTATTTTCTAATCAAAAATATTTTTTAACAACCATTAATTACTAAAAATTCGGAAAATCGAATGGAAGTCAAGTCACTTCAGACATTTTTATTTAACAGTTTTTAGATTGACTAAATAAAAATGTTAGAAATGAGTAACAACATACTGAATTCATTTTTACTTTCTCTTACCCATAGGGTCGAAAAAGTATTCTTTTAGGGTCAAATTTTGGATCGTGAGTTTTTGTTATATTTACATGTTCTGAGGTCCCCTGAATACAAAAATCATGTTTTTGCGAATGCTCTGTGTGTCTGTGTGTATGTTATCAGCATATCTCAAGAACAAATAGTAGCAGAAATTCCAAACTCGATATGCTAAATTTGTATCACATAGGTATGCTACACTAAGCTTTTCGTTGAGATGAAGCAAATGGTTCGTGTACAGGAACACTCAAAAGTATTAAAATACTTTACGTCTATGGGGGAAATTGAAGGTAAGTAGAGTTTAACATCTATAGACTGCACTAAACAAAATGAAACGAATACATAATTTTTGTAATAGAGATAGTCAACTGGGAAAAAAAAATTGTGTATGTAGGAGCCTCGCCTCCCCCTGGAGGGAAGTCCCCTTCGAGGGGAGTAGATTTTCATGATGGGTTTCTTTCAAAAGAGCTCGCCAATACCTTTAAAACGAATGGCTGAACCATCGATCTACGATAATTAAAAATAAAGTTAACGATTTAATTTAATTTAATTTTTTTTAACCGATTTCAAAAAAGAAGGAAGGTTCTCAATTCAAAACGTATGTTTTTTTTATGTTTTTTAGCTCATAACTTCTGAACGGATGCTCCGATTTTGATACTTTTTGTTTTGTTGAAAAGGTCTTGGTCTAAAATAGGTCCCATTGTAATATCTTTACGATCTAAAGAAAATACAGGGTGCCCAAAAAATCAGTCCCAACTCTTTTAACTGCTAAACGGCTGCAGCTATAAAGATAAAAATGGTATGTAACTATAGCAAAGTGGCCATGCAGTACAAGGTTAAACCGCTTGCAGCGCTACTTGGTGGAAAATAACGGAGTTAGTGTTCCTATCTCGAAAACGGTTCTAAAGAAAAGTGAATTACAAAACTGAACAGTATCACCGATTTAGTACAAAAAGATAGTTTAGACATTCATGCTAACGTTCCATCTCGGAAACGGTCCAAGACAGGGGGAAGAAGTGAATTATAAAATTGCAGAACATCATCGATTTAGTACGAAAAGATAGTTTTGATATTGATGCTAAAAATATACAAGGCTAAAAACGTGCATTTTTTTGTTCGCAATTTCTTATACTATACACACTTAAGCTACGTTGATCACGTTGTAGCGTAGCTGGTGAGAAATGCGCTATATAGTTCGAAATACGGTTACTTTTTGTTTTGTTGTTGAGATCTTGGTCTGAAGCAGGTCCCATTATAATATCTTTACAATCTAAAGAAAATAAAGCGCCATCTGGTGAAAAACAGTGGAATTAGCGCTCCTATCTCAAAAACGGTTCAAGATGGGAGAAAAGTTACTTACGAAGTTGTAGAGCATCATCGATTTACTACGAAATTTTTTTTTAAACCATTATTGTTAAAAATAGAACGTTTAAAACGTGCAGTTGTTTGTTCGCAATTTCCTACACTGTGCACACTTGAACTACGTTGCACACTTTGCAGCGTTGCGGATGACACGAATACTCTGTGGTTCAAAGTACTGTTACTGTAAGCGGTCACACCGATTAGCGCAAAGTCGTTTTCAACCAACTTCAGAAAGGAGAGTGTTCTTAATTCGAGCTATGTGTTGTTGTTGGTGTTTGTAAGCTTATAACTTCGTAAGAGATGCTCTCATTAACCGACTTCAAAAAAGAGGAAGTTCTCAATTCAAAGCGTATGTTTTTTTGTTTTTGTTTTTGTTTGTTAGCTCATAACTTCTGAACGGATGATCCGATTTTGATACTTTTTGATTTATTGTAAAAGTGTTGGTCTGAAACAGGTCCCATTGTAAGAAGAAAGAAATTACAGGGTGCCCAAAAGAGTCCGTCCCGACTCTTTTAACTGCTGAACACCTGCAGCTATACTCACAAAAGTGGTATGTAGGTATAGTAAAGTAGACATGTACGCGATTCAACCGCCTAAAGCGCCACCTGGTGGAAAAGTGTGGAGTTAGCGATCCTATCTTGGAAACGTTTCAAAACAGGGAAAAGAAGTGAAATATAAAATTGCAGAGCATCATCGATGTAGTACGCAAAGATAGTTTAGACATTAATGCTAAAAACAGAACACTTAAAACGTGCATTTATTTGTTCGCAATTTCCTATTTTGTACACACTTGAACGACATTGCACATGTTCT